>CM057234.1:49849310-50449310 GCA_029891385.1 Erythroxylum novogranatense | reverse complement strand
TGTAGTATCCTCAACCAATTAGATTTACCACTTGTTCTTCAAGGACAACTAGGTTAACAAAATCCTTTGGTGGGAAAGGAGAAGAAATATTTGGAGGAGATTTTCTTAGAAGAAGAAGAACCAAAATCAAACTCTTTCAATTCTTTCACTTAGGAATTTCGGTTCTACCTTGCATGAAAGGAGAGAATGTCTAAAACTATGCAAGAACCCTTTCTTACATCTCAATTTCGAAATATGCATGAATGGAAAGAGTGAGAGGCATCCAATGCATCACTTACATTAATCACTCATCAAATAGCCAATAAATGAGACTTACTTCATTTATCTTTAAATGGCTATTTGAAAAGACCGAACCTATAATTGAATACCCATTTCGGTTTTGGCAAGAAGAAAGAAGGAAGATGGTCCATCTAATGCACATCTTTCATATTTAATCTAATGAATGCAAATAGGTTACATGCCAACATTAAAAGCCAACCATTAAACCATTTAATGGTAAGTTCATAACTCCATTTAATAATGATGAACCATAATAAAGACCATCTTTATTTAGTATTTTAATGTCAAATGTGGTTACACATCTAACCTAACACAATTTCGAAATTGCTTCTTCTCCATTTTAAAAAATTGTTTTAATATAATTAATCTAATCAATTACATTAAATCAAAATGCCCATTTCTAAATGAACATATGGGCTTCCAATTAACCATTAATTAGTATAAGCCCATCATTCAATTATGGACTTCTAAAGCCTCCAAACTACTTCTTACTTAGCTTGATAACCTTCCTTAAAGCCAAGTGGGGAATCTTATTGGACTTTGATAATTCAAGCTCCAATAAGCCCGTAAATAATTCAATCTCATTGGAATTAATTATAGCTTATTAACTAAATGTCATTCCACTAAAGACAATTAGTTGAACTCTTGAATTATTAAATATTATGAGAATATGTCCAATTGCAAACCCTATTTAGAACCTTATTATAGCCATCCGCACAACAAAGGGTAAAATTACCGCTTTGCCCTTATGTTGGTTTTTCCTTCTAGATCTCTCATTTTACTTTATATGGTGATTAACACATAAGATCTCATCTTAGTGTTAAGACTTAATGGGTAGCTAGTCCATCAAACTATCGCGCCAGCTTAATCACCAAATCTCCTTAAAACATCTAAGAGATGATAACACTATAAACTCTTTATTCGAGTGAATGTTCTCGATACATGTTTCAATTAATAATTCCAACATGCATAATCGGATTAATACCTGTAAAAATCCATTCCGATCATATCAAGAATTATAATGAAACACATATGAGTTCACCACTCATCAAGATTGTGGTTCATAATAAGCGAATGCTTAAGTTGTATGTTTTAAGATTAAAGTAACTACCACTTTATTCTTGAAAACATACTTGATTCCGATTCATTTAATAGTGCCATTATCGATAGTCTACTACTATCATGATATGAAACTCATCATTCCCTTTAAGTAAACTCCTTTACTTATATGGAGATAAATCGCAACACTACGCCTAAACCATAATCAAACGACCAACTTGATTATTCAACTGTGAATCAATTAATTGATTCTAATAATATACATGTTTCTCATACATCTCTATGTATATGTATATTACTTACAAATGAATCTTGGTACCTTATGACCAGATATATAATGCTCATACAGATAAAACCAAACTCTTTTGTTTTATTAATAATAAATATTTTCATTACAAAATCAGAATCAAGAAGATAAAGTTACATGTAAATACACTTGCTTTCCAGGGCACTATATTTACATAACTCCAACAATATATAGTACTTTCAAATATTTCAAAAAACGAATCAATGCATTCTAATGCTTTTGACTAGGATTATGAGTATGCCAACTAAGTCTACTAACATAATACACAATATCAGGATGAGAATAGTTCATCAAGAACATTACATTACCAAGAATTTTCGCATACCTAGCTTGATTTACACTGTCACCAAGATTTTTCTTTAAAGCAACACTAGCATCATAGGGATTATTAACTAGTTGAACATCATAGTAACCAAACTTCTTTAAAATTTTCTTAATATAATGAGTTTGATTCAACTTAACACCAGAGTCAGTCCTATCAACTTTGATTCCTAAAATAAAATCCACAAGTCCAAGATCTTTCATATCAAAGGAAGAATTTAACAAATTCTTGGTAGTATAGATGACAGATAAGCTAGTATCAAAAATAAGAATATCATCCACATAAGGAATCACAGCCATTGGATTCTGATTTCACATAAATGCAAGAATCATAATCACTAAAGCTAAAACCATGTTTGAAAATCTCATTTTCAAATTTCTCATGTCACTGTTTGGGAGCTTGCTTAAGTCCATACAATAACTTAACCAACTTACACACCTTTTACTCCTAACCAAGCACTCTAAACCCCTCGAGTTGCACTATACAAATTTTCACATCAAGATCACCATTCAAGAAAGCTGCATTAACATCCATTTAGTGTGCACATGAAGGTTAAATACCGAGGCAATAGCAAACAACATCATTATAGATGCAATTTTAGTAACAAGAGAGTAAGTATCAAAAAAGTCCAATCATTCTTTTTGTTTAAAGCCTTTAATCACAAGTCTTGCCTTGAACCTCTCAATGGTTCCTTCAGGTCTCAATTTCTTTTTAAAAATTCACTTACACTCCAAAGGTCTATACCTTTAAGGTAGATCAACTAAAACTCAAGTTTTATTAGACATTTATGGTCTCCTTCCAAAAGGTAGCATCCACATATCTCATTGCTTCATCATAAGTTTTAGGATCTTCCTCAATAATATAAGTCACCACAAAGCATCATCTATCTTCTCAGGTTTTTTTCACCATAAAGGAAGTAATAAAGCCAAAACCAAAACTAGTAAATACTCTAGCTCTTTTGCTTCTCCTTAGTTCAATAACTTCCTCTTCCTCTATGTCATCATTGGTAGAAGAATTAGGGACAGATTCTTTAGGAGCTTACACACTCACTTTCATAGGAAATATATCCTCAAAGAACATTGCATCTCTTGACTCCATAATTGGTCTATAAGTGTTAGTTTCCTCTTCCTCAACCATAAATCTATAGGTAGCACTATTAGAGGCGTATCCTACAAAAATTGAATCAATAGTCTTAGGCCTAATTTTCTTCCTTTTCACGTAGAGCAACCTTAGCAAGACACCCTCATACTTTCAAAAAACATCAGTTAGGTGGATAACCTTTCCAAATTTCATAAGGGGTTTCATCTAATTTTTTATGAGGGACTCTATTTAGAATGTAACAAGTTGAAAAAATAGCTTCCCTCCACATAAAATCAAGTAAACTCGAGAAAATCATCATTGCATTCATCATATCCTTAAGTGTTAAGTTTTTCCTCTCGGCTATTCCATTTTGTTCAAAAGTTAAGGGGTTAAAAGCTTATGAATAATCCCAACTTTTCCACAATAATCAGTAAGGAAATTAGCACTATACTCACCACCTCAATCAGACCTTAATCTCTTAATTTCCCTTTCCAATTGGTTTTCAACCTCAGCTTTGTATTTGATAAACACTTCCTCTGCATCACTTTTATTTTTCAATAAGTAAACCTTAGTAAATCGAGAACAATCATCCATAAAAGTAATATAATATCTCATGCCTCCTTTACTTATACAATTCTTAAAATCAACCAAATTTGTGTGCACCAAGTCGAACAATTATGACTCTCTCTCGATCATTGATTTAAAAGGTTTCTTAGAGTGTTTAGCCTAAAAACAAATTTGACATTTTTCCATTTCATTAGTGATCTAGTTAGGCAACAAGTTTAAGCTTTACATCCTCTTAATTGACCTCACATTCACATGCCCAAGTCTAGAGTGTTATAGGTCTATAAACTCAACAATATAAGCAGAAGTAGTAGATGCATTCAATTCAACATCAAGTACAAATAAGCCCCCATTACAAAACCCTTTACCATCAAAGTTTCCATTCATAGTAAGAATTAGCTTATCATAATCAAAAGTGAGTTTGACACTAGATTTGTTAAACAATGCATCAAAAATCAAATTTCTACTAACATAAGGCCTAAAAAAACATTTTCTAAGGCCAAAAATTTTCCAAAAGTGAGTTTGAGAGTAACCTTCCCAGCTCCTTGGATAGGAACTCTGGTGGAATTGCCCATGTACACGAATTCACCATCAGCAACATCATTCAACTCCTTGAACAGGGCTTTGTTGGTGTGGATGTGGCATGTGACTCATGTGTTAACGATCCACTCGATCAAGTTTCCAACAAGGTTGACTTCAGACACCACATCAATAATGATCTCCTCATCATCACCACCAATAGCTTTGGTCATATTAGCTTGAGGCTTACCAAAATTCTTTAGTTACCATATTGGTACCCCTTTTGGTTTCCTTTCTTGAACTGTCGTGGTTTCTGTCCTTGGACCTTCATCTCATGGATGATTTTAGCTTGGCCAAGAGCAGCAAGATGGCCTACCTTGTGGCAACACCAATAATCACCATCAATCCTTTTGCACTTAAATTGATCATGATTGTTATTATTGAAGGACTTTTTTTGTCCACCATTATTATTGAAGTTACCTGCATTTTTATGTTCTATCACATTAGCATTAACAGTAGGGACAAGGGTGAGTGATTTGCCTTATTTTGTGTATGGTTGGCATCCTTAATCTTTATAAGCCTGATCAATACTTGTAGCTTCATATCCTACTTCTTATACCTTAACTAATTTTTATACTCATTCCATGGGACAGACAGTTTCTCAATAAAGGAATTAGCTTGAAACAATTCACACATGTTCGTACCCTCAATATGGATTTCAACAACTAGGTTTTCATACTTATATAATTGGTCTATAATGGGCTTGTCATCAACAACAGAAAAATTTAACCACCTAGCAATTGCATATTTCTTTATATCGACATCATTAATATCATATATAACTTCTAAGGTATCCCAAATCTCTTTGGCAGTTTTGTACTTATAATAGATATCAAAGAATAGGTTTATCATATGGTTGAGCAATACTCTCCTAATGATACGATTATCTTTAATAGTCTTAGGATCGATTTTGTCACTAGGAATATCTTGAAAAATTAAATAATCATTTTTGTATTACTGAAAGTAAAATAAAACTTTCTCATACCATTGTTTCAAGTTTCTCCCATCTAGAGGCTCTAATCTAGTAAGGTCAGGTATAATTTTCTGGGTTACGGTGAAAGGGACAGAACCTATATGGGGAATATTAAGGGCATAGAACCTACGTTGGTCTCATTCGTAGACGACATAATGAACCTGAAGATAATAGCAGGAACAAATAGTATTCCAACTAACAGAAAAGTAAGAACAAAACAATATTCTAACTTATATGAAAATAAACAAGCAGCAACATAGTATTCTAACTTATACTGAAATAAACATATAGTAGCAAAAACATAACAATTTTTTACAAATAGTAGGAAGAATGCAACAAATTTTTGATAAACAGTTTAGGACATAACAATATCCAAGTAAAAAGCATACAGTATAGAACAATCTATGACTTAGATTGTTAGAAAAAATAATGAAATTTAAAATGGAATGACTTATCTGAATGTAAGGCATCGTGAAAAACCATTACCTTAAGTCGAAAATTCCCCCTCTATAGTGCAATAGGACAATGGGATTTAACCCTAGTGTAACGCCTCGTCCACTAGCTTTATTGCACTCCAAAGAGCGGAATAGGAACTATCTCTGAAAATAAGGAAAACTAAAGAACAAAAAAATGAGATGTGTTTTATGTACTTGTATATTTCAGATGTGCATATGTGTATCTTTTAGTAAACGAGATGGGCAAAATATATAGGACAAAAAAATGAACGTTATTAGGTGAGGATAAAGAGTAATATGGAGAGACAACGTATAGTAATTGAAAGCATTATAAAAATGTAGTAATTGAAAGCATTATGAGGAGTAACGTTTAGTATAATAATGATAATAATAAATTTATAAACGTTATGGTAATAAAAGGGGGATTTGTAGGGAGTTTATAAAAGGAACGTTATTAATGTTATAGGTTAATAAAACAGAGTGGGTCCTAAAAAAAGTTTAGGTCACATGTGTCACGACATCACAGCCATGCCGCAGCCGAGCCAGTCCAGCGACGCGCTTGTGTGTTGAATCCATACCCTCCTCAAGAGACTTAATTCAAAGTCTTATAAAACATTCTAGTGTATAAACTAGGTGAAACCCCCTTACTCTTTCAATGTGGGACACAAAGTAAAGAAAGAAAGAGATGTTACAAGTTTTGGAACAACACCAACAAAAGCTATAAAGCTCAAGATTCTTAAAATTTCATTTTACTTACTATCTAGAACTAAGATCGTGTTTAACATGTACTAACAAGACTTACCCTTTGGTGGTTACATAATGAAAAAAAATAACCCTTTTACAACTCCAAAGCCTGTGCCCTAAAGCATTCGACTTCTCCACCTAAAGCTACCAAGCTCTATATAGGAGTTAGGAAACATAATTGAGGAAAATGGGTTGCAAAGAGTTGTTTACCTAAGAACTGGACTTGGTTGTCGCCCAACATGTTTTACATTGTTGAGGAAGCTACTTTGGTCGATGACAAGCTGCCTACAAGCTTCGAGGTGACATTGCAATGTTTAACTTCCCCAACCTTTCATACCAATGTTCTCACATAAAAGGGAATTTCAGTGAGTAAAAGCCTCTGCACTTCTCTATTGAAGCCAAGCTTAATGTTCTTTGTGAAAGCCTAGCAAATTTTGTAGAAATAAGAAGACAAATGAGATAAAGGGCTTTATACCCTACAACCAATCGGTTTAATCATAGTTTAATGATAATTATTTAAAGACATTCTTTATCTTATATAAAGTCCATAAAATAAATATAAACTGCTAATGAAATTATGACAAGATTATAATTATGAGATTAATATTGCATTTATATATTACCACTAAATTATTCAGTCATTTTTCTTTTAAGACTAGATATGTTATGTTTTTCCTTATGAAATAAGTAATTGATCTCATAAACTAAAGTATTGAGATACTTAAACAAATATGTGGGCACTTGTTAGAGAACAAGCTTACTGAGGTGTCTTTTGGTTTTATTTCTATTTTCTATTATAGTTTTCAATTTTGTTTTCAATTTTTGTTTTTGTTTTTCCAAATAAAAACAAAAATGCATTTATTGTTAATGTTAATATAGTTATATTTTTATCAATGATAATAATTACATATTAGATAAAACTTAAAGATAAATTATTTTAAACAAATATATTTATTTAATCTCTTATATAATATTTATTAACAAATAATTAATAATTTTTTATTTTAATAAAATAAATAATTTAAAAATCAAAATTTTATTTATAAACTAATATTTATTTGAAATATATTTTAATTAGTAAATCAAATTTTATTTGAATATTTATATATTTTAAATTTAATTATATTCATTAATAATTGTTATAATTTAATTATAAAAATAAGAAAATTGTTCATAAATTTTATCAATAATTAAATAATATATATTTAAATAATAGTAAATCGATTATATAAAAAAGGTATGAAAACACAATTATTTTTTATGGTTTCTATAATTTTGAAAATTGGAAGAATCCAAAACCGAAAATAAAAACTAAAAATTCAAACAAACATTTTTTTTTACTGAATTTGAAAACAAAAACCAAAAACCAAAAAAAAAAGGAAACAAACACCCCCTGAATTGACCTGATATGAGAAATCTATTTGAAACAATACTTGTATATCTATGAAAATTCTTACTGTGATGATTGTATAATTAATTATTTGACTTGAGGTCTCAAAGTTATCATGTATAGGGATTTCTATATTTTTGATATTACTTATGACTTATTCTAATCGTGGATAGTTCAGTCAGTAGTCAATGGATATAATATGAACTATATGGAAGTAGCTGAGTGATCAAGATATGATTTATTGATAAGTGCATATTTGTCCAATATTTACGTTTTAATTATCTCTTTTTATTCCTCTTGTTGATGCAATTATTGAGACTTAACTTGATTTAATGTTTCCTTGTAGGAAATTATAACTTTTACATGAGGTGGGAAATTAAGAGGAGATCAGAGACTAATTTAAGCTGCAAATTAAATCAAGGCACAAGGGAGGCCCACTTGAAGCAAGTGAGAAAATACTTTGGACTGGAAAAGGAGGAAAGTAACGCAACACAGGAGAAAAGCAAGAAAGGACGTGGGCTGGAAAAGCCATGAGGAGAAGTGACGGCGATTCTCTTTGGACTGGAAAAATAGGAGAGGCACGCAACATTGGGCTTTGAATTAAAAAATAGAAGGGCCCACGGCAATTGAAGGGGCTGACGTGGAAGGAAAAACCTAGGGAAAGAAGAGTCACAGACGTCAACGGAGGAAGCAGGAATTTGGGCTGGGATTCACGCACGTAAGTGAGGAATAAAAGTTAAAAAAAAACGTAGGAAGAAAGAGTGAGGATCGAAGGCAGCACACAGGGGGGAGGCAGCAGCCGCAGATAGCAGCATCGACCATTTTTCAGATTTTCTCTTTTTATTAGCTTTTATTTCTTTTCTTTGTTATGGAGACTATGATATTCCATTATTTTGTTAGGTTTAATTTCGTTATGAGTAGCTAATCCGTTTTAGTCGGGGAATTCCAATTGTTATGCGGTGACTCGTGAGACCTTATTGTTCTGATTATTTGGTTATAATATTCGTACTGTTTCTGATTTACTGTCATTGTTTATTAATTGATTCTGCGATTGAGGCCTGATTGTAGAGTTAGTTAATTTACATATAGCCAACTGATTTACTTGGTGGAGTCTAACTGGGTGATTGGTGTCTGTGGCAATTGGCACTAGGGCATAGTACTTGTCTGATTTTGTGTGGAGGAACTTGCGATCTAACTAGATGAAGCATGAGTCCATTGCGTAGTCAGTTAGGGTTAGTGTTTCTTTAGAATTTAATGTTTGTTAATTAATTGAATCTCTGAGAGAGTCTCAAGGGGTTATTAGTTAATTAGGGAATAGTCAAAGGAGTTTCGCGACTATTCTAAAATTAAGAAGAAACGAGGGAGCCAGAGGTAGTTGGTAACCATAGCTAACCTATTATTAAACCAAAGAAAATATTTGAGTCGATGATCGTGGTCTAAGCATAATTAGGAATTTCTGCTAAGTCGCCGTTTATCGAGTTTATCAATTTTATTTGCGTTCTTCGTTGGTTATTGTTTTATTAATTTGCGTTAATCTTTTATCAGTGTTATTTCAATTAGTAGTTCCAGTAGAAAACTCTAACCCCCCCATTTTAATTATTTTCATTCGTTCTTTGGCATTTAAATAGAATCAATTATTCCATTCTCGTGGATCGACCCATTTACCATCGTATGCAATTTATTTTCGTTTGGTGTTTGGGATTTATTTTGGTGGATTCAACCCCATCAAATTTTGGCGCCGCTGTCGGGATTGGTAACTAATTGATTTTGTTTTGTTTTATGCCTAGGAACATTCAGACGGAGATTCCATCTTATACGACCCCGAGATCGAAAAAGACCGCTAAGAGGCTAAGGAAGTTGAGCAAGCTAAGGAAGAAGCAAGGAAAAGCTAGTGGATCACGCACCTGGTTGAGTCGGATCTCAAACGGAATATGAAGAGGAGATTGAAGTTGAACAATGGATGACGGAAGCTTAACCGTGACCACGCCGCAAGATATGGCTCTCAACAGAACACTCCGACTTGGGTAGACCCATCAAGCACGGCATCCGCCGCATAGAATTTCCGAACTTCAAGAAGGGTTCAATTAAAATCCGACTGATCCACCTCGCCCACCTTCCGTGGTTTGGAAAACGAGGATCCGAACAAGCATTTGAAGGAATTTCACCGCTCGCACTTCTATGAAGCCCGCAATGTCACGGAGGACCAAATTAAACTGAGAGCTTTTCCATTCTCGCTACAGGATGCAGCCAAGGATTGGCTCTACTACCTACCTCCAGGGACAATCAACACTTGGGAAGGGATGTCTCGGCAGTTTCTAGAAAAATATTTTCCAGCATCCCGAGCCGCCAATATCAAAGTAGAAATCGTGGCATTAAGCGAAGAATTCGAGAGAACCTCTACGAGTACCGGAGAGGTACAAGAGAATTTTGGCAAGCTGCCCATGAAGATGGCATATCCGAACAATTGATCATCCAAGATTTCTACGAGGGTCTTATTCCAATGGAGCGCAGAATGATGGATGCCGCAAGTGGTGGGGCCATTGTCAAGAAACCCAACCAAGCCCGGAGTTGATATCAACCATGGCAGCAAACTCCCAGCAATTCGGTGCTCGGCAAGATATACCGCAAAGAGTGAATGAGGTAAATGTTACTTCTCTCGATGAGGTCAAATCTTTGCTAACAACTTTGGTCCAGAAATTGAATGTAGGTACTCCTCCACTGCGAGGCGTGTGGCATCTGCACCAGCCTAGCTCACCCAACCGATGCATGCCCAACGCTCCACGATGAAATACCAGAGAATGTGAATGCTATTGGGTTCCAACAGAGGCAATTTGATCCCTATTCAAACACCTACAACCCCGGTTGGAGAAGCCACCCAAACTTCAGTTATGCTAACAGCCAACCGACCTAATGTAATTACTATCAAAGACCACCACCACCAAGAATGACCTTCGGCTCGTGTAAGCCTCTTGAAGAAATTGTCCATATGTTAGCTGCTAACACTGCAAAATTTTAACAGGACACTGCAACCAGATTCCAAAAGCTAGAAGAGAGCATGAAGACCCTAGAGACTCAAATGAGTCAGATAGCATCCTCCGTTAGCAGAATGGAGACTCAAGGCAAGCTGCCTTCTCAGACACTCGACCCGAGGCATAATGTGAGCGCGATTTTCTTAAGAAATGGTAAGGAATTGCAATTCCAGTCGACAAGAACCCTACACGTGACCACGCCCGTGGTTCCCGCAGAGACGTAATGAGGTCGAAGGGAGCTTACACGTGACCACATCAGATTCGGGTCCAACTGAAATTATCGAAACCCAAACCTTTAGTGGTTCCACCACCATTCCCGCAGAGACTGCTCGAACAAGAAAGAAAAGGAGGATAAGAGCATCATGGAGTTGTTCCAAAAGTTGAAGTAAACATCCCACCTCGAGGCCATTAAACAGTTCACACACGCCAAATTCCTTAAGGAATTATGCACAAACAAGCGTAAGTTAACAGGTAATGAAAGGGTGAGTGTGGGGGAGAATGTTTCAGCTGTCTTACAGAGGAAACTACCTCCTAAGTGTCGCGACCAAGGTATGTTTTCCATTCCTTGCAAAATTGGGAACATTGGTATCAGTAAAGCTATGTGTGACCTAGGAGCTTCTATTAATGTGATGCCTTTATCTGTTTATACCTCCCTGGGTCTTGGTCCGTTAACTAATACTGGAGTTATAATTCAATTGGCGGATCGATCGATTGTCTATCCTGAAGGTGTTTTAGAGGATGTGCTAGTTCAAGTCAATGGATTAATTTTTCCTGCTGATTTCTTTGTTCTTGACATGGGAAATGATAGTTCATCTAATTCTTCTGATATCTTGTTAGGTAGGCCTTTCCTCAGTACGGCTAAGGCAAAGATAGATGTGCACAGTGGTTCATTGACTTTAGAGTTTGATGGTGAAGTGGTGAAATTCAATGTGTATGATGCCATGAAACATGCTGAAGAAGTGTCTTGCGTTTATAATGTTGATATCATTGAAGATTTGACTCATGAGGTTTTTGCTTTAAATTATGATGATGAGTTGAGTTATGCTTTGTGTCATAGGATGTCTGTTGATGGAGCTAAGAGATTTACTGATCGGTCTGAAGTTTCTGATGATATACTTGATGAGGCCCCAAAGCTGGAGCTCAAAAAGCTTCCCGAGCACTTGAAATACGCATACTTAGGAGACGGTGAGACTCTGCTCGTGATCATATCCAGCATGCTCGACGGCCTAGAAGAGGAGAAACTAATTAGAGTGCTTCGAGAGTACAGGGAGGCAATTGGTGGGACCATTGCTGATTTCCAACATCGAGACAAGGGTTAACATCGAGACGAGGAGCGTCGAGCCTAGGACGTTAAACAAGGGCGCTAATGGGAGGCAGCCCATATTTTTATTTTATTTTATTTTTCTTTCTTTTCTTTTGCTTTATTTTGTGTTCTTTTTGTCTCGTTTGTTTCCTTCTTTTTCTTTGTTTTGATCTTTTCCCCTCGTTCCTTGTGTTTTTCAGGTGATTTGACGTTGGATCAATTAGGAGTTCTTGGATTACAGTTAGCGGGAGTCCTTTATATGATCATATGTTGGCTCTCATCCCTCACTGTACTAGCTATACCCTCATCAAGGGAGGCCTAAACGAGCTCATGTATAAGCCCTCATCTTCTCTCCAGTTCGTGGAAGTCCTCGGTTTACCTTTTCATTTACTTTACGTTGAGGACAACGATGCTTTAAGTGTGGGAGGTGATTTATGCTTTTGAGATGCATGCTGTTTTGTTTGATGCATTACTTTGGGATGTGCCTCCGTTGCCTTTTGGTATTTTGGACTTTTAACTGTTGACGCCTGTGGTAGACTAAAAAAAATCCTCTTTTGCTCCATTTTGCTTGATGAATTGTTGTGCCTTAGGTAATGGTGGATTGTTTTAAAGGAGTCGAGAGTATGGTTGAGTCCTTGTTGCTTAATGTTAATTAAATGTTAATGATTTTGTCCTATATGTTGAAGTTGCGGGCTGAGTTAATTGGTTAGAATTTAAAAAATTTGTGTGATTAATCGGTGCCTTTCTTGTCTAGAGTCATGTTAAGCTTAGAAGTTGAGTTGGTATATGTGTTGAACTTTGGATTGATGTGGGAAATTATGGTGAGAAAGGAATGGAGAATAAAATAAAAGGTGTTAGATTCGTTCGCCAATCACCAAAGGTGGTTGTGAGCGAAGCCAAAATCCGTCTAAAGGTTGGACAAGACTGAGTAACCGGGCGACATTCATCACAAATGTTTGCGTTCGCGTCAAAAGGTCTCGGACAACTGACGTGTGAAGCAATTAACTACTCCTCTGATTACTCGGAAAAAAAAAACAAAAGAAAAAAATTTGCAAGCATCTGAGTAATTACGAGTAAGGCTAAAGCCACTTGGCGTTGTGATTGACTGAGTAACCGGGTGACATTCATCACAAATGTTTGCACTCGCGTAAAAAGGCCAATGACAATTCCGAGTAATTTACAGGTAAAAGCACCTAATCAATTAAGATTAACCTGATCTTCTCATAACTACCACTTAGATTCGGAGTTCCTCGTATATATTAACCACCTGATAAGTGAAGTGTGATTCCTAGACCTGATTGGTTTTTAATTAAAATTCGGTAATTCATGCATGCGCTTCAATTTGAGTTCAGGCTTGTGTCTTCTCGTGTGGGAAATTTGTTGCATTTATTTGACATTTCATTGACATTGGGACAAGATTGCGCTCTCATTCCTAGTTCACATTACCTCTGTGCATGTTTCATTTATTGGAGCGGTTTTTCATTGTGTCTTAGTTCTCTTTTATGCTTGAGGACAAGCATCGTCTAAGTGTGGGGAGATTTGATAAGTGCATATTTGTCCAATATTTACGTTTTAATTATCTCTTTTTATTCCTCTTGTTGATGCAATTATTGAGACTTAACTTGATTTAATGTTTCCTTGTAGGAAATTATAACTTTTACATGAGGTGGGAAATTAAGAGGAGATCAGAGACTAATTTAAGCTGCAAATTAAATCAAGGCACAAGGGAGGCCCACTTGAAGCAAGTGAGAAAATACTTTGGACTGGAAAAGGAGAAAAGTAACGCAACACAGGAGAAAAGCAAGAAAGGACGTGGGCTGGAAAAGCCATGAGGAGAAGTGACGGCGATTCTCTTTGGACTGGAAAAATAGGAGAGGCACGCAACATTGGGCTTTGAATTAAAAAATAGAAGGGCCCACGGCAATTGAAGGGGCTGACGTGGAAGGAAAAACCTAGGGAAAGAAGAGTCACAGACGTCAACGGAGGAAGCAGGAATTTGGGCTGGGATTCACGCACGTAAGTGAGGAATAAAAGTTAAAAAATAAACGTAGGAAGAAAGAGTGAGGATTGAAGGCAGCACACAGGGGGGAGGCAGCAGCCGCAGATAGCAGCATCGACCATTTTTCAGATTTTCTCTTTTTATTAGCTTTTATTTCTTTTCTTTGTTATGGAGACTATGATATTCCATTATTTTGTTAGGTTTAATTTCGTTATGAGTAGCTAATCCGTTTTAGTCGGGGAATTCCAATTGTTATGCGGTGACTCGTGAGACTTTATTGTTCTGATTATTTGGTTATAATATTCGTACTGTTTCTGATTTACTTTCATTGTTTATTAATTGATTCTGCGATTGAGGCCTGATTGTAGAGTTAGTTAATTTACATATAGCCAACTGATTTACTTGGTGGAGTCTAACTGGGTGATTGGTGTCTGTGGCAATTGGCACTAGGGCATAGTACTTGTCTGATTTTGTGTGGAGGAACTTGCGATCTAACTAGATGAAGCATGAGTCAGTGCGTAGTCAGTTAGGGTTAGTATTTCTTTAGAATTTAATGCTGTTAATTAATTGAATCTCGGAGAGAGTCTCGAAGGGGTTATTAGTTAATTAGGGAATAGTCAAAGGAGTTTCTGCGACTATTCTAAAATTAAGAAGAAACGAGGGAGCCAGAGGTAGTTGGTAACCATAGCTAACCTATTATTAAACCAAAGAAAATATTTGAGTCGATGATCGTGGTCTAAGCATAATTAGGAATTTCCTGGCTAAGCTGTCGTTTATTGAGTTTATCAATTTTATTTGCGTTCTTCGTTGGTTATTGTTTTATTAATTTGCGTTAATCTTTTATCAGTGTTATTTCAATTAGTAGTTCCAGTAGAAAACTCTAACCCCCCCATTTTAATTATTTTCATTCGTTCTTTGGCATTTAAATAGAATCAATTATTCCATTCTCTGTGGATCGACCCCATTTACCACTGTGCGCAATTTATTTTCGTTTGGTGTTTGGGATTTATTTTTGGTGGATTCGACCCCCATCATTTATCATCATAAAATAATTAGGAAGAATGTTTTCTTGTTCTCGATTAGTATTGATTTGAAAAATCCTTGGCCAAGGTGGAATGTCGTTTTGTAAATAGTTTACAAATATCATTAATCGATTCAATAACTAAGGTAGAAAACTAATATGACTAGACTTAAAATAAAGTATACATTAATTATATGCTCTATGTTTGATTGAAACACTTTATGATAAAATGATTAAATTATACTGAAAAATCATGTATGAAAATGTTAGTCAAAATACTTTTCATTTTCAAATATTTGAGTAGTCATGATGTATTGCTAGATTTCAATCTTGATCTATGGATATAAATTATTTAATTAGATCATTAAAGGTGTTTAATTTATTTAATCGTAAATATGATTTAAGGTTATAATTTGTATCCATTGCTAACATATTTGAAAACCTAATGGGACTCATGAAAAGAACGAGTTGAAAAGAGCAAAAATATTTTAATTAAGTTGAATTTGCTTATAAAGTTTGAGAAACTTTATGATTAAATATGAGATATTTAATAAATAAGGATCAATATGAGATATTGAATCTTATTTAGGTATAATTAGTATTTAATTAGAATTATTTGTAATTCTAATTAAAGTTCAATTGAATTAGAATTTAATTTTAATTAAAACATTAAAATGTTTAAAATTAGTATGAATAAGCTTAAACTCCAATGGAATTAGTACTTCTTACTTAACCCTCTCTATAACAGGGTGCTTGGTTCACCTGTTGAAATAGATAAGGAATGAAATGGTAATTCTTTAGGAATAAAATAGATGAGGAATGGAATAAAATGAGTATTATTTAATTTGGTTTATTCTAAGAATTTCTAACGATGATGTAATGCTAATGTTTGGTTTGAAAATATAAATTTAAAATAACAGAGAAGTAACTAATAAAAGACCAAAATATTTAAGTAGTCCCTATAGTGGGAAGTAACTACATGATGACGATGATGACGATTATGATTATGATTATGATTATGATTATGAATATGATGATGATGATGATGATGATGATGATGATGATGATGATGATGATGATGATGATGATAATAATAATAATAATAATAATAATAATAATAATAATAATAATAATAATAATTATTATTATTATATAATAATTATTATTATTCTTCTTTTTTTTTTTATTAAATTTCTTATTATTTTTATTATAGTTAAGTAATTATGTGGATTCCTTAAGGATATTTTTGTCCAACACGTCCTCAATTTTATTCCTAACCACTTGGAATAATCTTGGAATAGATAACGATAGGGGAGTGATAACCTATTCCTCAAACTCAAGGAATAAGTAAACCCTTGGATTATATATTTTGTATATTTTCTTCAACCAAACAAGGGAATAACCTATTATCAAGAGTAGATCAACAATGAAATAGTTATTGCAGTCAACCAAATACCCTATAAGAGTTACAAAGTTCTTTCAACCTGTTTTATGGATATCATTACAAGCCAGACATTTGTGTGGTTACTACAGTTAAGATGAGCTAGTTTTAGAAATGATTCGAGGGATACGACAAGATTATGATCAAGTTTTAAAATAATGTACAAATTAAGATTCATTCTTTATTATTATTTATGTGTTAATCATTTTATAGAATTAAAATGATCTTTATTTTTTGAGAAATCAAAGTAAAAAAAATTTCATAATTATTCTGTTACAATTGGGATCAAATCCTGTTCTGATTTTTCAATAGTGGTATAAGGGTAGACTTTAATTTTATAATGTGAATAAATTAGTTTATTCTTATTCATCGTGGATTTTGGAATTGAGTTTACAAACTCTAAGCCTTAAAATTACAATATGATTGTAATTAGATAAAACCAAAACTCCTAGTTTTGAAATCTAAAAAAGTTCAAATTAAACACTAAAGACCCAAGACCCAAAAACTAGAAAATTTCTATAACAAGATTATAGCATACTCGTCTATATTAAGGAATTATGAAAATCTTGAGTTGTAAAAAGCCCTTCCATAGGAAATATTTTGAATGGAGGCTGTTGGAAATCTTGTGATTATGAGAGGCAATTATGTAGAATTCTATGTTGGGAAACCGAGTTGACATCCGATCTCAACCGCAGTGGAATAATCACGAAATTTTTTTGTGATTTTTGATTTCTGGCAAACTAAGATCTATTTAATTCTATAAAATGATTAACACAAATCATAATAAAGCGGAAATTTAATTCGTACCTTATTTTGAAGCTTAATCTTTGTCTTGTCATATCCCTCAAACTATTCTCGAAATTAATCTGTCTCAACCACCGTAGCTGCACAAGTGTCCGGCCTTTAACGGTATCTACAGAACAGATTGAGAGAACTTTATAACTCTTACAGAGAGTGTTAAGCAAGAAGTGCTAGCTTCATAGAGCTTAAGCTTATTTATAATAAGCTTTAGATGTTTAAGTAATTTAATTGAAATTAAATTCTAATTTCAATTAAACTTTAATTAGAATTACAAATAATTCTAATTAAATACCAGTTATTCTCATATAAGATTCAATATCTCATATTGATCCTTATTTATTAATTATCTCCTATTTTATCATAAAGTTTCTCAAATTTTACAATCAAGTCCAACTTGATTAAATTAACTTTGCTCTCTTCAACCCATTTTATATGTGAGACCCATTAAGTTCCCAAATATGTTGACAATGATTATAAAATTTAATTTTAATTCATAATTAAAGTTAAATAAATTAAAACTCATTTTAATTTTTTTTAACTCTCCAATTAAACAATTTATAATTGTAGATCAAGATTGGTGTCTAGCAATGCATCATGACCACCGAAATATTTAGGAATGTCAAAGTAGTTTTAACTAACCTTTCCGTGTATAATTTTTCCTTATAATACAATCCTTTCATCATACAATATTTCGATTAGACATAGTGCTTCAATTTAATGTCTACTCTATTTTGAGTCTAATCATATTAGTTCTCCCCATCAGTTATTAACTCAATTAATGACATTTGTAAGCTATTTACAAAACATCATTTCACCTTAGCCAAGGATTTCTTGAATTAATACTAATCGAGAACAAAGAAACATTCTCCTTAATTACTTTAGGGTGATGAATCCTATCTTGATTATTCAACTATATCCATATAGTTCATGCTACATCTAATGACTACTAATTGAATGACCTATTATTAAATAGATCATAAGTAGTATTAAACCATAGCAATCCCCATATAAGATAACTTTGATAACCTCAAGTCAAAGGATCTTTTATACAATCATCATAATGAGAATTCTATAGAAATACAAGTAATATTCCAAATGGATTTTTCATATCGGATTTGTTCAGTGAATTTGCTTTCTAGCAAGTACCCACACGTTTGTTTAAATATCTCTATACTTTAGTTTATGAGATCAACTACTTCCTTCATTAGCAAAAACAAAACATGTGATAGTCTTTGTATGTTCTATTAATGTCCAATCTTAATAGAACAATGACTAGGAACATTTAGGAATAATACATAAATGCAATATGTTTTAATCTCATTATAATTTTGTTTGCAATGTAAAATTATCCCATAGACTTTATCATATACTTCTAAGCATGTAAAAGATAAAGAATGCCTTTAAATAAATGGTCACTAAACTACAACTAAAGTGATTGGTTGTAGGGCATAAATCAACAACTCCCACTTGCACTAAGCCAATTGTAAGTATCTCATACCATATTACCATACGACGATTATTCTACTACTGGGGCAGTGGCTTAATGAAAAAATTCTATAAGATTCTCTATAGTGAGCACTTGATTAAAACTTACAACTCTGATCTTAATTATCATCATAATTAAGAAAATTTGCCTAAACACATTCTTGGATCTTTGATGAGATATTAGTGCCTTATGCATGCGTATTGGCCCTAATATTCTACAGCACATTACTGTCTTGAACAATGCAAAGAAACTATATCAAGTTTACTAAAGAACTAGTTGATCTAATTAATCATTTCCCTAAACAAAAAATGTATTATGGCTTAATTAGCAACCAATTGCTACATTGGAACTTTTCCAATCCTAAATGATAGTGTTTTAAACCTAAATGATATTGTTGTAAGTAAATAAACCTTAATTAGGATTTAATAAAGTTATATCCATTTCATCTTGAACTCAAATATCAACTCACACACAGAGTAATGAATATCTTTAATACTTGACAAGTATATGATATCTTAAATACTAAACATCTTTAGTACATTATCTATGCACTTGAACTTAAAATAAGTTACTAATGTCCAATCTATCTATATAGATCTAATTCCCATAATTAAGTTGATACCTTTTCATATCCAACAAGAGTTATTCTTGAAAAATTATGTTTTTAACAATTAAAAGTTAGAGTTATTGTTCTCTGTGAGCAGTATGTCTCCACTTACTCCCATTGAAGAAAACAACTATACTTCCACTAACCTTCTTGCAGATATGATAAATTCACAATCATCTTCAAAACAAACTCTTTGAATTCATCATAAAAGTGAACCTTTCAATGTCTCATCGCCTTTCAACTATACATCAAATGTATCATTAAAGGCATTAGTTCCAATTAGATGTAATGTTATGAGATTTGAACCTTTCAAATTCCTTCTTACTCCCACTACTTATCTTGAGAACCATTCTCCTATAAGTATACATTAAATCAAACAATTTGTTCAATGCTGTAAGATTATATCTAACCTTTTGGATGTCTCATAACCCTATATTACTCAATTTAGTTCTAAACTAAATGGATAATATATGCTTCAGCTAAACATCACTAAATCATTAGCTTTAACTATTTCAAAGACTTAGTGTTTCATATCTAGTATGAAATCTTGTTAATTGATTTAATTGGCACTATAGAAGGTAAGTCATTAAACCAAGCATTGCTATAGAAGAAATAATATTGCGTTATGTAATATCTCATATTGTATTTTACTCCTTACATAAATCTATACTCTTGCAAATTTAGTTGTGAAGGTATTCACCAGAGAATCTCATTCCCTATAGATAATCGATAATTTCAAACTTACCCCAACGATCTCATTGAAGTGCTTTAGCATTCTCAATGCTTTATTTCTACTTAGATTTAAATAGCTTCAACTTTTCAAATTTTTAAATCATTATTTCATTTAATACATATGACTATATCATATAAAGTCATTAGTAATCTAATGAAATATAAACATTATCCTTTATATGAATTATTATTCTATCCAATACATCACATGTATAAGATTTAACAATTCAATACTATCATCATCCTTTTACCAAAGGTCGATTTGGTTATTCTTCAACTTGATAAGTTTCATATGATTCATAATCAAAAGGATACACATATCCTTATATGTAAATTTATGATTCTCATTTTGTTGATTTAACCAACATGACATAAAAGGATTATCTTAGTTATCCAACTTTTATTCTTTCCATTTATGTTAAGCATAAGTCTCCTTTGATCCAACACATATACAAACTATTTACATAAACTTGGATCAACTACTTTGACTTAACAATCTATTTCTAACCATGCATTGAACATTACAATAATGTTGAATCTAAATTCAGTATCAAACACTTATAAGTTGAATTAGAAATACATATGATCTCTATCATAACATGTAGGAAAGAAAAGTCCTGCAATCATTTTCTTTTAATGACAACTATTATCATATTGTTGTTAAGCCTTTAATTGTAGTCCATACATGCTTTTAGTAAGCTAAATTAAATGGAGCAATTATAACAAGGTACTATACCTTTCATCTCTACTTTATATAACCCCTTGCATCTTGTTATCATGGTGTCGACTTACATCTCACACGTTGTCATCAAAGTTTATGAGACATTAGTCAACTCAAAATGTTAATACATTTTGTCATCTATATGATTTTGACATATCTTTAAAACTTTAACACCAAATCCTCAACAAGGATTATAACAAATTTGCATAATGGGCATACAATTTTCTCTTCTAACTTTTGAGAACAATTCTTAAACTTATCTTATGTCCAAGAACTTGGGTTCACTAACTTAGCATCAAATATACTAAACAAAGTAATTTTGCTAAGAATAAAATATAAATGTAAGAAAGCGAGTAATCAATTATATGTCATGATTGCAAAATAAGATTAGGAATTGAATCATGCATTTGGTTACTCCCACTATTTTATTTGAAATAATAGCCCTCACTACTATTCGAAAAGATTACTCTAATCTCTATAGTGGGCTAGGATCCCATTTAAATATAGTTGACCTTGAGTTTGTTCAACAAACCAACTAGACTTTAATTAGGTAGATAACAACTTTATCAATCACATCTTATATGACTCCTAGATCTGTTAGTTGACAACTCTTGCCAAAACATATCTTATATGCCATTCATAACCCTGCCTCTATATTAATGTGATCATGAGTTTGCTCATCCAAATCACACAAATTTAGTTAAGTAGAACCCATTATCATAAGACTAAACATGTTCGGGTTAAAGCGGCCTTGAGTTTGCTCAACAAGCCTACAATAAACAAAACTCTAGTTTATTCTTGTAACAATAGAAGGCCGCAATCACGTTCTCAACGTATAATTAATATTTTCACGAGGGATTTTAATTCATTTGTCTCATCAAGCACAAATTGCATGGAAAATATCACACATATAAAACATACAATTTATCATGCATCCAATATAAATATCAACCATATAAATAAAGTATGCATCTTATGCACTCATAATCAAATTATATGCATAAAATTTCAAGCTTCGTTTGCTTCTAGTTATTGATCTTTATAATCTAAAATAAAATTTTCAACTCGTAGGAAAAATTTAAATTAGATTAAAACTATTGATTCCTAAATAAATTAAATTCTTATTCCAAATAGAAATTTAATTTGATTTAAAATTGTTTTCAACTCCAATTGAAAACTATTTTCAATTTTCTTGACTTCTTTTGATAAAATTTAATTGAAAACAATTTTCAATAAATTTTACTTTTTACTTATTATAATTTAGAAAAAACTCTTTTCAAAATTATATAAATAACATTACTAATCTAATTAGAAGACTCTAATCTCTTTAGAAGTTATTTCTCCTTAATTAGAAAACTATTTTCTATTATTAAAAGAAACAACTTTCAAAATTAAATAAAACACTTTTGAATTTAAATAAGAAAGTTATTATATATTTTTATTTAGATGTTTATTTCTTGACTAATTGGAAAATCTTTCTTTAATAAGTTGAAAACTATTTTCAAATTTTTTAAAGAAAGTACATTTTCTTAGTTAATAAATAAAACTTTCAAAATTTAACCAAGAAAATTACTTTTTAAAAATTAAGAAACTTATTATTCATAAATAAACAATTTCTAATAAATTGAATAATAATTCTCTAAACAAATAAAATTATAAATTTAATTTATCTCAATCAAATTGAAATAAATAAATTTAATTAAGAAACATCTTTCTTAATTATTTAAGAAAACAATTTTAAATTTTAAGGAGTCCAATTAATTAATTTCAATCTAATTGAAACTAATTAATCCTTATTTTAGAAAATAATTTTCTAATTAATTAATTTCAATCTAATTCAAACTAATTAATTATAATTTTAGAAACTATTTTAAAAATTAATTAGGAATCAATATAATTATTAATCTTAATCAAATTAAGAAAATAATTACCTCTGAAATTGATTTTGAATTTTAAATCAATTTTAAAATTATGTTTAGAATTTAATAAAATTAAGAATACATTATTACTAATTTTAAAAAAAATTCCTTTTTAAGTTTAAGTCATACTTAAACTTGTAACCAAACACGTTCACTCTTAAACCTATAGCCAAACACCCCCTTTCTTAATCCAACTTCCAAACACCCCTCTTCTTCACTAATCCAAAATCATAAAGATAAAAAAACCCTTATGCCACCTCAAGCCAATCACCACCAACCTCAACACAATACTTTCTACATGATGAACTAGCATACACTATTAGACCCCGTTTTCAGAGCCCAACTATTCGAAACATCATAAGACATGAGTCCTGTAAGGTTATTTCAATGGAATCTCTTTAGCCATCATCGGTTCATCCAATTCTCATAACATCTCAAACAATAAAGGGCAAGCCCACACCAATCAGACACCCAAATCACCACTAGACTTTTTCAGAATAATTGGAGCTTCATATCTCTAGTTTATTTTGAAATAAGAATCATCTCATTCAGAGCTCTACCGATCAAGATATGACTAAAATACCGAAATATGTTCATAACCTAGTCATGCTCTTCTAACCGATCCCTCACTTTCTTTTCATCAATTTTTTTCAAATCAAGACCAAAGGCTATCAATTTTTATGGAGAGATACAAAAATAAGTTAGGAATCTATTAGTTTAAGAATCACTTCATTTGGATGTTGGATGATGAAGTTATGGCCAAAAGAATCAAACATGATTATGTCCTCAATCATATTGTACCTATCTTGGAACAATTGGCATAACTTTGACTAGTGATATTGGATTGTGGTCGTTTTAGAGCAGTTTCGAAGAAAATTTTGAGATCTACAACTTTCATGAAAGCATTGAAGAGAGATTTTTCCATCTAGAGGGTCAAAATCTTGAATTTCCAAAAGTGTAGATGGATCAGATGAAGAGATTCAGTCTAACGTGAATCAGACGAAGGGACTCAGTCTAAGATGAATCAGAAGAAGGGATTCAGTCTAAGATGAATCAGACGAAGGGACTCAGTCTAAGATGAATAAGACGAAGTGAGTTAGTCTAACATGAATCAGATGAAGGGATTCATTCTAAGATGAATCAGACGAAAGGATTCAGTCTAAGATGAATTAGATGAAGGAATTCAGTCTAAGATGAATCAGATGAAGGGACTCAGTCTAAGATGAATTAGACGAAGGGAGTTAGTCTAAGATAAATCTTACGAACGGAGTCAGTCTAAGATGAATCACACAAAGGGACTCAGTCTAAGATGAATCAGATGAAGGGATTTCTACAGGATCTTCCTCACATCACCAAAAGTTTTAGATCACTAACTACACTCTCCAAAGCATCTCAGATGGTTCGTACATCCATTATAACATCACTTCCACTCATAATCTTTGCAAATTCACTTCTTCTAATGCAATATCACTCCTTAAACATTTATTTACCAATTTGGTTGTATTAAACTCCCAAATCTCAACTCAAATGACTCATCACATATAACAAATTCTCATCTTTACTATAGTTGTTCTGTATATACATCCCATGCAGCATCACCACTTATAATGATCATATCTCTTAAATCCGATGTTCAAAAATTTCATATTTCATACCATTAGAAAGATAAGAGGACAATCTACAACTCTTAAGAAGACAACTTTATCTCATTTAGCCCAGATTAATACAATTTTTCCCTTGAAGTCTGAATGCATATTCTTACCCCTATGAAATCTTGAAAATGCAATGTACAAACTTTGAGAGTCATGAGCCAAAAACACAATCATATTTTATTATCATCAAAAGATAAGCATTTTACAAAGCTTCAATGGGCTTTTCGAGCTACAATACAATATTTCACAAAATCCTAAAATACAAAGGGAACTTGAACAATAATAATAGCTCAACATGTGACTACAACCTTGTTTCACATAAATTACTCCAAAACAAAACAAAACATGTAAATCTGGAGTGATGCCTTGACTCTCTTTCACTCGATCTCTTGCTCATCACCTAAACATGGGACCGAAGGGGGTGAGCTTAAAGTTCGTGGTTAACAAGTTTATAACGGAGAAATAAACAAAACCTTGAAAATATTCATTTGTTTGATAAAATGCATATTAAATTTATAAAGCACATGTTTGTCAAATTCTCTTCATGTAATCCAATTCACAACAACATGATTTATGTATTCATCAACTTGTTCACAAAATCATAAACACATAAGCACATCAGAACTATTTGGGTGAGTCCAAAACAGAACGTACTACATATTTTCAAATAATGGTCCTTTGTAGCCGTGAACAGAACGTACTATCGCAATCCCACATAATGGTCTTGCGTAGCTGTGAAATTAGGGGAGTCCATGAATGAGCTCCATGTCACTAGCAGGCAGGTAGAAGAAGCCTTTGGTCAAAGTGCACTTGACTTAACTTAGGAGACCACCACAAATTCACATAATATGTATTTCATGACTTGAAAACAGATTGCCCAAAATGGCACTTTTTCGAAAATATGATTATCTTAACATTTTACCACAAAGGCATATTTCAGAAACACAATTGTCCAAGAACATGAAATATGTCACACGCATTTCCATCAACCAAGTTCATATACCAAACATATAACAATTTCTCAAGTCATTCAAAAGATATAATGCAAAAATTATGAAGCAATTTGAAATCATTGTATTTTCTTACATTAAAAGAAAACATTCATGGCTCAGTACTCAATTATAAACATGAAACCCACCTAATTGGCTTGCAAAAATCCATCTCAAGCTTGTCTTTCCTCTTGTTCTTAGATAGGGTTCTCTTGGTTTCCTATAACAAACCAATTTTCTCATCCAATCCACATTCACTTGCAAATTCATAAAACCTCACAAATCAAAAATGCTAAAAATTGAACTTAAACCTAACCTATGTTGGACCTCGCTTCTAGAGCCCAGCATTTGGAGTCAAACAATGTTGGACCCCTACTTTCGGAGCCTAACATTCGGAATCAATGACGGAAATAGTACCTGCCCTTAACTATACTAAACCTATTTCGGGACATTTGGTATCACTCTCTCTAAAGAACTCAGATTAAGGTGTTCTTTGGATGACTTGAAAGAGGACTACAAGATCTATAACATTCATGAAGACCTAAAAGATAGATCCTATCGTCTGAAGGGTCAAAAATAGAGGAGAAGATAGGATGAGACAAAGCCAAATGAAAAAGCAGACGAATGGAAAAAGAAAATAAATGGGGAAAATTGTCATAACTTTCCCTAAAGATATCAGATTAGGGTGTTCTTTATATGATTCGAAAGAGGACTTCGAGATATACAACTTTCATGAAGACTTTAAAGGCAGATTCTATCTTTTGAAGAGTAAAAAATGGAGTAGACAATATGATCAGACAAAGTCAAATGAAACAACAAACGAATTGAAAAAAGAAAGTAGATGAATGGGGAAAATTGTCATAACTTTCCCTACAGATATTGGATTAAGGTGTTCTTTATATGATTCAAAAGAGGACTTCCAGATTTACAACTTTCATAAGACCTATAAGGTAGATTTTATCATCTAAAGGGTCAAAAATGAAGCAGACGATAGGATTAGACGAAACCAAAGGAAAAATTAGATGAATGGAAAAAAGCAGATAAATGGGGAAAATTGCCATAACTTTCCCTACAGATATCCATTTATGGACTTAAGTAAGCATCTAGGTCTTGGAACATTAGGTTTGATAAGTCTATCAAAACTTACGGGTTCATACAAAACCTAGATGAACCTTGTGTCTATAAAAGGATATAAGAAGGCAAGGTTATTTTCTTAATTCTGTATGTTGATGACATTCTACTCATTAGGAATGATGTAGAAATGTTATTTAGGCCAAAAGATGGTTGAATAAACAGTTCTCAATAAAGGATTTAAGAGAGGATAACTACGTTCTAGGGATCAAACTTTAAGGGATCGTAAGAACAAAGATATAGCCTTATCTCAATTAACCTACATTGAGAACATGTTCAATAAGTTTGCCATACAGGATTCTAAAAGGGATTTCACACCTACTAGATATGGAATCAAACTTTCAAAGGAGCAAGTACCTAAGACCTAAGAGGAGGTCAAACGCACGCATAACATTCCACATGTTTCAACAGTTGGAAGTTTAATGTATGTTATGCTTCACACTAAAACGGATATCAGTTATGTAGTGGGACTGGTATGTAGATTTCAATCCAATCCAGGAATGGAACATTGGACTGTAGTTAAGTGCATACTGAAGTATCTTTTTAGGATGAAAAACTTAATGCTTGTTTACTCTGGAAGTAATCTTATTCCGATAGGATATATAGATTTCAATTTCTAATCAAATGTTGATTCAAGAAAATTAACTTCTGGTTCTATATTTATTTTAAAAGGTGAAGCCATAGTCTGGAGGAGTGTCAAACAATCTTGTGTTGTTGATTCGAATATAGAGGTTGAGTATTTTACTTCTTGTGAATTAGTAAAGAAATAGTCTAGCTCTGCAAGTTCCTAAATGATTTAGAGGTAGTTCCTGAGGTAGAAAAGGCCATTATGCTTTATTATGATAATAGTGGGGCAATGGCTAATTGTAAAGAACCTCGGAACCATAAAGCTACCAAACACATTGAGAGAAAGTATCATCTCATAAAGTAGATAATACAACGTGGTGAGGTGAATGTGGTAAAGATTCCCACAAAGAAAAACCTTATTGATCCATTTTACGAAGATGATGTCTCAAAAGAGTTTTGAGGGTCACCTAGAAGGGATAGGAATAAGGGATATGTCAAACTTGCTTTAGAGCAAGTAGGAGATTATTGGGGTTATGTAAATATAGTGCCCTGAAAAGCAAATGTATTTACATATATCTTAATCTTCTTCCTATTTACATATATCTTAATCTTCTTCCAGTTATTTTTGTAATGAAAAGATTTATTATTAATAAAACAAAAGAGTTTGGTTTTATTTGTATGAGCATTATATGACTAGTCATAAGGTACCAAGATTCTTTTGTAAGTAATATACCTATACATTGAGATGTATGGGAAACATATATATTATTATAATCTAAATTAGTTGATTCACATTTGAATAATTAAGTTGGTCGTTTGATTATGGTTTATACTATAGTGTTGCGATTTATCTCCATGTAAGTAAAGGAGTTTACTTTAAAGGAATGATGAGTTTCATATCATGATAGTAGTTGACTATTCGTAATGACACTATTAAATGAATATGGAATCACGTATGTTTTTAAAGATTAAAGTAGGTCATTTCTTTAATCTTAAAACATACACTTTAACATTTTTTTATTGCAAACCACAATCTTGATGAGTGGTGAACTGATACGTGTTTCATTATAATTCTTGATATGATCATAATAGATTTTTATAGAGTATCAATCTAATGTCTGCATGTTAGAATTATTAGTTGAAACATGTATCAAGGAACATTCACTTAAATAAAGAGTTTATAGTGATATCATCACTTTTAGATGTTTTACGAAGATTAGTGATTAAACTGGCCCCAGTAGTTTAATGGACTAGCTACCCATCAAGTCTTAACACCATATAGAGTAAAGGGGGAGATTTAGAAGGAAAAACCAATTAAGGGTAAAACGGTAATTTTATCCTTTATTATACGGATGGCTATAATATAATTCATAATAGAGTTAGCAATTACACATCTTATTTGAAACATTTATTCTCATAATATTTAGTAATTCAAGAGATCAACTAATTGTCTTTAGTGGAATGACATTTGGTTAATAAGTTGGAATTGATTCTAATGAGATTAAATTAATTTCGAGCTTATTGGAGTTTGAATTATATAAGTCCAATTAGATTCTCCACTTGGCTTTTAGGAAAGGTTATCAAGTAATGAAAGAAAAATAAATAGAGGTTACCGGAAAGAAAATAAAAGAAATGAATGAATTAGATTCGGAATAATAAGATCGAAACAATTTAATTATGAGTTAATTAAATTAGGTTTTAAACCTATGATTAAATGATGGTCTTACTCTAAGTAATTGTTAATTAGAAGGCCAAAGTAAACATTTAATATTGGGTTAGTTTTTGGTTTGATTTAATTAATTTGATTAATTAGATTAAATCAAGATTTGTAAACACAAGGAGGGAAAAAACTGAAACTACAATGTAGTTTTCGATTTTATAGTTAAATGGACAACTACACATTTAGCATTAAATTGCTAAATATAAGATGGGTTTTTATCATGCTTCATCATCATTAAATGGTTTAACGGTGTCCTCATTAAATGGTTTAGTGGTCTTATCATCAAATGGTTTAATGGTTATCATTTAATGTTGGCATGTAGAAAAACATAACAACCTTTTAACATTTTTTTAATTAAAGAATAAGTAAGTGCATTTGTTGCTCTCTCTCCCTTCTTTCATCTTGCAACCGAAAATGAGAGTATCATTTTGTTGTTTTTTGTCTTTTCATATATCCATATTAAACAAATGTGAGTGTCTCATTTATGGTTCTCTCTTTCATTTTTTATTAAGAGAATGAAGTGGTGCAAAAGTGGTATCTCCTTCTTCCTTTGCCGAAATTGGTAATGAGAAGAATCTCATTTTAGTTCTTTCAACAACTAAGGAAAACCTCTACAATATTTCTTCTCCTTTACCACCAAAGGATCTTGTTAACCAAGTTGTCTAAGGAGAACAAGTGGTAGATCGGATTGGTTGAAGATACAACAAAGAGAAGAGGATACAATAGTATGGAGAGGATATAATAGCAAGGAGTCAAAGCTGTGGCTAAGAAGTCGGTAAAATTTCAATCTTGTTCTTATATTATTTGTTTGTCTAATATTATGTCGTGTATGGATTAAACATGTTCATTTGGTTATTATGCTTCCATTGTATTTTGAAATCGAAAAAAGTTTTTGAAATCTACCATTTAGCCAAATTATTTTTCAATCCAAAAATCATCCAACTAGAACTATTGCCTTTATTGATACATTTGATGTATAGTTTCGACTTTGAGATATTAAAAAAAAACAAATTTATGATGAATTTAAAGGTTTTTTTTAGATGATTGTGAATTTATCATGTCTACTAAAAGGTTAGTGTAAGTATAATTGTCCTCTTTAAAGAGAGTATGTAGAGACATATTGCTCATAGAGAACAATAATACTAATTTTTAATTGTTGAAAATATTATTGTCGAAGAAAAACTCTTGCCAGATATGAAAAGGTAACAACTTAACTCTAGGAATTAGATCTATAGAGATTGGAACTTGTTTTCGTATTTTATGTCCAAGTATATAGATAATGCATTAGAGATGTTTAGTATTTTATATATCTAAGACTTATACAATGTTAGAGATATCCATTAATCTATATGTGAGTCAATATTTGAGTTTAAGATGATAAGGATAATACTTTAGAATTAAATCATAATTAAGGTCTATTTTACTTATAACAGTATCATTTATCATTGGAAAGGTTCTAATATAGAAATGGTTGCTAATTAAGCCATATACATTTTTCATTTAGTGGAAAGGATTAACTGGATAAATAAGTTATTTAATGAACTTGATATAGTTCCTTGCATTATTCAAGACAGTAATGTGTTATAGAACATTAGAGCTATTAGGCATGTAAAAGGAGCTAAGTCTCATCAAAGATATAAGATGTATTTAGGCAAATTTTCTTAATTATAATAATAATTAAGATGAAAGTTGTAAGATTTAAGCAAGTGCTCACTATAGAGAATATTATAGAATTCTCTCATTAAGCCATTGTCCCAACAGTAGCATGATCATCATATGGCGATATGATATATGATACTTAAAAGATTGACTTAGTGCAAGTAGGAGGTTGGTTTATATCCTACAGCCAATCAAATTGGTTGTAGTTTACTAATAATTATTTAAAGGCTTTCTTCATCTTATACATACTTAGATATATATGATAAAGTCTATAAGATAAATATATATTTTATTTGAAATTATTATGATATTACAATTATGACATTCATATTGCATTTCTGTATTATCTCTAAATTGTTCCTAATCATTGTTTAATTAAGATTGGACATTAATAGAACGTAAAAAGACTAGCACATGTTATATTTTTCCTTGTGAAGAAAGTAGTCGATCTCATAGACTAAAATATAGAGATACTTAAACAAATGTGTGAGTGCTTGTTAGAGAACAAGCTTACTGAACTGACCCAATATGAGAAATTCATTTAAAACATTGCTTGTATATATATGGAAAATTTCATTATTGTGGTTGTATAAGTGATCCTTTGACTTAAGGTATCCAAAGTTATCTTGTATAGAGATTGCTATGCTTTGATAATATTTATGACCTATTCTAATCATGGTACAGTCTATAGACGTTGTATGTCATATGAATTATATGGAGGTAGTTGAGTGAGCAAGATAGGATTCATCACCCTAAATTAATTAGGGATAATGTTTTGTTGCTTTCAATTAGTATTGATTTGGAAAATCCTTGGCCAAAGTGGAATGACGTTTTGTAAATAGTTTACAAATGTCATTAACTAAATCAATAACTAATGATGGAGAACTAATATGATTGGGCTCAAAATAGAGTAGACATTAATTTCATGCTCTGTGTCTAATCAAAACATTATGTGATGAAAGGATTGTATTTTACAGAAAGATTATGCACGAAACAGTTAGTCAAAACTACTTTGACATTTCTAAATATTTGGGGTGGTTATGAAGTGTTGCTAAATGTCAATCCATGGATATAAATTATTTAATTAGAGAATTAAAGATAAATTAAAATTTTTAATTTATCTTATCCTAAATATGATTTAGGGTTATAATTTGTATTCATTGTCAATATATCGAGAACCTAATGGGTCTTACAAAAGAACAAGTTAAAGAGAGCAAAGATATTTTAATAAAGTTGGATTTGATTGTAAAGTTTGAGAAACTTCATATTTAAATATAAGACATTTAATAAATAAGGATCAGTATGAGATATTGGATCTTATTTGGGCATAATTGGTATCTAATTAGAATCATTTGTAATTTTAATTAAAGTTTAATTAAAATTAAAATTTAATTTCAATTAAATTACTAAAATGTCCAAAACTTATTATAAATAGGCTTAAACTCTAATGGAGCTAACAGTTCTAGCTTAACCCTCTCTATAAGAATCACATAATTCTCTCAACATGTTTTGTAGATACTATTAAAGGCCAGAAACTTGTACAACTATGGTGGTTAAGAAAAGTTAGTTTTGGAAATGGTTCGAGGGATACAATAATATTATGATCAAGATTCAAAATAAGGTACGAATTAAGATTCATGCTTTGTTATTATTTATGCGTTAATCATTTTATAGAATTAAAATGATCTTGGTTTTTGAGAAATCAAATTATTTCCTAATAGGGAGTTGAGAAAATGTTGACGCATATTTCTTCGACGATAAGTGTTTAAAAGTCAATATACCTTCTCCAAATCGAATAGATAGGGAAGGCTTCAATAGATCATCATTTTTGTTGCATCTAACATTCCCAAATTGCAAGAAGGCTCCTTTGGATGTTAATTATGTAAAATTCTCAATGTAGAACAATGAAATCTAAAACAGAGGAAGAATTTAGGAATCTTTTGGATCAATGTTAGAAATTTTTGCAGACAATATCGATATGAGATTAAGCATTTTTAATAAATGATTACTAAAATTAGTAGAAAAACTAAACTTAATAGGCATATGACAGGTCAACTTCTAGATTAGCGTCTAACCTTATTTGGCATGCCACGTGAACTAACATAATTAGGATATAATGTCTAATTATTGAAAATGTGATATAGTGAATATTTTTAGGGGAAATTGTTCTATTTTGAAAATGTTAGGAATGATCTAATATTAGAAATAATGGTAAAGACATTTTCAAACTTTTTGCTAAATGTTGTAGAGAAAATTAGGCCTTTTATGTTTCTTTAGCTTTCATCTCTTAGGCGTGATTTTTTCCTTTTCATGAAAATCTCTTATAACCAAGTTCAAATAAAATAAATAGAAATAAAATATAAAATACTAAATGATGATAAAATTATAAAAATATAAATATGATGTGAATTACTATCAAAATAATAAGAATTAACTACATAAAAATAATAATGATCAATCCCCAACTTAATCATTAGTCATCCTTCAATAAAATCATACTAAGAGTAACTTCACAACTATATGGTTTACATTTAGATTATTATAATTTAGGCATGTTTGAATAATCTCATGCATTTCAAAGTGTGATCTAAAGCAAATAGAGTTACATAATTTAAAAGAAAGAAATTTAACTTAACTACTAAAAAGCATAAGCATAGCTTGTGTTAAAAAATTATAAACGTTTAGAAGTAATTTATGCAATTGTCATAATAATAATAAAAATTGAACATATACTTACTATATGAGATTAGTTTTGAAGGAATGAATAACTATATGAGATTAGTTTTGAAAATGGAATTTTAAAAAAAGAAGTTGAATAAAAATATGCACTTCACATGGTGAGATATGACATCTCTTACTTAAAATCCATCATCAAATTTGTACTCACAGTCTTTAGATCTTAAACGTAATCACAATAAAGCCAAATTATTAAAATCACAATAAAGACATCCAAATTATTCAAATCAATCATATACCATCAATTACAACTCTTCGCTTAATTCTTTATCACAACTTTTATGTATGGAATATTATTTCGTCGTAATAAAAATAAGTTGATACCTAAGAACTAAATCCAAGTAGTCTTACAACCAATGAGTGAAATATTTTCTTATAGGAAAGAAAAATACTACTAAGAAGAAACAAAAATAAAAGAGACTTTTCTTATTTTATTTTCAACAATAATCCAATAATTAAATACACCCAATTTAACGTTATTTAACATAATCTTATAACCCAACTATTTCTAACACACATGTCAAAGTAATTCATGACTACGAAAATATGACAAACCATTATATCCTTCTAAGCATAAGGTATATATAGACATTTCTTTTAAAAGGGTAGGAAAATTAAATATTAATTTGGTTAAAAGGTGTTAAGTCAAAATGACTTTACTTAGATATAATTTTGATGTATAACAAAGAAAAAAATTAAAGAAAAGCAATACAGACGAAGCAACTCAAATGAACAGAAAGATAGACACAGACGCAAGAAGCTAAAACAAACAGAAGCAGACGCAGAAGTTAAAATACAGACGCAGACGCAGACGCAAAAACATAGACGCAAAAATACAGTCGCAAAGTGAGAAAAACAGACGCAGAAGAGGAATTGAAAAGCATATGCAAGAGTTAGTTCGGGTTAGTTACAGAACTCAACTGATTAACTGTTTCTTTTAAAGATTCAAGAAACAAGATTCAAGAAGCAAGAATCCAGAAACAAGAATCAAGAATCAAGAAGCAGTTGGAGACGAAGGCTATAAATACAAGTCGAAGTCGAAGATTGCAAAGTTAGCTGAAAAAAATTATCTGAATTACATCTACACGATCGTTGAAAGAATACTGTGCAAATTAGCCGAGAGCTATTTTTACTGTAACGAGTTTCAAACACTTTTTAGTGAGAAGAAGTACAGATAGCCTGCAGAGGCTAAGTGTGAAATAATACTGATTGTAGAGACCTGAAGAGGCTCGTAAAGAATACTTGTAAAAGTTGAAGAGATAGTGAAATCTCATAAAGAACTCTGAGGACTGGACGTAACCCACAGTTTGGGGTGAACCAGGATAAATCGCTATGTCAACTACTCTTACTCTATCTCTCTTTTAGATTCAAGTTTTATCATTACTTAGTTCGTAAAAAAAGCTTTCAAAGTTTTGATTAATTAGAATCTATCAGAAGTTCTGTAAAAGAATTTTATTTCTAACAAACGATTTTTGAAAGAAGTTTTTTTTTTAAAATAAGGGAATACACAATTCAACCCCCCCTTCTCGTGCATTCTCATATCGTTTCCTAACTATTGTATTAACGTGTGATTCACTTCAATTGGTATCAGAGCCTGGTATCCAAGAATCACTGTAGCAAAGTTGTTAGCCCCAAAATTTTTTTATTTAATTAAGCATGATTAGACTAATTAAGTAAGTTATGTTAGCATTAATTTAAGTTGACATCAATTAATATATGATAGCATTAAATGAGTTAGGTGTTAAGAATTAATGTGAGTTAATGAAATTAAATGAGATAGTTGGGTTTTAATGAGGTAGGAAAGAAGAGAATAAGAATAAGATGGGCTTGAGAAATTAATGGGCTTAAATGAAGAAGTAGGCTTGAGTAGTTAAACAGGTAGTAGGGAAGTAAAAGAATAAGAGGAAGAATAAGAAGGAAGATGGGCTTAGGGGCCTTTGGGCTTAAGTGGAATGGAAGAAGTATAAAAGGAGGATTTTAAGTGAGGTTGTAGGAGGAAAGAAGAAGAAAAAAAATGAAAATTGAGAGAGGGAGAAGAGGATTTCGGTGAAGAGGAGAAGAAGAGGAGAAAAAGAAGAGAAGTGGCTAGGGTTTGAGATTTAGAGAGTTTTTGAAGAAAGTGCAAGAAGAAAAAGTGAAGAGGAGAAGCTAAGCTACCTTTTAAGCTAAGAAACCCTTTGGTTTAGTCAAGAATCAAGGTAAGTTATGTTTTCAAGGTTAAGCTTTTACTTGGTTTATGGTTTGGAAAGCTTAGAAATGAAGTGGGTTTAGTGATTTTAGGGTTAATTTCATGATTTAGGTTCATTAGGTTTTACAATTTTAAAACCCTAAGTGATTATGGGTTTTCGGTTTTAATGAAGGGAAAGAAGAAAGAGGAGAAGAACAAGAAGAGGAACTTCCTTAGGCAAGTTTAAGCAAGGATACAAGGTGGGTTTCATATTTATCTTTATGTATATAAGCTATAAATGTAAATTAATGCATGACATTAATGAGTTTTGATTACTTGGTGATTGTATTAAATGCTTGTGTTAGTTGTGGTTAGATGACATTAATCATGAGTTATGTGTAAATGAAAATAAAACATGTTGATGATTTGATGATGGTTGAATTAGTATTGATTGAAATAGCTTAAATGAGTATAAATGCACAATATGACTTATGCATGAAATGTACGATATGAAATATGCATGAAAGAGAAGATTTTGAAGAAAACAATGAATTGGACAAGAACAGTTCAATTTTATTGTATGATACATGATTGTTATGTTATGTGGGTAAGGTATAGTCCTAAGAACTGTCACGTGCACGTCGACCATGAAAAGCCTTCGCCCGGCTGCCCGATTGTGGCATAGGATGATCCAACATTTTGGACTCCTCAAGATTTGCCAATATAGACTCATTAAGTGAGACTATATGGTTGCCAAGAATATGGACTTACCAAGCCATTTGATGTGTTTCATATGTGATAACATGAAAGTGCAAGAATTATGAACGATTGAATTGTGAGAAATTATGTTTATGTATTGATGAAAATTGCATGATGTATCTATCATGACTTCATTGAAAGATTGCTAAAAGTATGAATAATTAAATGGACATGCTTGTTATATAAATATAAATGTGTTACCCACGGAGCGAAAGCTCACCCCCCCTCAATTCTCCAGGAAATGAGCAGGATCCCGAGGAGCGAGCTTAAAGGCATTTACTCCAAGATTTTCTTTTGGTCTTGTATTTGAAATGATATTTCTAGAAATCAATGCTTTAGGTTGCATTTGAGAAAAGCAGATGTATTTTGGCAAGATGTATTTTGATTGAAATGTAATAGGCTTGAAATGCCTACTAAAGCATTGTAAAACATTTGTTTTGATGTGAATGAAATGCATGAATGACGTTTTATCATGGTTTCTCAAGACAGATTAATATCATGTCAAGTGTGGCTTTCAAAGTTGTGTTGAATGGCTTTAAATTCTATGTGGGTATAAATACATGTTTATTTCAAGTAAAGATGTGTATAGAGTTGTGATTGATGAATTTTATGTAGAAGTAAGAATGTTTTAAATGATGGTTAATGAGTTTTGCATGAGTGAATGTACAGGATCATTGAAGTTGAACTTGAGTCTTTTTGTAAGTCAAACTAGGTGTTTGACATGCTGAGGAGGTGTTAAAATATTAAATGAATGAGTCCGGTATAGAAATGGGTAAGTCTAAAAAGGTTAGGAGTGTTCATGGCGTTTGGGATAAGTCAAGAGAGAGTGTAGAGGGTTAGGATCGAGTTCAGAATAGACATAAGTCGACTTGTTTGTCTCGAGAAGTCGACTTGTAGGTTATAAGTCGAGTTGTTTGTCTCGATAAGTCGACTTGTTGGTTATAAGTCGAGTTGTTGTCTCGATAAGTCGACTTGTTTATCAGACAAGTCGACTTGTTCTGCAGATCCATAGATAAGAGTGTTATTTTGGGGATTGTCGAGAGCAGTCAGGGTCCAGGCTTTAGTCAGTGTATGCTCACCACCAAAGTGAGTCAAATAGAGTGTGTCAAGTTAGGGTCTTAGCAAGGCAAGTGTCTCGGGAATGAGCTCCACCAGGGACCACCTCCCGGGACAGTTGAGTCTCGGATCCAACATTTATAGTAAGTTATATACAGGTTGGGTAACGGGATCCAACCGTTGGGGTCCGATCTCCGGGTTGGGGCCTGACAGTGTGGATCAAAGATAATGGCAGAATCACATATATACATCGCAAAAGGAGCCTCAGTCACTAGACCTCTAGCATTCAACGGAGAAGATTATCATTACTAGAAAGATAGGATGCGGCTATTCATAGAATCTAATCATGTTGACCTTTGGGACGTGATAGATAATGGACCTTATACACCAGTAGATGAAGATGGGAATTCTATTCCACGAATCAAATGGACGGCTGACCAAAAGGCGAGGATACAGCTGAACTCAAAAGCGAAGTTCTTCTTGACCTGTGCCCTAAGCAGGAGCGAGTATGACAAAGTCCACGGATGCGACACTGCGAAGGAAATGTGGGACACATTGTCTATTGCTCACGAAAGCACAAGCCAAGTTAAAGAATCGAAGATAAGCATTCTTGTGCACCAGTACGAGCTTTTCAGGATGGAAGATGAAGAATCTATTGATCAAATGTTTAGAAGATTTCAAACAATTTTCAATGGATTGAAAGCTCTTGGAAGAACATACAACAATCAAGATCATGTTTGAAAGATCTTAAGAAGTCTTCCGAAGAGGTGGAGACCTAAAGTTACTGCGGTGCAGGAAGCCAAAGATTTGAGCGTGCTAAAGCTTGACGAGTTGCTTGGATCCTTGAAGATTCATGAAGTTGAACTAGACGCTGAAGACAAGCCCAAACGGGACAAGTCGATAGCGCTAAAAGCCGGACAAAAGAATTACAAGACTCAAAGAAGGAGAAAGTCATCAAAAGCGTTAAAGATTGAAGAATCAAAGAATGACGACTCCAGCCAATCAGAATAAGAGTCAAGTGATGAAGATGACGAATTATCTTTCATCTCTAGAAAGATAAGACACATGTGGAAGAAGAAGTCCAAAGGAAATCAGACCTTCAAGAAGAATGACAAAGATGAAGCTAAACCAGAGAGGTCATCTATCATTTGCTACGAGTGCAATCAGCCTAGACACTACAAGTCCGAATGTCCTACTCTAAAGAAGAAAACAAAGAAGAGTAGAGAAGGCAAGAAAAGCATGATGGCAACGTGGGAGGACCTAGATTCATCAGAATTAGATATAGGTTCTGAGTCGTCTGAACATGCAAACATCTGCCTGGTAGCCGAAGAAGAAAGTGATGAGGAGGTACAATCTGATAACGATAACTTGCATGATGCCTACTCAGAATTGTTAGAAGATTCTCATGCTATTCTGAAACAGTACAAACTGTTAAAAAAAGTATGTAAAAAATATTAGACATACGAAAGTAATAGAGAGAGAAAATATCTGTCTAAAGAAGCAATTAGAGGAGAAAAAGAAAGTCGTAGACAGATAAGAAGAGATCAATTAGCTGAAACTGATTATTAAGAATCTGTCAGCTGATTTATCTACTTTCACCGAGAGCACAAGAAAATGAATGAGATGCTTAGAAAATGTAGACATCCGAGTGATAAAACCGGATTAGGGTTTACAGGTAATAAGACTCATCCTCATAAGAACCCTTACACTCAAAAGAGAAACTATAATAAATCTCATGTTAATCAATGTTCTAGTAACATGCATCAAAGAACTCATCATGTGCATACTACTAACCATAAAGGACCCAAGAAAATATGGGTACCGAAACATAAAATAGTTTCTCCTGCAGATATCCTTCCTTGGAAGGTGCAGCAAGCACCATTGGTATTTAGACAGTGGATGCTCGCGACATATGACGGAAAGAAGGTCTATGTTCCTAGATCTTCAGTATAAGAAGGGAGGATCGGTAACTTTCGGAGACAACCAGTAGGGCAAGATTATTGGAATCGGTAAGATAGGTAAAGATTCCTTTGCATACATAAATAATGTACTGCTTGTTGATGGTCTGAAACATAACTTGATCAGTGTCAGTCAATTGTGTAATTCTGGTTTCACAGTCACATTCAATCAAAATCTTTGTGAAGTTAAAAACAAAGATGGGTCTATACTTTTCTCTGCCAAAAGAAGAAATAATCTTTACAAAATTGATTTAGAAGATTTTCAAAGTCAAAATGTTTCATGTTTTCTATCTTCTGAAGAAGAAAGACTAGTCTAGCATAAAAAAGGTAGGTCATGTCTCTTTTAAACATATTTCAAAGTTGGCACAACATGATTTGGTAAGAGGATTGCCAAAAATAAGTTTTGAAAAAGAGTTTTTCTGTGAAAACTATTTGAAAGGAAAACAAGTTAAAACCTCTTTTTCTTCTAAAAGTTTTGTAACATCATCTAGACCTTTAGAGTTGTTACATATGGATTTATTTGGTCCAACAAGGACAATAAGTCTTGGCGGAAAGAAATATGGACTTGTTATTGTTGATGACTTTACTCGATTTTGTTGGATATTGTTTTTATCACACAAAGATGAATCTTTTAAGTGCTTTAGGACCTTATCTAGAAAGTTACAGAATGAAAAAGGAATGTCTATAGCTAGTATCAGGAGTGACCATGGTGGAGAATTTGAGAATGAGAAGTTCAGATTATTCTGTGATGAGAATGGATTTTTCCACAATTTTTCTGCTCCCAAGACTCCACAACAGAATGGAGTTGTTGAAATGAAGAACAGGACGATTCAAGAAATGGCTAGGACTATGCTTTGTGAGATGAATCTTCCTAAGTACTTCAGGCGAAGTCGTGAATACTGACATGCTATATTCGAATAGAATTACATTGCGACCCATGTTGAAGAAGACTCCTTATGAGTTATGGAATGGAAGAAGACCAAACATATCTTACTTTCATCCATTTGGGTGCAAATGCTCTATTCTGAATACAAAGGAGCTGTTGGATAAATTCGATTCAAAGTCCTATCCAGGAATCTTCCTAGGTTACTCATCATCGTCTAAGACATTCCGGGTGTACAACCTTATGTCAAAGACAGTTGAGGAGACCATCCATGTCAAGTTTGATGATAGTTCCTAACCCCATAAGGAAGATGACATGGAGAGTGAAGGTCCTTCAAAGAACTTAGATGACATAACAGAAACTCCAACACCAGGTACTCAAGTAGACAAAAAAAAGATATTCCAGAAACTGTTAGACTGAAAAGAGACTAGAAATATAAAAGTTCTCATCTAGAAGAGTTGATTATCGGAGAGACCTCAAAAGGAGTTAGGACAAGGTCCAGATTCAGAAGAGAAGCTAATGTAGCTTTTATCTCTGTAATAGAGCCTAAGAAAGTTGAGGAAGCTCTTCGAGACGAAGCTTGGGTGTTAGCCATGCAAGAGGAGCTTAATCAATTTACTAGGAATAATGTTTGGTCCTTAGTTCCGAAACCCCCTAAGAAATCCATCATAGGAACTAGATGGGTCCTTAAGAATAAGTTAGATGAATCAGGAAGAGTAAGTCAAAATGAGGCTAGATTAGTAGCACAAGGCTATAATCAGCAAGAAGGAATAGACTAAAATGAGACATATGCTCCAGTAGCAAGACTTGAAGCCATTAGGATATTGCTAGCATATACGGTCTATCATAATATAAAGTTGTTTCAGATGGATGTGAAGAGTGCCTTTCTGAATGGTTTTATAGACGAAGAGGTGTATGTCAAGCAACCACCTGGTTTCAAGGATGTTAAGAATCCAGACCATGTCTTTAGACTTCATAAAGCCTTATACGGCCTAAAGCAAGCTCCTAGAGCTTGGTATGATCATCTGAGTACTTTTCTCTTAGAGAATGGTTTTAATAGAGGTCAAGTTAATAAGACGCTCTTTAGGAAGAATTATGAAAATAAATTTATGCTAGTACAAATCTATGTTGATGACATTATTTTTGGTGCTACCTCAAAGAAGTTATGCATGAAGTTTGAGAGTCTAATGAAAAATGAATTTGAAATGAGCATGATGGGTGAATTGAAGTTCTTTCTTGGGTTGCAAGTTAAGCAAACAGAAGAGAAAATCTTTATTTATCAACAAAAATATGTGAAAGAATTGTTGAATAAGTTTGATATGCAAAATGTGAAGTCAATGACTACTCCGATGCATCCTTCAAACCTTTTGTCGAAAGATGAAAATGGTAAGAAGGTGGATCAAACCCTGTATAGAGGGATGATCGGTTCTTTACTGTATCTTACAGCAAGTAGACCTGATATTCTATTCAATGTATGCTTGTGTGCAAGGTTTCAGTGATCCTAGAGAATCTCATTATATTCTTTGTTAAGAGGATTATGAGATATCTAGCAGTACTACCGATCTTTGCTTAATGTTTAAGAAAGGTAAAGATTTCAGGTTAATCGGATATTGCAACGCGGACTATGCCGGAGATAGAATCGAAAGGAAGAGCACAAGTGGAGGATGTCACTTTCTTGGCTCAAACTTAGTTTCATGGTCAAGTAAGAGACAAAGCTCAATCGCTCTATCAACTACCGAAGCAGAGTATATGTCTGCCGCAAGTTGTTGTTCACAAACGTTGTGGATCAAATATCAACTTGAAGACTATTCAGTTCAAGAAGAGGATATTCCAATCTATTGCGACAACACCAGTGCAATCAATCTGTCAAAGAATCCGATTCAGTATTCAAGAGTGAAACACATCGAAGTCAGACATCACTTTTTGAGAGACTATGTTCAGAGGAAGGTGGTTAAACTACATTTCATCGAAACAGAGTATCAGTGAGCAGACATCTTCACTAAACCATTGAGTGAAGAACAGTTTCAGAATATCAGACGCAACCTTAACATGGTTATGTTAAGCGAACAGTCAGACTAAAGGAACGTCAAAATTAACGGCGTTAGAAACAATGAGTTACAGCTGGTAACTTCTCTAACAAGGAAGTTTTGGAGGGAAACGCTTCACGATCTTTAGAATCCCGACGATTCTAGGACACGCGTGACAAGACCCTTCAAGTAGCCTGAAGTTGAAATCATTGTGGTTACTCTCATCTATTGACAGTTCATCTTGCTTTCCAAATTCTCTCAACCATCCTACCCTAGAAGAAAAGCTTACCAGAGTTAGTTTTCGTTCTGAAACAATGGAGGCAGCTATGATTTTCGAAAGACATGTGGATTTCGAGTCGCTAAGGAAGGATGGTATGGACATAGAACCTGAGATTGTAAGAGCTTGATGGAGGAATTTCTTCCAGGTACGAGAACCAGTGTATACCAATGAGGTATTCGACTTTTGGAAGAATGCTCAACTTGTAGACAACACTATTGTATCTTCAGTAGATGATATATCTGTTGTCGTGACAAAGGAGCTGATAAGGATGGTGACCGATTGTCCATCGGTTGGTGAGACTCTGTCAACCAAGGCTAAGTGGATGACAATGGTCAACATGAAGGAAGAAGATGTTAGCAAACAGTTGTATGGAGTGAATGACCCTTCGGAGAGGAAGATTTCAAGTCTGGTCCTAAAAGCTAGGGATCTTCATGCGATTTTGTTTAATTGCATCTTACCCAGAGCAGGTTCAAGGCATTTGGTGACCACCCTGGATGAACAATGTTTGTTCTACCTGCTGAATCGCAATCCTATTGACTTACCCTTCTTAATCTTTCATTATATGATTAAGGGGATGAAGGGTACAAATAGCTATCCTCACGGCATGCTTCTTACAGGGATTTTTAAGGAATCTAGAGTCCTTCTACACAAAGGAAATAAAAGGATTATACCTGTAAAGAGCACTATTGATTCAATCATTATACGACGAATGGGTCTGAGGACAGTGATTAAAGAAGAAGCAGTCTCCTCAAGGAGAAGAAGAACTGAGGGGGAGCGTGTATCGAAGAAGACTCCCGCTTCAAGATCTCAATCCCAAGTAAGTATGAGATCGCCTGCAGATGAAATAAGGAGACTGACCGGAAGACCGTTGATAAAACAGGCGAGTCCTCAAGGCGGAGTGAACCTAGTTCGGAGGACATATGAAGGCACGACAAAAAGAAAAGGAGAAAATATTTTGGGTGAAATTATAAAGAAGGCAAAGAGATCACCGAGGATTCGGACTCTGAGGCAACAAGAAGAAAATAGAGCCAGAGAGCAGAGTGAAGCAAAAGGTTCTCAATCTCGTTTACCCAAAACAACAAGGTCTCTAGTCTCTATTTTAGAAGAAGATACAGCCAAACAAGCTAAAGAGACTGAGAAGAAGAGAAAATCAAATTTTGAAAAAGAAAAATCTCAAGTGCAGACATCTTCAAGATTGACTGAAGCAGAAGAAAAAGCTAAGAAGATTAGTCGGAAGAAGACTGTGTCCACTGCTGGGGAAGTTAGTCAGAAGAAAGAAACATTTAATACTGCTCAAAAAGAAAAAGAAATTAAGCATAGCAGAGTTCAGGAAATCCCCACTGCTCAATAGGAAGAACCAGAGGAGATAAGCCTGGTTCAGGAGAATCCTATTGAAACGCAACCAGAGGCAACAACAGAATCAAACTTGGTTCAAGAACCACAGGAGAAAAATGATGAACCTAATTTGATCATATTCAATTATGCAAAAATTTTGAGAAGACACAAGTTGAAGGTTAGAATGGTTAAAGTTGTTACCAGGAGGAAGACTGCGATCGCCATCTGTAGTCAACCAATGAAGAAGATAGTGGCTGTTGTACAACCTATTTTGATAAATAGCGACACATGGGATTTACTGAAAGAAGATGAAAAGATTTTCTACGATGTCTTGAGGGATACTGCTATGAAGCCATACCCTACAAATATATCTAGCAAACCGTGTACTATTTATTCGATCACAGAGAAGACAGAAATAAATGTTATACCAGATATTCAGTCAAGATATCATTTGGATTTGAATAAGGGAAAGTCGAAGTTATTTCCTGAAGAAGAAGTTAGTGATGATCTGTCCGCATATCAAATTGAAGAAGTGCGTAAAATTGATGAAGCATGCGCTTCTAAAGAGAATCTTGACGAGTGGTTGCGATTTCACGAATAAAATGAAGACCGCCGATGAGGGAAGACTACTTACAGCACTTTCATTGAATCCTTATGCGAGCATATTACGTATTAGACCACTATCTGATACGCTGTCTTCACAAGATGAAGCCATACCCCTGCAAGGAAGACAGTTGCTTATGCTACCTGCCCCGTTGGATTTAGATCTTCGTGAATCTAATACATTTATCCGTCCACCAACTATTGAGATTAATGAAGAATACATTCCATCCTCGGATGCATACACTACAACAATTCCGTTCTCATCACCCTCGAAAGATAATGATCAACCCTCCTTACCGGTTGACTCACAAGCTGAAATCAGCAAATTACGCGGAGAAGTCAACGAGATAAAGGAGACGATGAATGATTTGAAGAAGATGATGACAGAACTGCTGAAGAGCCATCATCGTTAATCATTTTTTATTATAACAAATAGGGGAAGAAGGGAATGAGCAGATGAGGAGAAGAGAATGTTCAGAAAAGAATCTCAAAAGGTGTGACTGAAGCAGACGAAGAAAAGAAAGGAAGAAGTTAAAGAAGAGTTCTGAAGATAAGTTTTTTTTGCTTCTTTTACGAACATTGTATTTTGTTTTCTTTTTGTATATAATTTGTTATCATAAAAAAGGGGGAGATTGTTAAGTCAAAATGACTTTACTTAGATATAATTTTGATGTATAACAAAAAGAAAAATTAAAGAAAAAAAATACAGACGAAGCAAAACAGACGAAGCAATATAGACAAAGCAATACAGACGAAGCAATACAGACGAAGCAATACAAACGAAGCAACTCAGATGAACAGAAAGATAGACACAGACGCAAGAAGCTAAAAAAATAGAAGCAGGCGCAGAAGTTAAAATACAGACGCAGACGCGAAGTGAGAAATACAGACGCAGACACAGAAGCTAAAAATAGACGCAGACGCAGACGCAGACGTAAAAACATAGACGCAAAAATACAGACGCAAAGTGAGAAAAACAGACGCAGAAGAGGAATTGAAAAGCAGACGCAAGAGTCAGTTCGGGTTAGTTACAGAACTCAACTGATTAACCGTTTCTTTTAAAGATTCAAGAAAAAAGATTCAAGAAGTAAGAATCCAGAAACAAGAAACAAGAATCAAGAATCAAAAAGCAATTAGAGACGAAGGCTATAAATACAAGTAGAAGTCGAAGATTACAAAGTTAGCTGAAAAAAATTATCTGAATTACATCTACGCGATCGTTGAAAGAATACCGTGCAAATTAGCTGAGAGCTATTTTTACTGCAACGAGTTTCAAACACTTTTTAGTGAGAAGAAGTACAGATAGCCTGCAGAGGCTAAGTGTGAAAGAATACTGATTGTAGAGACCTGAAGAGGCTTGTAAAGAATACTTGTAAGAGTTGAAGAGATAGTGAAATCTAAGAAAGAACTCTGAGGACTGGACATAACCCACGGTTTAGGGTGAACCAGGATAAATCGTTGTGTCAACTACTCTTACTCTATCTCTTTTTTAGATTCAAGTTTATCATTACTTAGTTCGTAAACAAAGCTTTCAAAGTTTTGATTAATTAGAATCGATCAGAAGTTCTGTAAAAGAATTTTATTTCTAACAAACGATTTTTGAAAGAATTTTTTTTTAAAAGGGGAATACGCAATTCAACCCCCCCTTCTCGTGCATTCTTATATCGTTTCCTAACTATTGTATTAACGTGTGATTCACTTCAAAAGGTAGTAATTATGGTTAGTTAACGAAAATCTTGTGGGGTTTACTCCTATAAGAATGGTGTAAGACCATGTTTTTTTAAAGTTCAAATAAAAGTGCACAAGAGATAATATAAATCAAAAGGACAGTTACAACCTTTAGTAACTATTAAACAAATCCTTAATTCAGTTTTAAGATATATAAATGATTCATTTTTTCCATAAATGAGATCAAGTAAGTTTTATCTATTGGTATTATTAATTTTGACAAATTGAAAAAATATAAACTAACTTATTTTTGAAAATTAAAAAATTGTATTCCCAAAAAGGATAGGATAAATTATAATTGATCAATATAAAGGAACATGATTGGTCTTATTAGAAAGGGAATTAATTTCTAAATTTTGGAATAAGGCATTGCACAAAAGTTATAATGTTCCTAAAGCTTTAGAGAAGCACATTATTCCATTCTTCTTTGAATTACTTGTAAGTTATTCCAAAGGATAGTTGCTATTCTTATTTCCATTAAGTAGTTAGCAGATGGGAAGTTTTTTGGCTTGGTTAGTCCTCACATACCTGTAAATATATATGTAATGAGTTGATCCAGTGGAACATTTTTTCCTAGTTGTACACTTTTCAAAAGCTAGGCATTTTGGTTTCCTAGGCCCCAACTTAGGATCATATTACTAGTTAATCTTTCTCCTTCAAAATAGAGTTGAATTCTTTATCTTACCCTTGATTTTATATTGTGGCAAAATGAGTAAATGTTCACCTATTTATTTTTAAATATCCCATATTTGTTTCTCTCCATAGGGCATTGACACTTACATAGAAAGCAATTTTAGATAAGGAATAGTCATCTGGTGTGAGGTAGGATAAGGAAGCAACTCACTTACTAATGTCTTCCAATTCATCTTCTCTATATGGGCAATTGCAAGAGCTTTGGATTCTTTCCCAAATTGCATTTGAGAAAGAGCATTGGAAGAAAATGTGGTTTCGAGTTTCTAATCCATTATTATAGAGAACACATATATAAATAATGTGAGATATTCCTTTGATTCTATCAAGTGTATTCAATCTATTTTTTATAACAAGCTAGGTGATGAAAGCAACTTGGAAGGATTTCTTTTTAACCAAATCAGATCAAGATGATGCACTTTCATAAATTGAGTATTGAAGATTTAGTAACATGATGGTTTGTTTAGGTTAATTCAATCCTCTATATTATTTGTTGGAATACAGTTAGGATGTGTATCTATAATGATGTTAAAGCCTCTATAGTTCATGCATCATCCCTAATTAGCTCTTTCACTTTCACATCAAGTTTGAGCATATATTTGAGGTAGAATATCTCTAATATGAAGTGTAAAGGCCCTAAATCTCTCCAATTATCATATCATAGGCTAGTTTGCTCCCTATTGCCTATTTTAAGTTTGATTTCCTTATATTAGACCTATCTCAAGCTAAATAAGTTGTGCATGGTCTAAGAGGTATCAATATTTGACTTTAGTTCCCAGAAGCTTATATCACTTAAGTGATAGGTATGCACCTATTGAACCTATATGTTCTCTCTATCAGTTAATAGCCTCCACACCCTTTTTTATAGAAGAACCTTGTTGATGAGCTGAATTGGTTTGATTAGAAGCCCACACTCCTCCTTTAAGTTTCATAGTTCTTATCGGCTAACTTTTTCAATAATTTTTTTTTAGCATTTCCATCTTATAGGAAGTTTTTTATAAATTAATCAATATCTTTAGCTAGCTTCTTGGAAAGAAATAGATGAGATATCCAATACATGTGTTAAGTCCAAATGATTTTACTTAGATATGATTTTGATGTATAACAAAGACAATCAATAAAAAGAAAAGCAAGACAGACGAAGTCCTACAGACGAAGTCATTCAGACGAAGTCAGACAGACGAAGTCCTACAGACGAAGTCAGACAGAAGAAGAAACACAGACGAAGAAATACAGTAAAACAGACAAAAATAGAAATATAGACGCTAAGCAGAGCAGACGCAGACGCAGACGCTAAGCAAAGCAGATGCAGAAGTAGAAGCGAATAGCAAAGCAGACGCAGACGCTAAGTAAAGCGAGCCTTGAGATCTTGAGACGCAAAAATACGACGAAGAAAAGAAGATGCGAAATTCAAAAGAAGATTTAATGAGTCGGGTTAGAGTTAATTACAGAACTCAACTGAATAACCGTTTCTTTAAAGATTCAAGAAACAAGAATCAAGAAGAAGTTGGAGACGAAGGCTATAAATACAAGTCGAAGTAGAAGATTGCAAAGTTACAAAAAGTTAGTCGAGTTGAAAATTAGCTGAATTACATCTACAAGCTTATTGTGAAAATTAGCTGAGAGCTATTTTACTGTAACAAGTGTTCAAACACTTTTCTGAGAAAAAGTAGAACAGATAACCTACAGAGGCTAAGTGTGAAAGAATACTGGTTGTAGAGACCTGAAGAGACTCGCAAAGAATACTTGTAAAGTTGAAGAGATAGTGAAATCTCAGAAGAAACTCTGAGGACTGGACGTAGCCCACGGTTTGGGGTGAACCAGGATAAATCTCTGTGTCAAACTACTCTCACTCTCTATCTCTATTTTAGATTCAAGTTTTATCACTACTTAACTCGTAAACAAAGTTTTCAAAAGTTTTGATTAATTAGAATCTATCAGAAGTTCTGTAAAGAATTTTATTTCTACCAAACAATTTTGGAAAGAGTTTTCAAAAAGGAGAATACACAATTCAACTCCCCCTTCTCGTGCATTCTATATCGTTTTATAAGGATTGTATTAACGTGTGATTCACTTCAATTGGTATCAGAGCAAGGTATCCAAGGATCACTTTAACAAAGTGTGGATTAAAGATAATGGTAGAATCACATGTATACATCGCAGAAGGAGCCTCAGTCACTAGACCTCCAGTATTCAACGGAGAGGATTATCATTACTGGGAAGATAGTGATGAGGAGGTAAAATCTGACTACGATAATTTGCATGATGCCTACTCAAATCTGTTAGAAGATTCTCATTCTAAACAAGACAAACAAAGTTAAAGAAAAGTATGCAGAAAATATTAGACATACGGAAGTAATAGAGAGAGACAATATCTGTCTGAAAAAGCAATTAGAAGAAAAGAATAAAGTTGTTGACAGATCAGAAGAGATTAATCAGCTTAAACTAAGAATTAACAATTTTTCAGCTGATTTAACTACTTTCACAGAGAGCACTAAGAAAATGAATGAGATGCTTGGAAAATGTAGACATCCGAGTGATAAAACCGGATTAGGGTTACAGGTAACAAGACTCAGTCTCATAAAAAACCTTTCTTTCAAAAGAGAAACCATAATAAATCTCACTTTAATCAACGTGCTAGTTATATGCATAAAAAAACTTATCATATGCATACTACTAACCATAAAGGACCCAAGAAAATTTGGGTACCAAAAAATAAAATAGTTTCTCCTGCAGATATCCTTCCTTGGAAAATATGGCAAGCACCATTGGTATTTAGAAAGTGGATGCTCGCGACACATGACGGGAAGAAAGTCTATGTTCCTAGACCTTCAGTATAAGAAGGGAGGATTGGTAACTTTCGGAGACAACCAGCAGGGCAAGATTATTGGAATCGGTAAAATATGTAAAGATTCCTTTGCATGTATAAATAATGTACTGCTTGTTGATAGTCTGAAGCATAACTTGATTAGCGTCAGTCAATTGTGTGATTCTGGTTACACAGTCACATTCAATCAAAATCTTTGCGAAGTCAGAAACAAAGTTGGGTCTATACTTTTCTCTGCAAAGAGAAGAAATAATCTTTACAAAATTGACTTAGAAAATTTTCAAAGTCAAAATATTTCATGTTTTCTATCTTTCGAAGAAGAAAGACTAATCTGGCATAAAAAGCTAGGTCATGTCTCTTTTAAACATATTTCAAAGTTGGCAAAACATGATTTGGTAAGAGGATTGCCAAAAATAAGTTTTGAAAAAGAGTTTTTCTGTGAAAATTGTTTGAAAGGAAAACAAGTTAAAACCTCTTTTTCTTCTAAAAGTTTTGTAACATCATCTAGACCTTTAAAGTTATTACATATGGATTTATTTGGTCCAACTAGGACAATAAGTCTTGGCAGAAAGAAACATGGACTTGTTATTGTTGATGACTTTACTCGATTTTGTTGGATATTATTTTTATCACACAAAGATGAATCTTTTAAGTGCTTTAGGACCTTATCCAAAAAGTTACAAAATGAAAAAGGAATGTCTATAGCCAGTATCAAGAATGACCATGGTGGAGAATTTGAGAATGAGAAGTTTAGATTATTCTGTGAAGAAAATGGAATTTCCCACAATTTCTCTGCTCCTAGGACTCCTCAACAGAATGGAGTTGTTGAAAGGAAGAACAGGATGATTCAAGAGATGGCAAGGACCATGCTGTGTGAGATGAATCTTCCTAAGTACTTCTGGGTAGAAGCTTTGAATACAGCATGCTATATTCAAAATAGAATTCTGTTGCGACCCATGTTGAAGAAGACTCCTTATGAGTTATGGAATGGAAGAAGACCGAACATATCTTACTTTCATCCATTTGGGTGCAAATGCTCTATTCTGAATACAAAGGAGCTGTTAGATAAATTCGATTCAAAAACCTATCCAGGAATCTTTCTAGGCTACTCATCATCGTCTAAGGCATTTCGAGTGTACAACCTTACTTCAAATACAGTTGAGGAGACCATCCATGTCAAGTTTGATGATAGTTCCCAACCCCATAAGGAAGATGACATGGAGAGTGCAGGTCCTTCAAAAAACTTAGATGATAGAACAGAAACCTCACCATCAGGAACTCAAGTAGACAAAGCTGAAGATATTCCAGAAACTATCGGACTGAAAAGACACCGAAAATATAAAAGTTTTCATCCAGAAGAGTTGATTATCGGAGAGACTTCAGAAGGAGTTAAAACAAGGTCCAGATTCAGAAGAGAAGTTAATGTTGCTTTTATTTCTGAAATAGAACCTAAGAAGGTTGAAGAAGCTCTTCAAGACGAAGCTTGGGTGTTAGCCATTCAAGAGGAGCTGAATCAATTTACTAGGAATAATGTCTAGTCCTTAGTTCCGAAACCCCCTAAGAAATCCATAATAGGAACCAAATGGGTCTTTAAGAATAAGTTAGACGAATCAGGAAGAGTGAGTCGAAATAAGGCTAGATTAGTAGCACAAGGCTATAATCAGCAAGAAGGAATAGACTACAATGAGACGTATGCTCCAGTAGCAAGACTTGAAGCCATTAGGATATTGCTAGCATATGCGGTCTGTCATGATATAAAACTGTTTCAGATGGATGTGAAGAGTGCATTTCTGAATGGTTTTATAGACGAAGAGGTGTATGTTAAGCAACCACCTGGTTTCGAGGATGTTAAAAATCCAGACCATGTCTATAGACTTTATAAAGCCTTATACGGCCTGAAGCAAGCTCCTAGAGCTTGGTATGATCGTCTGAGTACTTTTCTTTTAGAAAATGGTTTCAGTAGAGGTCAAGTTGATAAGACACTCTTTAGGAAGAACTTTCAGAATGATTTTATTTTAGTTCAGATTTACGTTGATGATATCATTTTTGGTGCTACTTCAAACAAGTTATGCATGAAGTTTGAGAATCTAATGAAGAAAGAGTTTGAAATGAGTATGATGGGTGAGTTGAAGTTCTTTCTTGGGTTGAGAGATAAGCAAACCGAAGAGAAAATTTTCATTCATCAACAAAAGTATGTTAAAGAACTGTTGTCCAAATTTGATTTGAATAATGTGAAACCTATGGCAACTCCGATGCACCCTTCAAACCTTTTGTCGAAAGATGAACTTGGTAAGAAGGTGGATCAAACCTTGTATAGAGGGATGATCGGTTCTTTACTGTATCTTACAGCAAGTAGACTTGATATTTTGTTCAGTGTATGCTTGTGTGCAAGATTTCAGGCCGATCCTAGAGAGTCTCATTTTATCGCTGTTAAAAGAATTATGAGATATCTCGCAGGTACTACTGATCTTTGCTTAATGTTTGAGAAAGGTAAAGATTTCAGGTTAATTGGATATTGCGATGCAGACTATGCCGGAGATAGAATCGAAAGAAAGAGCACAAGTGGAGGATGTCACTTTCTTGGCGCAAACCTAGTTTCCTGGTCAAGCAAGAGACAAAGCTTAATCGCTCTATCAACTACCGAAGTAGAGTATATGTCTACCGCAAGTTGCTGTTGACAGACATTATGGATCAAGTATCAACTTGAAGACTACTCAGTTTGAGAAGAGGAGATTTCAATCTACTGTGACAACACCAGTACAATCAATCTGTCATAGAATCCGATTCAACATTCTAGAGTGAAGCACATAGAAGTCAGACATCATTTCCTGAGAGACTATGTTCAGAGGAAGGTGGTGCGTCTACAGTTCATCGAAACAGAGCATCAGTGGGCAGACATCTTCACCAAACCACTGAGTGAAGAATGGTTCCAGAAGATCAGATGCAACCTTAACATGGTTATGTTAAGCGAACAGTCAGGATAAAAGTAACGTCAAAACTAACGACGTCAAATACAGTGAGCTACAGCTGGTAACTTCTCTGTCAAGGAAGTTTTGGAGGGAAAAATCTGATAATCTCGAGGATCTTAATGATTCTAGAACACACCAGACTAGACCCTTCAAGTAGCCTGAAGTTGAAATCATTGCGGTTACTTTCATATCTAGACGGTTCATCTTGCTTTCAAAATTTTCTCAATCATCCTACCCTAGACAAAAAGCTTACCAGAAACAGTTTCATTCTGAAACAATAGAGGCAGCTATGATTTTCGGAAGACATGTTGATTTCGAGTCATTGAGGAATGATGGTATGGACGTAGAACCGGAGATTGTAAGAGCTGGTTGGAGAAATTTCTTCCAGGTACGAGAACCAGTATACACCAATGAGGTATTCGATTTCTGGAAGAACGCTCAACTTGTAGACAACACTATCATATCTTCAGTAGACGGTATATCTGTTGTCGTGACTAAGGAGCTGATAAGGAAGGTGACTGATTGTCCATCGGTTGGTGAGACTCTGTCTAACAAGGCCGTTTGGATGTCCCAGGTTGGTATGAAAGAAGATGTCAGAAGACAATTATATGGAGCCAATGACCCATGGGAGAGGAAGACCTCTAGTTTGATTCCGAAGGCTAGGGTTCTTCATGAAATTCTGTTTAATTGCATTCTACCCAGAGCAGGTTCAAGACATTTGGTGACCACTCTGGATGAACAATGCTTATTCTACTTTTTGAATCGCAGCCCTATTGATTTACCCTTCTTAATCTTTCGCTACATGATTAAGGGGATGAAGGATACGAATAGCTATCCTTACGGTATGCTTCTTACAAGGATTTTTAAGGAATCCGAAATCCTTCTACATAAAGGAAATAGAAGGACTGTACCGGTGAAAAGTAAGATTGATTCAATCACAATATGGCGAATGGGTCTGAGTACAGTGATTAAAGGAGAAGCCGACTCTTCAAGAAAAACAAGAACTGAGGGGGAGCGTGTTTCGAAAAAGACTTTCGTTTTGAGTTCTCGATCTTAAGTGAGTATAAGATCGCCTGCGGAAGAAATAAGAAGAATGACTGGAAGACCACTGATAAAACAGGCGAGTCCTAAAACCGAAGTAAGTCAATCTCGGAGGACAGAACAAAGTGCGCCAAAAAGACAAGGAGAAAGTCTTTTAAGTGAAGTTACGAAGAAGGCAAAGAGATCACCGAGGATTCGGACTCTAAGGGAACAAGAAGAGAAGATTACCAGAGAACAGAGTCAGGCACATTCCTCTCAATCTCGTGCACATAAAGCAATAAGATCTTTAGTCTCTATTCTGGAAGAGGATACAGTCAAAAAAACTAAAGAGACTGAGAAGAAAAGAAAATCAGAATCTGAGAGAGAAAAATATCAAGTGCAAAAATCTTCAAAACTAGCTGAAGCAGAAGACAAGACTAAGAAGATTAGTCGGAAGACGACCGTGTCAACTGCTGGGGAAGATAGTAGAAAGAAACAAACCTTTGAAGCTGCTCAAAAAGAAAAAGAAACTGAGCAGAGCAGAGTTCAGAAAGTTCCCATTGTTCAACAGAAGGAACCAGTGGAGGAAAGCCCGGTTCAGAAGAGTCTTATTGAAGCACAACCAGAGACAACAGCAGAATCAGACTCAGATAATGATGAACCTTGTCTGATGGTATACAACTATCATAAGTTTTTTAGAAAACATAAGCTGAAGATCAGAATGGTTGAAGTTGTTACCAGAAGGAGAACTGCTATTTCAATCTGTAGTCAACCAATGAAGAAGACGGTGGCTGTTGTAAAACATATGTCAATAAATAGTGACACATGGGAATTACTGAAAGAAAATGAAAAGATTTTCTACGATACTTTGAGGGATGCTGCTATGAAGCCATACCCTACAAAAATTCCCTACAAATCGTGTACTATTTTTTCGATCACAGAAAACACGAAAATAAAGGTTGCATCAGACATCCAGCCAAGATATCCGTTGGATTTGACTAAAGGGAAGACGAAATTATTTCCTGAAGAAGTTTGTGATGATCTGTCAATAGATCAAATTGCAGAAGAAGTGCAGTAAAATTGATGAAGCATGCGCTTCTACTCAGAATAAAGATGAAGCGACCTGCAGCTATACTGACAAGAAAGAAGACTGTCCAGTAGGAGGAAGAGTTATCACAGGGACGTTTATAGAGTTCCTTGTTCAGAAAGTTTTGCGTATTAGACCTTTATCTGATACACTGTCTATTCAAGCTCAAGCATTACCCCTGCATGGAAGACGATTCTCGATCTTGCTGCTCCATTTGACTTAGATCTTCCTGAAGCCAATACATTTATTCGTCCACCTACCATTGAGATTAATGAAGAATACATTCCTACTTCAGATGCTTATACTACTACAATTCCGTTCACTCTTCCCTCAGCAAATGTTGATCAAGCCTCCTCATCGATTGACCCACCAGATGAACTCAATAGATTACGTGGAGAAGTCAATGAGATCAAGGAGACGATGAATGATCTGAAGAAGATGATGACAGAACTGCTGAAGAGCCATCATCGTTAATCATTTTTTATTATAACAAATAGGGGGAGAAGAGCAGAAAAGAAGAGAATGAGCAGAAGAGAAGAGGATGTTATGTTCAGAAAAGAAGGTGTGACTGAAGCAGATGAAGAGAGGAAGAAGTCAAAGAAGAAGAGAATGAAGATAAGTTTTGTGTTCTTTTCAAAACATTGTATTTTCAAAACATTGTATTTTGTTTTCTTTTGTAGATAATTTGTTATCATCAAAAAGGGGGAGATTGTTAAGTCCAAATGATTTTACGTAGATATGATTTTGATGTATAACAAAGATAATCAATAAAAAGAAAAGCAAGACAGACGAAGTCATTTAGACGAAGTCAAACAGACGAAGTCCTATAGACAAAGTCAGACAGAAGAAGAAACACAGACGAAGAAATACAGTAAAGCAGACGCAAATAGAAATAAAGACGCTAAGAGACGCAGACGCTAAGCAAAGCAGACGCAGACGCAGATGCAGAAGCGAATAGAAAAGCAGACGCAGACGCTAAGTAAAGCAGACGCAGACGCTGAGACGTAAAAATACAGACAAAGAAAAGAAGATGCGGAATTCAAAAAGAAGACGAAGGAGTCAGTTTGAGTTAGTTACAGAACTCAACTGAATAACCGTTTCTTTAAAGATTCAAGAAACAAGAATCAAGAAGCAGTTGGATACGAAGGCTATAAATATAAGTCGAAGTCGAAGATTGCAAAGTTACAAAAAGTTAGTCGAGTTGAAAATTAGTTGAATTACATCTACGAGCTTATTGTGAAAATTAGCTGAGAGCTATTTTACTGTAACAAGTGTTCAAACACTTTTCTGAGAAAAAGTAGAACAGATAGCCTGCAGAGGCTAAGTGTGAAAGAATACTGGTTGTAGAGACCAAGAGGCTCATGAAAGAATACTTGTAAAGTTGAAGAGATAGTGAAATCTCAGAAGAAACTCTGAGGAATGGACGTAGCCCACAGTTTGGGGTGAACCAGGATAAATCTCTGTGTCAAACTACTCTCACTCTCTATCTTTATTTTAGATTCAAGTTTTATCACTACTTAACTCGTAAACAAAGTTTTCAAAAGTTTTGATTAATTATAATCTATCAGAAGTTCTGTAAAGAATTTTATTTCTACCAAACAATTTTGGAAAGATTTTTCAAAAAGGGGAATACACAATTCAACCCCCCTTCTCGTGCATTCTATATCGTTTTATAAGGATTATATTAACGTGTGATTCACTTCAACATGAAGCGATTATTAAAATGAAGATTATCGATTGAAGTCTTTCTGTATAAGATAAGCATTTATTACACTATAAGCCAATTCTTCTTTCAACCAATTGATAGAGAGGATTGTAATCCTTGTATTGAGGTCTTGTATTAGTAATAGGAATTCCTACATAAGTGAAGGGAGGATGATGGATTTTGAGGCTGATTAAAGAGATCAAATCTTGACATAAAAGTTTAGCATTAAATGAAAGCATCATAAAGCTTTTTTCAAAATTGATCAGAATGTCTAAAAGTTTGTTAAATTGATTTATGGAGTCTAAGAAAATTTTGAGTAAGGTGAGATCAAATTCACAAAATAATAAGAGGAAATCTATGAATGATAAGTTGAATACATCCAATCTACTTTATTTTTTGTGAAACTTAAAAGAATAACTTCTTTGAATGTTGAATTCAATTAGCCTTATCAAAATTTCCTTACATATCATTAATAAATAAAGTAAGAGGGGGCCTTTCTTTTTTATCACTTTCTCGCCCTTGAATCTTTAATTTATTCAACATTTACAATAATGCTAAATGCAATCAAATGAATATATGATGTATTCCTAATTAATAGCACAAAAAACTTTCTTGAAACCAATTTTAGTTTAATAGAACTTATTATGAATTTCCTTTGATATCCCTTAAAAAAGTTTTTGTTCCAAAAGTATGTTATCATCAATTCTTCTTTCACTAATATAGGCACCTTGAGATTTGTTTATGAAAAAGATCATCATAACTTTAAATCTTGACTCTATTATTTTATAGATGAGTTTGAAAGGATGTTGCAGCATTCAATAGGTCTAAAGTCCCTTGGGGAGTTAGGATTAGGAAGCTTGGGAACCAAAAAAATATGAATATGGTTAATTTCCCCAAAAGGTATTCCGAAGTTAAAAATTCCATAACAGCTTTTATCATTTGTCCTTTTTCCATTACCAAGATTCGTTGAAGAAAAATGCATTGAGCCTATCAGGTCCCTCAGCTTTGTTAAGATTGGAGGTTTTTAGAGCATACTCCACATCAACTTCAAGTATTGATTTTTTAAGCTTAACTACCTAACTTTCTTTGATGATTTTGAGAATGAAAGAAGCAAGGTTACTTACAAAACTGAGAGGTAATTTGAGCTAGATCTTAAGGTGTTTTTAAAATGATTGTAGACATATGCCTTAATTTCCTCTTATCTCTAGAACCTTACTTCATTTTCTTATAATATTATGGTATTTTTGTTTCTATCCCTCCTTATTATGATTGCTTTGAAAAGAAAAAGTTAAGCTACTATATCGATCAATTAACCTTTAAATCCTAGACTTCTATCTTATAAGAGAATGATGGTTTCAAGTGTTGTAATATACCTATCTTAAGCAGCTTTCTCTACCTCTTTAATGTTTAAATTTAAAATATTTTATTAAAGATTGTTTTGCACCTTAGTGAGAGCCTTTTTTTTTTGCTTCTTTCATATCTAAACTTTTGTTATTGGTGAAATCTCTGTGTGGAACCTTAAAATTCTCCTTCACTTGTTTTAGCTTCTTGGTGCACTTGTATTGCTAAAAGACATTCATTTGTAAGTTCATACCAATTGAGACTACTTCTTGGAAACCCTGGTGCTTCACTAAGAAATTAAAAGATCTGAAAGATGTAATGCAAATATGAGAAGTTTTCATATTATGAATCTTTATAAGAGAGTGATTAGAGGTCAAAGGAGTGCATAAAAAGGCCTTAATTCTTTCAAAAATTTTTGTCCATCTCTAGTTTACCATTGTCTTGTCTAATGTCCTTATCTAAAACCACTTTCCTTATTATTTATTGCTCTAAGTGAAGTGGTGTCCCTTATTATTGAGATCAGTGACATTCAGGTTCCTTACATAGGCTCTAAACTCCCTATAATAGTCATTGGGTCACAGCTAAAGGCAAGTTCATACTTTAGGGAGTATTCATTAGATCTTTCTAAAGGGAGCTCCTTTGGAAAAAGAGATTTCTTGTATATACAAAGCTAAAACATATGTCTTGACCATTGGATTTCAAGATTGTAAATATATGGATTGCTTGATTAGTAAACCAGGGATGGATTACTTTAATCATATCAAGATTGTAAGTCATAATGATTCTACCATTATGGCATGCTTTGTGGTCATCTATAGTTTCCCATTTTCTCTAAATAAACCATAGGTTGTTTCATTTCTCTTCTTTAATTTTTATTTCTAACAGACCAAAAATGAAAGACTTTATTATTTTAAAGCAGTCATAAAATATTTTTTACTCATTAGGGTTATTGAGACCCCTAACATTCTATGTTAATACTCTGATAGTTTCATTAAAGAGGTCTAGAGGAAGTCTTAGTTCCTTTGGATTTAGATTTTTTGTTAGACTTCCTTAACACATGTATGGACTTCATTGCTAAGCTAACACATGTCATTTCTCTTATTTCAAATGGGAGTCATCACCTTTTGCACTAATGAAAGCTTCTTCACAATCCTTAAGAAGAGGTTCCTTTAAGGCCATCTCCATATTCACTAGAAGTCCTTGTGGTTTAGGAGGATTAGGACCAAAAGATGAAGATGAGACAATTTACTTATTAGATCCTTCCAAAATTATAGTGACTCCTTTTAAAATCTAATCACTGATTCTAGTGGGGACATGTAGAATGATTTCCTCATAGTCATCCTGTGGCAAATTAGGTTACATCTATCTTGTTTAAACTACCTCTACTAATTTGTTTTTTCCCCTAATAGTTCCTTATTACCTCCTTTAGAGAATCTCGTACTTATATTTTTCCACAAAGATTTCTCCTTTTCTCTAGGTATCCATTAATAAATGAATAAAATTTTAGTCTCTTTTAGGTTACTCAATGCATATAGTCTCATCAATTTTACAGTTTTAGGTAGCTTCTTACCAGTATTAGTCTCAATAGATATCCATGTGTAGCTTATTCTTTCCAAGGTTGTTATGTTACCATCCATACACAATGTTCCTCTTATTGAGTTGGATAAGTAGATCAAGACTATTGTGCTTTAATATTCTAAGAAGACATTATGAAAGTGCATCCAAATATGCACCAATTTTATCTTAGCTTTGTTAAGTTCCATGCCAAGTTTTCATATCTATAGAATGTTTGGTTTGACATAACAAAATAAAGGTCTTTATTTAAGGAAATTTAATGTTTTTTCTCTATTTCAAAAGAAAAAAAGAAGCATCCCTCCTAATTGATGAGAACTTTTCCCAAGCCATTGTTACTCTATTTAGTCTCAACCTATGATGTTTTAGAGAGGAAGGGTAGCCCCTTATCAATAAAGTAGCCTACTAGGGTACTTAACCATCTAATGGCTCTAAATCACAATAGCTCTATTGGGGAATGGAAAATTTTGAGTTCTCAACTGATGTTTAGGGGATGAATGAGAGTTTGGCGTTAGGAGAAAGGTCTCCTACCACTTATGAACAAGACCAAGTACAAGGAGGGTTTGGGTTGTTAGGAAGCAATGATGGATATTTTTAGGGAGATAATGGAAGCATTGCAACACTAAGTGCTAACATAAGCAACAAATATTTTTAAGAGTTTATAGGTTTGATAAAGTTGGAAAGGGGTACTAAGAACTGGAGAGGCAAAGGACTAGAGAGTGGTATAGAAAGACTTTAAAACATTGTTCCTAAAATAGTAACTTATAGAAAGGCAAGAAATCAAACCAAAGAATGGTCAAATTTGCCTTTTTAATTCAACTATATAGGCCAAGAAGGCGAAGTGAACAAAGGTGATAGGTAGAGCTCTATAAGGTGAGAGCAAATTGATGACTAGGCGAGGACTAAAGCTAAGGGAAGATGAAGTCTCTACAAAAGAGGAATATAAGAAGAGCTAAATGAATTTTAGAGATAAGGGAGACATTCTCTCTCTATCCATATTAATTTAATCATTTTACTTACTAAAACTAAAAACTATTTACTTAAGAATTAATTAACTAATTATTTACCTTTTCACTAACTTGAGTTATTATAAAATTATTTAAGAATGCAAACAATGTAATAATTATTTGGTAAAGGATATCATCACAAACTAATTAAAAAAGTTCATGCAGTTGGTCAAAATGTTTCACTAATTAAGTTGGTAATTATTTTCCAAAGTTGGTATTAGACAAAATAAAATAATACATTAAAAAATTGAAAATTTTTGTTTATACCGCCAACTTAAATGGATCATTATTTCAAATGTTTTAGTCCTCTAAAACAATATATGAATTAATAGGTGAAGGTGTGGAACTCTTTTCGTTAAATGGGTTATAAATTTATGTCAAATAAAATAATAACGTGAGATAGGATGCAGGATGCCATATTTGGGTATAAAATAAAAGAGATCGAGTGAGAAATAAGGTTAAGAAATAAAATAAATATTAGAATTAATTTTATAAAATTTTATTTTATTATTTTCAAATATATTTTAAGATTAGAAGACATATTTTTATGAAGCATGAATATGCATTATACAAAATTCTTTTGAATATAACTCTAACATGAACTAGATCTCATTATATGGCATGTGTACTTTTTATGAAATAAAGTTCTGGACATAACTCTAAATTACATTAACCATATCTAATTATAAGATGTGAGTACGCTTTATAAGGCAAAGTCTTTTGGACAAAACTCTAAATCACATGAATTAGAGCTATTATAAATTGTAGGCATGTAATTTTAGTTAGAAATAAACACTTGATGTTAATTGGTTCCATGTTATCTTTTTTTTAATAAAATTAACATTTTAATTTATTGCAGATCCCCTTCTACTCTTATAATTCTTAATTTTAGTATATATTCTACTGACACATTAAACCCTTCATAGTCTTTTATGTCATAGTGATGTTATTGATTTAGAAAACTAACTTTTTTTTTACCTTCTTCTTATCTTTGGGGATTAAGTGATATGTTTTAAAAAACAATTCAAAAATTTTCCCTACATAAACTTTAAGCTCACCTCTAGAAAGGGCTTCCTCCATATTGCCATCTAATTACATTTATGATGTTACTTCCATATGATGTAAAGGCTTGGAATGGACACTTTGAGGTATACTTTCTATCTTAATTTTAAACATTCACTTTATATTCATTTCTTACCAAATTTTTTAAATTAATTCAATCTTTAATATAATGCCTCATTATCCCATTATTACACTCATATTTTACATTTTGATTAAACCATTAAGTATGACAATGGGTAGGGCTACCTATGGATCAAGCGTGACCTAATTTTTTAACTTAGGCCAAAATAAAGTTATTTTGATCAATTTTTTCTTTAGACATTGAATAAAACGTCTTCATTTTGTTAACTTTAACAAATGACGTTGTTTTGTCCAATTTAGGCTGATCTTCTCAAATCCAAGCTCGAACTTGAGTGTAGCCTAAAGCATAGTCAACTCAAACTTCACCAATTGACTTTAGATTGGATCGAAATGATAAACCTATGAATCATAATGGATACAGTAAATTTGGTAATGACGATGACACATTTTTTTTACTCTATTTTACTTAAGCATAACAACTATATTTATTTCACAGTCATGGATAATGGTGGCAATGTTGAATCTCATTATTTTTCCTTGTTCCTCCTCTTAAATTCTCTTTCTTGGTTTTGACTGGTGGTGGCATTTAATGGGTTTTTTTGTATTTGATTATTTTGTGGAAGTTGGTAATGGGTGTAAGAAAGTTAGGGTTTTGGGTATAATTGTGGTTGTATAAATGACATCAAAAGGTTTACATATTAAAATGGATGGTTATAGTTGAAATGTGTTGGGTTATTTTAATTTTGGTTGTACCAGAGAGCACGATGCTTGGATTAATTATTTTTAGATTGGTCATTATTAGTTCTTTGAGTTAGGTCTTGGTTTGGGTTTTGGTGAAATTCATTCGATGCACTTCGTCTTCCTTTTCCTTCTTGTTGGTTTTTTTCACGATGTCAAATATATTAAGATCAATCTTCCCTTTTTTATTATGTAATTACAACTAGCTAATAATTTCATTTAAAAGAGATTGGTGAATTGCAACAATTTATTATTGTAGACACTTAATTTTGATCCATATTTTATTGAAATTTAAAAATTAAAAATCATGATTTTAAAATGTTCATGTTTATTTTAATTATAATTTTGTTTTGTAGCCTTTTTAGTTTAAAATTATTTTCATAACCTTTTTCAATAGATTTAATCATATTTTATTCTTTTCAACTTTTATTAAAATTTTCTTCATGTTAGCAATAATTATAATAGTTTATTTTCTAATTTATTATACTTATTTTAATTTCCTTTAATTGTTATACTTAAATAATTATTTGAAATTGGGATTGAATTTTTTAATTATGAATAATAGTTTTAATTTTATATATTTAATACTTTTTAATTTTGAATTAATTAATTTTATGTTTTAATTAATTTTGTCAAAATGAAAAATAAAACAAAAAAGACAAAATAAGGAAAAGGACAAAGAAAAAACAAACATGTTACATCAACGTGAGGACTGAGGAGAGATATACAAAATAACTAGTGGACTTTAGGAGAATAAAAAAGATGCAAGAAAGTTAATAACAAAAAGAAGTGGGGAAAAAGAGTTAAGTGGAGAGAATGAAAAGGAGAAGGGAGGAGACACAACTATTAGTTTAAAAAAAGAAACTAGGGAAAGGGAAATCCATGAAAAGTTTAACAAAAATAAAAAACTGAGGGGCTACCTGATGAGATATATTTGAAACACGTAAGAATACTAAACAAAAATCATTAAGACAAGTATACTTATTGTTTTCATAGTATAGTTTATTAAGCTCAAGTATTTATCCCATGGGTATAACAACTATTAGTACTAATAACCTTTTTATTTTCTAATATACTTAAATGAATTATTGATTTTGAAAAGAAAATTTATCAAAACTAAAAATAACGAGCAAGAAATAACCAATCAAGGTGATAGACAAGAATAAAGCAAGTAGATAAACAAGATCTAGATGAAGAATTAGAAATTTTTCAATGCTTTTATTTATCTTAATCGGTGATTAACCTTAATTTCTTAGATTGGTAAGAATTAAAAGTTAGAACTATATCATTTCTCAAGAACTATAAATATCCTTAAGTTGATTAATTGAAACTTCTCTCAAATCGTAACCCTTAAGAATACATTAATTTTTACTATGAATTCCTCGATAGATTTAACTATAACTCTAAAGGTTTATATAGTCTCGCTTTAGGATTCCATGTAACTTTCACTATTTATGTCATGATCTATTCATGTATATGTATCAATTCTCTATCCCTATATATGAAAATGTTCATTATTTCAATTTAACATAACATAGACTTATGATTAATTCTTATGAAAACTATGATGCTGCACAAAATCAAATAATTAATCAAAAAATTAGTTTTAGGCTTCACCCAACCTAGATATATAATGAGTTTTTATGGATCTTGAATCTTGATGCTTCTTAATTGAATCATGATGGAATCTTGAACTTTTTCTCCAAATTACTTTATTCTTATGTAAAGACTTTAGCTTAGCCTTTATTGATTGCTCTCTAATCCTCTCAAATGGCTCTTCCCTTTTCATCACGTCTCTCCTTATTAACCAAAAAAGACATAAATTTTGGTTAACACAAAATCAAAAGTACTGCATATTAGTCCTATGTTCTTCATAGCTGGAAAAAAACCTAATTTACACAAATATCGTCACTCATACGGATCAAGAACACGGTACCATGTTGGCTCTAGTTTCCCTTAATAGCTACTCTATCGTGTATCTAAGAGTTCATCTTAGGAATATAGGTTTTAAGGCCATGAACAAATGTTTGTGTTAAGGATATATTACGGAATATAGGTCCCTATTTGACCCGTGTTCTTCATGTGAAAAAAATCCAAAAAGTATAATGCACTAATAAGAATATAAGACCATGTTTGGGTTGTGTTCATTTATGTACCAAGTTATCAAAGAAGCCAAATGCACTAGTAAGCTACGTGGGGTTAAACACGGTACTATATTGGTGTCAAATTAATGAACATAAGACCATCTAAAACCTATTCATCCTAAATTACTCTAAAACTTCTTGAAATTGTTTTTTCTTACCCAATTTCATTCATTATTCATTGGGGAAACAACATAAGTCTTATAAAAATATATACCATATTAAGTACCAAATCCTAGAAAAAATCATCTAAATAAAAGGGAAACTCTCTCAAGATCATACTAAGTGCCTGCTTGGATGGGCTTATATCATTAGAGCTTTTGTCAGTAGAGCTTTTTTAAAAAGAGCTTTTCTAAGAAATCAGTTGACTGTTTGGTTATCATTTAAAAAAGAGCTTTTTTAAATGAGCTTCATACAATAGATTGTTTGTCAACATAAAAATAAAAAGCACTTTTAATTTTAACTATATTTGATTTTGTAATAAAATGATTATGCATATAAATATTTTTAACATATATTAAATAATATGCAAAGCATAATATATTAATTATTATATAATTTTAAACTATATAAAACATAAATAAAATATATATAACCAAATCTTTTATATGGATTATAATATAAGTAAAACTAATATCAAAATAAATATTAAGATATATAAAAGTCAAATAATATCATATAAATCTCAAAATAAATGTGAAGATGTGTTTGTGGGTATTGTGGGAATTATGTGTAAAACATAAAGGTAAAAGGGACTAAAAAATAGGCTCATTAATTGATCTTAAAAATCTACTTAAAAAAGTACTTTCTTTAAAAGCTTTAAATTTGAGCTTATCAAAAAATTGTATTTTATCTTTCAAAAAAGTCATTTCTATGAAAAAAGTGCTTTCGGATTTTACAATCAAACACTCAGTTTTCTTTAAAAACAACTTTTACGGTGAAAAAAGTACTTATTCGCCCTCCAAAAAATTGAACCAAACAGGCACTAAAGCATAACTTAATTAGCTTTTATCACTAACTGTTGGACCCCGATTCTAGAGCCCAACTGATGTCGGATCCCGTTTTCGGAATCCGACTCCTGCATCGTAAAACATGAAACTTAATCATCTTTCCTTGTAGGGTTTATTTCATTTAACCCTAATTTCAAATTGATTTCTCTTGTAAGTCATAGCCTTATGACTCTTGCTTAATTTAAGTCAAAAATCACCTCAATCGGGGTTTTATAACTCAAGATATGCTCCAGAAACTTAAAGGAGTTCCTACTCGAAACATGCTCTCTTAACTGACCTCTCACTGACTTTGATGCAAACTTCCTCAATTTAACTCAAATTGAGACCTATTTCTGTAGCAAGAAAGATACAAGTCTTAGGAAGCTAATGGTTCAAGCCTCGCCTCAATTGGAGGTCGGATGAGGGATTTATTCCCAAAACAATAGACCATGCTCACTTCCAAAATCAAATTGGAACTCTTTTGGCGCGATTCTCATAACTTTTAATCTATAACTCATAATTCTTTCGTTTTTGCACCATTAGAAAGTAGACATCTAGATCTACAACATTGATGAAGACCACAAAACGAGATTCGGCCTCTAACATTATCAAAATCACCAATTTTCTCAACCCTAAGTCGACTTACACTAAACTACAACTCGACTTACACAATTTATACAGACAAGTCGACTTATGCTGATGGACAAGTCGACTTATCGGGGAAAATAAGTCGACTTATCACTAACAAGTCGACTTATCGGGGCAAATAACTCGACCTATCTAACAAACAAGTCGACTTATTATGCAAAAGCTTCACAAGTCGACTTATGGGTCCAATAACTCGACTTATATCTATTCAGAACTCAAAACCTAACCCTCTACACTCTCTCTTGACTTATTCCAAACACCATATACACTTCTAAACCTCTCAACTCATTCATTCCACTCCCAACATGCTATAATCTCACTTAATCTTACATCATTCATCTACCCACATGAATTTTCAAAACAATTCCATACAACTTTGGAACTATGCTTAACATGATAGTAAATGGTTTTGGGAGCTCATGATAAAACATCATTCATGCATTTCATTCACATCAAAATACATGTTTTACAATGCTTTAGTAGGCATTTCAAGCCTATTACATTTCAACCAAAATACATCTTGTCAAAATACATCTGTTTTCTCAAAATGCAACCTAAAGCATTGATTTACAAAAAATCATTTCAAATACAAAATCAAAAGAAAGTCTTGGAGTAAATGCCTTTAAACTTGCTCCTCGGGATCCTGCTCATTTCTGAGAATTTGAGGGGTGAGCTTTATCTCTGGGTAACACATTTATATTTATATACTAAGCAAGTCTATTTAATTATTCATACTTTTAGCAATCATTCAATCAAATCATAAAACATGCATCATGCAATTTTCATCATTTCACAAACATGGTTTCTCACAATTTAAACATTCATGATTCTTGCATTTTCATGTTACCACGTATGAAACACATCAAATGGCTCGGTAAGTCCATATTTTGGCAACCACGTAATCTCATTTAATGAGCTTACATGGGCAAATCTTGAGGAGTCCAATAAATGGATCATCCTATGCCACAATCAGGCAGTGGCGAAGGCTTTCGTGGTCGACGTGCACGTGACGGTTCTTGGGACTATACCTTACCCACATAACATACAATCATGCATAATCATAAGATTGAACTATTCTTGTCCAATTCACTATTTCTTAAGAATCTTGTCTTTCATGCATATTTCATATTGTACAATTTCATGCACAAGTCATAATGTACATTCATTACTCATTTCATCCATTTCATCCAATACTAACTCGATTTTCATCGAATCATCAACATCAATATCAAGCATTTAACACAAGCATTAATGGTCTACAACAACCACATTCATCATTCAATTACAAGCATTTAATACATCTTCTAAGTAATCAAAACTCATTAATAACATGCATTAATTAACATTTATTTGCTTATATACATAAAGATAAATATGGAACCCACCTTGTATCCTTGCTTAAACTTGCCTAAGGAAGCTTCTCTTCTTGTTCTTCTCCTCTTTCTTCTTTCCCTTCATTAAAACCGAAAACCCATATTCACTTAGGGTTTTAAAATTGAAAAACCTAATGAACCTTAATCATGAAATCAACCCTAGAATCACTAAACCCATCTTCTTTCTAAGCTTTCTAAACCATAAAACCAATAAAAACTCATACTTGAAATCACATCTTACCTTGATTCTTGACTCAACCAAGGAGTTTCTTGGCTCAAAATGTAGCTTAGATCTTCCTCTTCACTTTTCCTTCTTGTACTTTCTTCAAAAACCTTCTAAATCTCTTGGAAAAATCAAAACCCTAGCCATGCTCTTTCTTTTTCTCCTTCTCTTCTCCACATTGCCGAAACTTCTTCCTTTCTCCCTCTTATTTTCGTAAACTCCCCTCCTTCCTCTAATAACTTACTCCTTTCCTTCTCTTTTTTATACTTCTTATTCATTTCACTTAAGCCCATTTATCCTTTTAAGCCCATATACTCCACCTTCATCTTCCTTTCCTTCTTCCTTCCTTATTTCCTACTACAACTTAAGCCCATTGATTTCCTTTAAGCCCAATTCATTCTCTTTTCTTTTATTCTTCCTTCCTTCTTATCTTCTTTAACCTACATCAAGCCCACTTGTCTTTTAAAGCCCAACTTATTCTCTTTTCTTTTCCTACTTCGTTAAAGTCCATTGCATATATATCCTCTCTTCTTTCTTATTTCATTTGGGCCTATTTCATTTCTTTTTCTTTATTCAGTTCATTTGGGCCCAAGGCCCAACTAACTCATTTAATTTCCTTAATTCTTCACCTAACTCTTTAGTGCTATCATACACTAATTAGTGACAACTTAATTTGATGCTAACATAACTTACTTAATTTAATCTAATCAAGCTTAATTTATCATAAAAATTTTCTGAGGGTAACATTTCTCCCCCCCTTAAGAAATTTCGTCCTCGAAATTCATACATACTTAAACAAACGTTAAGCAATACAGTTTCTTTACTTAGGTCTTCCCAATAAAGCTAGTCATTCTCATAACCAACTTTCTCACCACACCTATTCATAATATTTTTCACTTTTTATCTTAAATACCATCCATGTCAAATCCAAACGCCATTATTTCTTATAGGATTTATTAGAAGTACAGAATGTTCTTCCGTTTCTCATTTAGCTCCATCACTCAAAAACTTTCTTTCAAATGATAATGTTGTCATTATTGGTCATTTACTTCCTTAACTAGTTTCTCTTTATGCTTCAGATCACTCAATTTTTTTTTATTTTTTTTTTAACTTCTCGTGTAGATAACACCATAATCTTATCACCTCAATATTTCCTTAACATGCTCACATATATCATACTTTGGGTTCTTTTGTCAGTAGCATCAACTCATAATACGTTCATACAAACTAATTCATAGCGGCTTAGCTAATTCTTTTCCTAGCTTCGAGCACTCCCGAGCAAGGTGATACCTTCAGAGACAAAACAATTTTCACTTAATAATTCACATCACTATTGTCTCGGTTCATGCAACTCTTATGTCAATCTCCGTATTCCATATCTTTGCCCTAAATCAACTTAATTCATTTATCTTCCTTAATCACTTAATTTCTTATATCTCTTTAATCGATCGACATTCAATCATCTTTAGGTCTTACTTATCATAATACAAAAGCGATGATTCTCAGATATCTTCTAACTCCTCATCCCGTATTCTATTGAAAACAATATGCCAACAATTGCGATGCTTAAAGTCAAATAGAACTATACATTAGTATCATGTTCCTACAATCTCTAAACTATAAACTTTAGGCATATCTTCCGATAGTTAAAACTGTCGACAATTCAAACTTTCAATCACTTGACATCTTTCTTCTTAGATGTATAGCCTAAATCACCATTACTTTTCTCACAGTCGCTTTGCTAAATCATCTTTGCCGGTATGCATATTTCTTATCTCAATCACCCAGTACCATGATTCCTACTCAAACTCAAAATTTATACTCATTTCCAATTTCTTAGTAAGCTTCACAATTTCTTAATCTTCAATTTGCGCTTGGTCCATATTAACCGATCTAAACTTCCAAAGGTTCAGCCATCTTGTCTAAAATTTAATTTCACATTCTACACTCTTTATCGCACTAGGTTTAGCAACTTTAATATCCAAATTTATGATACACTGTCTGTTAATACATCCGATCATAACACTAGTCTTACAAGTATAGCACTCACGATACAATCATAATCCTTGAATAACTCTATCTATTGTCTCAGTCTCATATTCAATTCTTTCAACTCAAGCATCTTTATTAATTCCACATACTTCTTATCTACTCACCCTATATGCTTCTTCTCATTCAAACTTGACACTCATATCTATTTTCACTTTCTTAAACTCTTAATCCTTAATCTGAGGTAAACTAAACCCTCTATTCAATGCTTTCTTTTGTATTAGTTCTTATAACCTCAAAATTAAATTTCTACTTACAGCTTTGGATATATCACTTAACTTCTCGCTAGAACAATCATAGCCTTCGATGTTTTATCAATCTCCGAGTCTCATAATTAATTTTCCCAATTCATCGATTGTCTCAGACTTTTACGATCTGCACTTACATGTGTATATTTAAGATATTCCTGTACATATACTGTCTTCAAACTTTCGAAATAATCATTAGTTTAACAATTCTAAATCATGTCTCAAATAGTCACTCATAAGACTTCAATTTTCTCCATACATATGAAATCATTTTGTTACGCTACATTGGATTTCAACCAAATGTCTTATACAATATCTGTGCATACTATAAATTCTCCAAATCTATATGATATAATTTACCTCAAAGATAGTTCCTTTAAAATTCTTTTTATGCACGTTACTCATACGCTTTACACATTTTCTCCCTGTATTCAAACTATTTTTCTCAATTCTTCAAATGTCTTTACTACACCTTCAAATCTTGAATCTCTTTAGTCTCCAATACCATAGTGTTATTAGGCACTTGATAACTCAAGTAATTCTTCTCAAAATTCATATATCTCTTGATTAGCCCTCATGCATTCTTAATATAACTGTTCCTTAATGAAGTACATTGTCTCACTTTCTTTTCCATTTTCCCCTTATTAACTTCCTTCCTCAATTGATTCTCTCTATTCCTTGCATTTCATCAATCCTCACTGAACTCACTATCATGTTTGCTCATCCATACCAATTTCTCCATCCATTGCAATCTATTTGCAAATTTGACTTCTTGTGATTTTAATACATTCCTCAAGTCATATTAGTTTCTCCCAAACATATTTTCACATAACATGTACTCATATACTCTTCATAGTCTTCTTAAATTTAGAAATCTACTCATATGATCCTTTACCTCAACCAAGATACATACTTTTCAATATCATATTTTACCTCTCTTTGAATCTTTGTTAGGAAGTGTACACACTTTCAATCATTACATATTCCTTTCCGATCAGTTCTTTCATCGATCACTCTTAATATAAACTATCTAGTCGGCTTACTCTAACTTAATAAAATTCCCTTGAAAGGAGGCTTCTTGCTACCATCATCTATGCTATTCGTGCAATCTTGATCAAAACCTATTATCCTCCCCACATTATCAACTATTCTTAATACCTTGGGAAGACCCATTTCTATCATCCTCATAAGGTCATAAGGTTCAAGTCACTCAAAACTCAATGGAGTAATTGGACATACTTGTCGTCAGATATGCTTGGGTGGCATAATCAAATTCAACCCATTTCGTCCACATGCTTATCTCCACCAATTCCCTAAATCTATCTCTTACATGATTGGTACTTTGATCTTCATTAATCCTAGAAAATATTCTTCTCTTGATTCTTTGACTTTATTTCTCATTGCAATATCGTCAACAATTTTCCACTAATCTTCACTTGATCAATGAGAGCACTTTCATGTGTCACGCTAATCAATAGGTTTTCTTCATCTATCTTCTCCATATATACATATATATATATATATATCTACGTGCTTAATAAACTCATAGATGTATTGTATGATAATAGATCATCATATAGCTACTCACAAAAACAACAATTTACCCTTTTTAGGACTTGTACAAATATTACTAACATTCATCACATCTTCCCATTTCTTCACATTACATCTTACATATATTTTTATTCACCACTTGTTCAAACTTATAGATGGAAAATCATCACACAATTCACATATAGAACATGTAGCAATTTCTCAATGCATTCAAAGCACAATATGCAACAATCATGATGCAATTTAAATTATTCATGAAGAATCATCCTAAGAATTGAAAAGATTTCTTAAATCATTCAAAACCATGAACTTAACAATTCATAAATCATTTGGAAAACAATAACTTATAAACATGTTTATTTTCTTGATTTTCTTGAAAATACATTAAAAGCTCATTACTTAAATTATAAACATGAAAACCCACTTAGGTTCCGTTTCATCTTCTAAGACCATGTGCATCTCTGCTTTTCAAAACATTTCACTTGTTCACTTCAAGCTTGACATTTCCACTCACATCCTCGATTTCCCCAAACAAGCCATGATTATACATTTTCATCGAAATCACATTCAAGGTATATCATCATAATACCTCACCCTGGATCTCCCACTATAAATACATTGAATCATTACCTATCATCTTTGACCATGTACTATTTCTCATCTCCATGTATCCATAACTTTCATTTTCATATCATTCCATTAGCCTAAACTCTTAACAATTTCTTAAGTGTGTAACTTATACACCTGCGCCCATGTAAGATCTCAATTTCGGCGCTCTGATACCACAGATGTTGGACCCCGATTCTAGAGCCCAACTGATGTCGGATCCCGTTTCCGGAATCCGACTCCTGCATCGTAAAACATGAAACTTAATCATCTTTCCTTGTAGGTTTTATTTCATTTAACCCTAATTTCAAATTGATTTCTCTTGTAAGTCATAGCCTTATGACTCTTGCTTAATTTAAGTCAAAAATCACCTCAATCGGGGTTTTATAACTCAAGATATGCTCCAGAAACCTAAAGGAGTTCCTACTCGAAACATGCTCTCTTAACTGACCTCTCACTGACTTTGATGCAAACTTCCTCAATTTAACTCAAATTGAGACCTATTTCTGTAGCAAGAAAGATACAAGTCTTAGGAAGCTAATGGTTCAAGCCTCGCCTCAATTGGAGGTCGGATGAGGGATTTATTCCCAAAACAATAGACCATGCTCACTTCCAAAATCAAATTGGAACTCTTTTGGCGCGATTCTCATAACTTTTAATCTATAACTCATAATTCTTTCGTTTTTGCACCATTAGAAAGTAGACATCTAGATCTACAACATTGATGAAGACCACAAAACGAGATTCGGCCTCTAACATTATCAAAATCACCAATTTTCTCAACCCTAAGTCGACTTACACTAAACTACAACTCGACTTACACAATTTATACAGACAAGTCGACTTATGCTGATGGACAAGTCGACTTATCGGGGAAAATAAGTCGACTTATCACTAACAAGTCGACTTATCGGGGCAAATAACTCGACCTATCTAACAAACAAGTCGACTTATTATGCAAAAGCTTCACAAGTCGACTTATGGGTCCAATAACTCGACTTATATCTATTCAGAACTCAAAACCTAACCCTCTACACTCTCTCTTGACTTATTCCAAACACCATATACACTTCTAAACCTCTCAACTCATTCATTCCACTCCCAACATGCTATAATCTCACTTAATCTTACATCATTCATCTACCCACATGAATTTTCAAAACAATTCCATACAACTTTGGAACTATGCTTAACATGATAGTAAATGGTTTTGGGAGCTCATGATAAAACATCATTCATGCATTTCATTCACATCAAAATACATGTTTTACAATGCTTTAGTAGGCATTTCAAGCCTATTACATTTCAACCAAAATACATCTTGTCAAAATACATCTGTTTTCTCAAAATGCAACCTAAAGCATTGATTTACAAAAAAAAATCATTTTAAATACAAAATCAAAAGAAAGTCTTGGAGTAAATGCCTTTAAACTTGCTCCTCGGGATCCTGCTCATTTTCCTGGAGAATTTGAGGGGGGTGAGCTTTCGCTCCGTGGGTAACACATTTATATTTATATACTAAGCAAGTCTATTTAATTATTCATACTTTTAGCAATCATTCAATCAAATCATAAAACATGCATCATGCAATTTTCATCATTTCACAAACATGGTTTCTCACAATTTAAACATTCATGATTCTTGCATTTTCATGTTACCACGTATGAAACACATCAAATGGCTCGGTAAGTCCATATTCTTGGCAACCACGTAATCTCATTTAATGAGCTTACATGGGCAAATCTTGAGGAGTCCAATAAATGGATCATCCTATGCCACAATCGGGCAGCCGGGCGAAGGCTTTCGTGGTCGACGTGCACGTGACGGTTCTTGGGACTATACCTTACCCACATAACATACAATCATGCATAATCATAAGATTGAACTATTCTTGTCCAATTCACTATTTCTTGAGAATCTTGTCTTTCATGCATATTTCATATTGTACAATTTCATGCACAAGTCATAATGTACATTCATTACTCATTTCATCCATTTCATCCAATACTAACTCGATTTTCATCGAATCATCAACATCAATATCAAGCATTTAACACAAGCATTAATGGTCTACAACAACCACATTCATCATTCAATTACAAGCATTTAATACATCTTCTAAGTAATCAAAACTCATTAATAACATGCATTAATTAACATTTATTTGCTTATATACATAAAGATAAATATGGAACCCACCTTGTATCCTTGCTTAAACTTGCCTAAGGAAGCTTCTCTTCTTGTTCTTCTCCTCTTTCTTCTTTCCCTTCATTAAAACCGAAAACCCATATTCACTTAGGGTTTTAAAATTGAAAAACCTAATGAACCTTAATCATGAAATCAACCCTAGAATCACTAAACCCATCTTCTTTCTAAGCTTTCTAAACCATAAAACCAATAAAAACTCATACTTGAAATCACATCTTACCTTGATTCTTGACTCAACCAAGGAGTTTCTTGGCTCAAAATGTAGCTTAGATCTTCCTCTTCACTTTTCCTTCTTGTACTTTCTTCAAAACCTTCTAAATCTCTTGGAAAATCAAAACCCTAGCCATGCTCTTTCTTTTCTCCTTCTCTTCTCCACATTGCGAAACTTCTTCCTTTCTCCTCTTATTTTCGTAAACTCCTCCTTCCTCTAATAACTTACTCCTTTCCTTCTCTTTTATACTTCTTATTCATTTCACTTAAGCCCATTTATCCTTTTAAGCCCATATACTCCACCTTCATCTTCCTTTCCTTCTTCCTTCCTTATTTCCTACTACAACTTAAGCCCATTGATTTCCTTTAAGCCCAATTCATTCTCTTTTCTTTTATTCTTCCTTCCTTCTTATCTTCTTTAACCTACATCAAGCCCACTTGTCTTTTAAAGCCCAACTTATTCTCTTTTCTTTTCCTACTTCATTAAAGTCCATTGCATATATATCCTCTCTTCTTTCTTATTTCATTTGGGCCCATTTCATTTCTTTTTCTTTATTCAGTTCATTTGGGCCCAAGGCCCAACTAACTCATTTAATTTCCTTAATTCTTCACCTAACTCTTTAGTGCTATCATACACTAATTAGTGACAACTTAATTTGATGCTAACATAACTTACTTAATTTAATCTAATCAAGCTTAATTTATCATAAAATTTTCTGAGGGTAACACTAACCAAGAAAGAGATGACCCTACTAAACATGATGATGTTTCAGGATCATTGTCAGAGATTTAGGATAGGGCAATATGATAGATGTAAGTAATATGATATATGTATCTAAAGTTATCCTAACATCTCCACATTCTTGCTTATTCTTCTTTTCCTTTCATTCCTTAGTTTATTTCTCTTCTCACTCCCTTATTAAACCTAATTGTTACTCAGAATTCATGTATGATTTCACTTATAACTTTTTAAAATGTCCTTGTCACTTTGTTAAGCTCTTTTAACATAGTTAATAAATTGCAAAAAAAATTATGGCTAAATTGGCATTTGCATGTTTAAGAGTAAGCTAATTTGTTAACAGTCTCAACCTAACTATAATCAAATGTAAAAGTTTTTATGGCCCCTATCTTAAGCTCAATAAATACCTAACCAACACTAATAAGGTAGTTACTGGAAATAAACTCATTTAACTAGTGTAGGTTAGGTATTCTAGTGAATAAGATAGCTATATGCTAAGTGTTTCTTAGTATTTCATAGATGTTTTAGGTATCTTTGTAAGTGTATTATATGTTTCTTAGGTATTTAAGACCTAATTTCTATATCTTATATATGGGCCAAAGGAATTTTAAATTAAATGTGAGTATGATTTGCTTACTAAGCCTTTTACTTAGTTTTATGTTTTATAAATGTTTTCAAGTTTTGTTGAGGAGGGTATAGATCTCAGGAGTAGGTTATGAAAAGATGATCCATTCAATTCAATGGCCTAGGATATTATTATGATGATAGATTTTGAGATCTTCTACTTTATAACATACTCTAAGACCTCTATATATAGTTTAGGGTTAATGGAGCATGTTTTTATACCTATATTTAGGCTATGTTTGGTTGGGTGGCTATTAATGGAATGAAATGGAATGTAATATTATTCCATTATTTGGGAGGAGGGTTTATAATGGAATAGAATGGAATAGGATGGAAGATGAGGGTTTCACATTACATCTCATTCCATCCTAAAAAGTACAAATAAGTTACCTCCAATTTGGGGAGTTTAAGATGGAATATAAAATGATAAACAACATTTTGCTATATTACATTATGAACCCTTCTTCCAAACAGCATTTCACTATATTATATTATGACCCTTCCATCCCTCCCAAATAACAATTTTCTAATATTACATCCATTTACATTCTATTCCATTATAAATATTTCCATTCCATTAAAACCTTACATCTAACCAAACATAGCCTTAGGGTATAAGTTAGTTATTTATATGCTATATATAACCTTTTAGCTTGAAAAGCAATGTAAACTATAATGTTGCATATGTGTGTATGTGTGTGTGTGTGTGTGTGTGTGTGTGTGTGTGTGTGTGTGTGTGTGTGTGTGTGTGTGTGTGTGTGTGTGTGTGTGTGTGTGTGAGAGAGAGAGAGAGAGAGGTGTTCATAAAATGGATTATATAATGGTTATTTTTAGCTCTGAACTCTCGTTAATAATTTTAAATGTTATTAGCTAGTTTTTATAATTTCCGTGCTTATTCAGGTCATTAATTGATGTTTTGATTCTAGATACTCCTTGTATAGATAATCTAGGTTTAGGAAGTCACAAGTAATATGCTTAAGATTGACACAAATATTATGACGTTCACCTATATTATGACAATACATAACAATCATGTGACTAAGAGCAAAATGATGATCACTAAAATATTTATAATTAGTATTGTCGAATACTTAAAAACATAATTGTATAATGATTAAAATATAATGACCCTAAATAATAACATCAAGGGACTTCAATAGATTAATATTACATATATGTCCTAAAAATTATTAAGTAAAGTCCCATAATTAAAGGATCAACCGATATATGCTCAGTTAAAACATGCTCTATGTGATGTCACCATTTTGTACAAGCTCTTCAATTGTCAAATACTTGATCTCTAAATGTTTTGTCCTTGTTATATTCTTATTGTTGTTACTAAATAATACAACATAATGATTATCACAATACATTTGGATAACTCTAGCCACTAAATCAACAATAGACAATTTATAAATCAAGTTTCTTAACCAAAATACATGTGAAGATATCCCATATCTTATAATAAACTTTGTATAAATATTTGAAGAGATCATAAGTGTTTGCTTTTTCTATAAAATGGAACCATTTACTAATACAAAAATATAACCTTATATAGACTTCCTATCATTTGAACACATAGCAAAATAGGAATCTATGTATCCATTCAGATTTAATTTCTCAACCTTCTTAAATTTCACTATATAATCCTTTATTCCATGAAGATACCTTAAATTTTGATTGACTGCATTATAGCACTCTATGCTTGGGTTAGATGGATATCTACCTAACAGGTCAATAATGATACAATATCTAGTTTATTGCACACCTAAGCATACATTAATCTACCTAAAACACTAGAATAAGGAACATTCTTCATGGTCTCTCTTTCCATATCATTCTTTAGAAACATTGTTTCACAAGTTTTACAATTTTAGATATTAAACCTTTTTATTATATGCTCTTTGTGAGAAACCTGACAAGTTTCAAATCTATCCTGGTGAATCTAAATACCAAGGATAAAAGATGCTTCACTAAGGTCCTTCATATCAAAATATTTGGCCAATAGTTGCTTAATCTTATGCAACATAGTTAAGTCATTTGATGCAAGCAAAACTGATCAAAAGTAGAAAGATAATGTTACTCCCATTTATCTTGTAATACAAGCATCTTTCAATTTTATTCTTCATAAAGACAAATATGGTGATTGCCTTATCAAGCTTTAGGTATTACTATCTAGAAGCTTATTTCAATCCATATAGAGATTATATCAATTTACAAACCATATTATACTTATCATCATCCTAAAACCCTAATTTCGTAGTCAAATGTTTACTTTTAGCTACAAATTTATAATCGTAGCAAATTAAGACGTAGGAGGTTCTGCTTCAATAGGTGTCAATTTTTAAATTTTGTAGCCAAAAAGTTACTTTTAGCTATGAGTTTTCTAATTTTGTAGCCAAAAGTTTGTTTTAGCTACGAATTTAAAATCATAACAAATTAAAATATTGCCAAAAATGATATATTTAGACATTATGCTTCAAGAAGTTTATAATTTGTAAATTTCATAACAAAAAAAATACTTTTAAATAAAAATTTAAAATCATAGAAAATTAAAACGTAGCTAAAAGAGACATTTTTTGTAATATTAAAATTTCCTAAAAAGTCTAAGTTAGTCCCAACCGTTATCTGTGGTGTCACATTACACCTTATTATTTTCAAAATGGTACCGGTAACACCATAAATCCTAATTAAGTTAAGTTTTTGATAGCTTTTAGTATATGAGTCATAAATTTAGCCTATATCATGTCACAACTAAGAAATTTGGACCTAATTAATATTAACATGATCATAAAAATGATTTCTTTAAACATTAGCTAAAGGAGTAATTTTCACCTTAACATTTCAGAAAATGGTACCGTTGTCTTTGTTACCATGTTTAAAGTGAAATAAGTACTATTTTGGTAATGTTAGAGTACAAAGTCTTACCAAAGATAATGGTATGAACTTACGTAGACTTTTTATAAAACATTAAGGAACAAACCACACCTTTAGCCTTAACCAAAACATCCATCATTTCCATTCTTTTCTAATGATGTTGAGCTCATGAATTCATCAAAGAATATGTTGCACATTTATCTAAGAAGATAACCAAGGTAAAATCCCACTTGTCTGTTCCATCTTTTAATATTTCCACCAATGGTGTTACTATGCAACTTCCTTCAATGAACTTTCGTGGATAGTTTTGAAATTTGTCTAAAGGGGAAGAGTCCACGATAACTTGTCATCAGGTTAGCTTAGTAACTTTAGGGTCTTGAGTGCTGAGTAGATGGATAAGATATAGGATTATTTCAAGCCTAAAGAGGAAGGTCTATCATGGTTTGGAATATAAAAAAGGGCCCTGAGTTAGTCTGTAGAGGGGGAGTTTATGATAAGGTGAAAGTGGAGGAAAATTGTAAGGCTCGATATGTCTATCTAGCTAGGATTCAATAAGGGGAACAAAACCTTGCTATAAGATTAAAAAAATAATAACATTGTAACATAATATTTAAAAATTTATTCCAAGATAAAATAGGCTTGAAAATGCCCTCCTGGAAAGAGGAAGAAAACAAACCCTTAGTGGTCCTCCAAGCTCATTTAAATCTATGAGTAAACCTTGTAGGCTTAGAAAAGCAAAAAAAAGCAGGAAAAAAAAGTAGTGATTCAAAGGAGAGGAAAAAGAAACAAAGGGGACCAAAAAAATTAGGACATGGAGAGAACTAAGTAGAATCAACAAACAGTAAAGCAATCTACCATTGATAGCATATATTTACCCTACCATTTTCTTTATACTATAAGGAGACATATTTGAGGAAAAATATTCTTTACTTAAGACATTTTATGTATATTTTGTTAGGGTTCTATTCTCATGATTAACTCGTAAAAAAAAATCTAATTGTGGTTTTCTTTAGTTTCTCTACTATTGAATACTTACTTTACATCATAAATTTAAAAAATTATACAGTTTCCTCCTAGTATAGAAATCCCTTAATGGGCTATTTCATGTTTTCTTCTAGAGTCTCTTCACTAAAATTTTCTTTTTTCTTTCTTACTATTTCTACTTGATTATAAGCATATATCTTTCCACTCCTTATCATAACCTTTGGGTGAATACATTTTTAATAATGAGCTCCTCATCCTCTCACCTTTGAAGGGCTACTACTGCCCTCACTTTGGGTTACCCCTTAATAACATATATTGAAAGACTGTAATTACCTTATGTGTATTGTATTTCTTCATTTGCATAGTCACTATAACAACTATATGAGGTTACCATACTTTGACCTGGCTAGCTAAAGGTTGACACTTAATGACTAAAGGCTCCCTTTTTCCTTCTTTATGGAAATAATATTCAAATTTTCAAGGAGATCATTTTTAATCCTTATTGTCATATTTAGCAGTGATTATACCAATGGTTTGAACTCCTCACAATGCTCTAAATCATAATCATGTCATCGATCAAACAAGCACAGTTTATAAGGTTAGTACTAGTATTATCCAATTTTGTTGTATGACTTGATATATGTTTCCCAAAGTTATAGGTAATAATGGCAATAATGAGTTGATATAAGGTTAGTACTCATCATCCTTATTTCTTTATGTTTTTCTTCTTTATTACTCCAAAAACATTTAGCTCGATCATGCCCATGTTGATGATGATGTCTAGTAGTTCACAAACTAGTTAACATTCTCATTAAACGGATAATTGGTAACCTACCATAACTTATAATGATAAAGTTTCCATAAGTTCTTTAATAATAAACCCACATCTTCATTTTTAGAAAAAGGAGGTTAGGCTTTTGCATCATTTGCTCACCATCTTTCAGCGTATTTTTTAACCCTCTCAATAGCCTTCCATCATCTAAAGATCTTCCCTAGTCAACATAGCATTCTAATTAAACTCATATTGATTAAGGAATGGTCTAACATTTTGTAAGTGTTATCTCAGGTGTAGAGTGAGAATATAGAGTGAGAAGCTCCCCCTTGTTCCAATTACTGGCCTTCTCTACTAGATTTTTCTTCCATTTTTACTCTCTTGTCTTCCATCTTCATCCTTCTCTTTCCTCTACCTCTGGAGTCCCTTATTGATCTTTGTCTCATCCCACAATCCTTCATTTCTTCTCACCTATGCATTATATATTCTTCAAGGGCTTCTTAGTACTTTCATCTTTCCCTCCAATGACAGTTTCTATATCTGGCAATTTATCTATTGTTAGCTTCCTCTCTTGTCAGATATTATGTCTTGAGTAGTGTTCCATAGCTGAATTCCCTTTTCCTTTCCCTTAAAATCCCAGGTTTTGCTTCCTGGTTAATGCTATAGTTCTCCTTCCATTCCTCCCTCCCTCCATGCCAAAATTTTTACTTCCCTCTTCTCCTAACCCCAACATTCCTACTTACTCTTATGAACTAAATCCCTTTTCTCCCAATTCTAATTTAAACTCTGACTTCAACAAATCTCCTCCTCCTGCTAGCTCCCCCAAAAAATATTGAACTCATGTAGGTGATTCCAATAATGGTCTAAAACTCTCATACACACCTTCTATTAATTCCAGAGTTGCATCTCCTTTAGAAACTCTCAAGGCAAGAGCTAAATTATAAAGTGATACTTTGATTGGTTTCTTTCTTGAAAAAAGAATTCATTTTCCTATCATAAAAGCTTGCGCTTGGAATAATTGGAAATCTTTAGGTTTCAAATATTTACTTATGAATGATCAAGATAATTTCTTGTTTAAATTCCATAGCAAATTAGATGCCTAGAGAGTATTAGAATCTAGTCTTTGGCATGTGAACAACAAGACATTACTTCTCCAAACTTGGATACCAAGGGTTGATTTTAGGAAATTAATCAATCAAACATTCCTATATGGATGTGCATTTATGGAATTCCCTTTGAATATTAGACAACATCTAGTTTAAGTCATCTAGCTAGTTTTATGGGGAAACCCATCTGAGTGGACCAAACCACAACAAAAACAAGTATGATCAATTATGTTAAAGTGTGTGTGATGGTTGAAGCAATGATACATTTGCCTGAGGAAATTCCATTTCTTAGACTAAATAATAATATGGAACTAGTTGAAGATGCTGTCAAAGTCTCTTATGCCTAAAAGCCTCCAAATCCTACATCCAAAAATTCTTGGAGACTGTTAGTAGTGTGCCCTAGGCCAATAGATATTTGTGATTAATGTATTAACATTATGACTTGTTAATAATATATTATGAGGTATTCCTTTCATATATGCATGTATTTCGTTTATGTAATGTGATTTACATTCCATGAATGATTTTAGACTTATGTCATTAAGTATGTGACTTGATAGTAAAACCATAAGCATTATAAGACTATTCTAGACTGTCCCTGGTCGATCATTATTGGTGGAACAATAATGAATTAAGGCTAGTATGTATTCTTGTTGATGATCACGTTTTACTGATCATGGATATGAGATATCAAATCAGAAACATAGATATATGTTAGAGAACATATATTGGACTGACCCACATAAAGAATACTACATGGTTTCATGTCATTAGTGATTCTTAATATGGTTTGACTTTAGTCCTTTGACCTGAAGTCATCATGGTTCCCTACATGAGGAATTCGGTGTTTTGATATTAGACGAAGTTATTCTTAACCAAATAACAAGTAGTCTTATGTTGGACATCAAATGAATCATACGGAGAGATGTGAATGACGTAGATGGGATTTGTAACTCTCTTAAATGAGAGAGATATCATTTGGGCCTCTTGACAAGTGTGACTGAAGAAATGCATGGACGTGCTCAAATGAATTGATGAAGAGTCATCAATGTCATTTGTTATAATCAGTCAACTTGGGGATCAAGAAACTATGATTAATCAAAGGTTGACATGTACCATACCTTGTGATTAATCTTGATATAGTGTTACAAAAGGGCTGAGCTTATAACCATAGTTATAGGTTAAATCGGATTATCGATCCTCATTTGATTTGGGTAGTCATAATGTCTTGCTAGAGGCCGCTTATGACTTATGGGCCTTGAAATGTGATCAAGCCCATTGCCAACATCAAATGAGCCTACAGGGTCGCACACAAAGAGTGATGTGATCTGGGCTTATTCTCTTGGGCCTAATTTATTAGGTATTGAATAAATATATGTAGATATATTAGATATATTTATTGGGTTAGATTGAATTAAGTTGTCAGGCTTTTATTATATGAGATATAATGGGCCGAAACTTATTGGGGCCTCAATGGGATTAGGGTTTCTCTATAAATAGAGAATCTTAGGTCTCATTAGAAATATAGACACAATTGTCACGAAACCCTAGCCACCATCCGAGAGGAAAATCATGCGGCGTTCGGAAAGAGTTTTAGGACGTGCTAGCACTCCACAACTGCAACCCGGATCGTGCATACTCGTGTGGATACCGGTAGAGGGCATTCGCGTTTGCAGTATCTTGGAATTCGAAAAAGAAGTAACCCATCCACGGCAATAAGGTATTTTCGTACATCCTTGGTATTTTCGATTATACATCATGTTGTTGTATGGTCTTTTCTGTAGTGTATTGTAAATACTCGGACCGTACTCGATCCAACAGTGGTATCAGAGCCAGGTTATTTTGTATAATCGATAATATACGTGTTTTGATTACATGTGTTTTACGGATTTGGATTATGTAGAGACGAAAACATGCATGTTTTGATTAAATGTTCTCACGGATTTGGATGCATGATATGAATGTAATTTATTTTCATGCATGTTGTTTTCGGATTTGTTGATTATCTTGGTACTGATGTGAATATATGACAAGCATGATGTGTTTCGGCCATGGAAGTTGATTGCATTGAGATGTATTTCGGTTATGGCTTGTTTCGAAAGAGAATAAGTTCGGGCATGAGATGCTTATATCATGGTTGTTTCGGCCAAAATGGGTTTCGACCATGACATATGATGATGACCGAAACTTCCTTCAAGGTGGCAGCTAGGATTATGGCTGAATATGCATGGGTGGTGGCTGCTAGGGTTTCTACCATGTAAGACATGGATTTGGAATAGGAAACCACAAGTATCCATGTTGAACAAGGATACTAGGAGGGCAACCGATCTTCATATGTGATATGATTTCGGGAAAACCTAGATTCCTTATTAGATAAGGATTCTAAAAGACTAAGAATTGGAAACCACGAAAGTCCGGATCGTGCATACTCATGTGGATACCTGTAGAGGGCATTCGCGTTTGCAGTGTTTTGGAATTCGAAAAAGAAGCAACCTATCCATGGCAATAAGGTATTTTCATACATCCTTGGTATTTTCGATTATACATCATGTTGTTGTATGGTCTTTTCCGCAGTGTATTGTGAATATTCGGACCGTACGCAATCCAACAGAGACCCATTGGTAAAGTGTTCAAGTTAAGCTTCTCCTTGATTTGGATGGAGATGACAACATACAAAATCAAGTCCCAGCTTTAGATGACTGTGGTGAAATTGTTCCTGAGAAAACCAACATATCCATTGATAAAGCAAATATGGATAATCAAGACACTGTCCTTGAGAATATTGTAACTCCAATCTCCACTAGCACTGTGTAGAAAGTAGAAGCAACTGTAGGCCTAAACATCAACTCAGCTACACCTATAAAGGATATTGCATCATTTGAAACAAGTATTGAAGATTCTAGTTTTCAACCTGCCAATAAGAGGAGATCTAGTAAAAGAAAGAGGCCTTCCATGGGCCATACATCATTATCATCTCTGTTTAGAACATTTGGGGTCTCAATCCCCTGAGAAAATTTTTTTGTTAAGGGGCTTCATCTCAAACAATAAGCCTATCTTGTTAGTTATACTGGAGTCTCAAATAAAGCAAGATAGATGTGACTTGCTGGACCTTTTTCCAAAGGATTGGAAACTAATCCCTAACTATAGAGGTCGCCTCAATGGTAGGATCACTTGGTGTACAATTCTACCATTATCTCAATCCTTAATGGGGTGCTTTGTTGACTAGAATCATCATTCTGTTACTGATATATTCTTGATAATAGGTTATTTCCTTGTTTGGTTGAAGAAAACGTACAAAATATATAATCCAAGGGTTTACTTATTTCTTGAGTTTAGGGAATAAGTAAACTCATCATCTCCCTATCTTTATCTATTTCAAGCGGGTTGGGAATAAAAATAAGGACTTATTGGACAAAAATATCCTTTATTATTATTATTATTATTATTATTATTATTATTATTATTATTATTATTATTATTATTATTATTATTATTATTATTATTATTATTATTATTATTATCATTATAACAAGAAGAAGAAGAAGAAGAAAATTAATAATAAGAATAAGAACAATAATAATAACAATAACTACTTAAACGACAACGACAACGACAACGACAACGACAACAACAACCACAATAACGTTATTATTAATATTATTATTATTATTATTATTATTATTATTATATAGTTAGTGGGGACTAATGGATATTTTGGTCCTTTTATTAGTTATTCTTTTGTCATTCCAAATTAATGTTTTCAGACCAAACATTGACCTTACTTCATCATTAAAAATTCTAAGGATTAAGCCAAACTAAATAATACATATTCTATTTGTAGCGCCCCCTTACCGTAAGGTATACACCGGGACGCCCGTAGGTCATACCGATACATATCCTACGATGAGGGTACACTACGATTCGATCAATACTAAAATCTATATGGCATCAATACAATAAAAACCGCAATATCAAAATCACAAAATTTTAAAATCCATAAAGCCTTTCTCATTTCATAAAATCAATCAAAAATATAGACAAGTCTATCAGTTCCCTACAGTCTAAATACAATAATCCAAAAAGGAAACTTATACAAAAGTCTATACTAAGTCATCCCCAAAATCCAATCCCAGCTGACCAACCTGTGTGCCATCACCTCTCTCGCCAGAACGCTCACGCGGCAGGAGAAGTATAACTCTGGAGCTAGGAGTCTAATCTATCAGTCCTGAAAAATAAATGCAATTTTGGGTGAGTTTGCGAACTCAATGAGAAACCATCATCGATGGTTCACTCAATTTATGCATTACGCAAATTGCGTACAGCACAACACAATATCATTCAAAATATCCTACAACAGTTTACAATTTCATGCCATCACAGAACTCAGCAGTAATCACAAATCAATTAACACATTTGTATGCGATGCATATGTGACTCTTTTCCAGTTTATATTAGTGTTGTGATCGAGCTGATTCAAGGATGCCGATGGACGCGCGTGAGTAGGAGAGCCCTCATGCAGGATGCACTAACTCCCCTCGAGCTCGAAGCTCAGTTCAGTGACAGTATTAGAGCTTAAAGCTCTTTTCAGTAATAAAGGCAACTCGGGTCACAACGTTCATTATCTATTCATGCATTTATACATGAAATGCAAATGTCTAGTAATCCACAGTCATGTGGCTATAAGCCTATTTATCACAGTTCCATAGTAGTCAAAAATCCAATTTATCAAAAACATGCATTTCGATCCTATTCATTCATGACATCATACAGTCCACATTTTAAATCAATTCGCATAGAGCATTTAACACTTAGAAATTGAGGAACCAACTAGGTTACTCACCTGTAACTTCTGAGCTATTGCCTGGAAGTCCCAGCAATATCCGTGGAATGACGATCCAACGGTGCCTCTATAACAGTAAAATAATTTCTCATTACTAGATGCTCAATTAAAACAATTCAGTGATGCATATGTCTAATTGAAAATATGTACGATGCATATTCATGATTTTCCGGCGCTATAACCCAATTCCGCTATCTCTTGCCTCATAACCAAAATTTACTATTCACTAGATCAATATCATCCATTAATTTCATAAGTCTCCAATTTAAACTCCCATAGTCATAATAAAATTCTTAGGTTATAAAAGGAACTATAATCGACTCTCTTGTTATGATTGAGAACCCGCTAATTTAAATTCGAACTCTTATTCTTTACCTCAATTGTAGACCTCTTTCTCTAGTTCATAACGAATCAAGAATCACCTCAATTGGAGGTCTATACCATAAGTTATTCCCCAAAAACCAAAACACATTTTTAGAAATTCGCCCCTCGCCGCGACGCAGGAGTCCTCGCCGCGAAGTATAAGGGTTGCTCGCCGCAGCATGGAAGACGCTCGCCGCGGCAAACACCTTCCTTCAGCTCGCCGCAAAGCAGGAAGAGAGACGTGTCGCGGCGTAAAATTTCACGCTCGTCGCATCGTCTCGCCCCGCTCGTCTCGGCGATGACCCATCCCTGCTCGCTTTTACTCGCCGCGGCGAGGCGTTTTGCACACGTCGCGACGCGCGGGCTACATCGTCTTCTCTGGTCCATTTTTCATCCTTTCTCTCTCTAAAACTAGCATTAAATACCTTAAACTACCCCATCCTTCACATTAAATACCATAAATGCATCTAATAACAACTATTAACAACATTAAAGCCAATAACTTATCGATCGAAACTCAAAACCCCAAATCTCTAAAAATCACCAACTCTTTCTCCTTTCTCCCACAACCACGATGAACCCTTAACACTCACCAAACTTCATTCTCTCAAGGATCCAACTAAGCTCACACCAAAGGGAAGAAAACAAGCAACGATCGTAGGCTCACACCAAAAGGGGAATCGGAAATCACCAACGAAGAGAAAAAGGATTTTGCCCTAGGAGAGATACTTTCTAATTTCAAAACATACTATATATAAAGGGTTGATTTAACCTATAGATCATAGTCCTCAAATTCTTTTAAATTTCAATCTCTAAATTTCAATGACTTATCATAAAAATTCCTAAACTCACAAATCAAAATTTTCCATGCCATTTACCCATCAATTTCAGAACCGGAATCTAATTCATCAGTCTTTAAGTCAATTTCTCGGTCCAGACCCATAACTCTAAAAATTCCAAAAAAATTCCTATAAATCCTCAAAAATATAAGACACTAGATCCTATACTCCAATTTAAATTTTCAAATCCCTAAAATTCAATTCTCACTCCAATTTAGCTATACAAACCCAATTATGCCATAATTCCCAATAAATCACAATTAAACCTAATTATCTCGAAAATTTACAAATCAATTCATGTACACAATTAAATGCCGAAAAATGCCATGAATGCATGTACCTATCAATGTATGTGCAATTAATTCATTCCTCTATAATTAGAGGTCAATGAATATTCAATCAGTAAAATGCAGTATGAAATCCTAACCCATCCCAAATTACCAATATATCCTAACACATCGGTAACGGGATGTTACAATTCTCCCCTCTTAATAAAAAAATTTCGTCCCGAAATTTTCTTACCTGACTGATCAAACAAGTGAGGGTACTGCCTCCTCATATGCTCCTCAATCTCCCAAGTTGCTTCCTCATATGAGTGGTTCTTCCAAAGAACCTTCACCAACGGAATCACCCTGTTCCTCAACTGTTTAACCCACGATCCTATAATCCGCACCAGCTCCTCTACATAGCTCAAGTCGCTGGCTATCTCAATCTCCTGAGCTGGAATCACATGAGTCGGGTCCGATCGGTACCGTCGGAGCATACTAACATGAAACACGTCATGCAATTGGGACATCTCACTCGGTAGAGCTAATCTATAAGCCAATGGTCCTATCCTCTCGAGGATCTCTGATCGCGGCTCTGTCGATTCGATCGATCCTTAGAAACCGGTCAAATATAATAAATTCCAAGATTGTGGTATAGGTTGCAATCCTCGGGTCGTCTCACTTAATTGGAACCAAGTGAAAAAGATCTAAACTAGCCTAAATGTCAAAAATTGCAATCAAGTTGATAAAACGGGGGTTTGGTATTTTGATCAAAACTGATAAAGTAATCAAAATTGGACAAAAAGTATAAAAGAATGTTTTTGTAATTTTGGAAATAATTCAATTAACAAAAATCAGATAGAAATCAAATTGATAAAATCCTCTTGAAAATGGGCGCAGGCTATCATGGTTCAAAAATGATTTTCAGGGACACAATCCACTAAGTTTCGAAAGATCAACCCTAAAGGACTCTTTAGGTCCAAAGATTTAACTAATGAACTCCATTATTTAAATCTTTGTTAAAAACCTTAGTGTGAGGATTGGACAAGCAAATGCAATCGATCAACGGGGTCAAAACACAACAATTTTAATCAAACACAACTAGGCAGATGAAGATAGTAAATGCAATACCCAATGACATATATGAAACTTCATATATTAAGCATAAAACATTCTACAAATCACTTTGTCCAAATCTCAACATAGTGTTCAGCACACAGTTAAACTATAACAATGCTAATGTAGCTATACCGATGTAAACTCTAACTCAGAGTTTACACAAATATAACTAAACTTCAGACACTATATGATTACTCCCCTTTGAAGCTTTTGTGAACTCAAGCTATTGTTACATCTTCAGGAGGAAATGTGGCTTAGCTACGCATGGCTCTAGTCTGTCTCTCGACTGCTAAATACGGAGCGATACTCATGATGGCAATTGATATTGACGGTGGCGGTGGCGGTGGCGATGATGGTGAAGGTGGTTGACAATGATGGAAATGGAAATGATGGTGGAGTAGAGTGTGATCGTCCAAGTAGGCGTAGTCCAGCCTCCGAGTATCAGTCCCTGCGTATCCGAAGTCTGCTTGACCTAAAAATAACAAGGTTTTTATATGGTGGGTGCGGGCCGGGTCAGAGCAGTGAGACAAACTTTCCATTTAAGGTTTGGATATCCGCTCGTACGTCGCGACGTATAAATGAAAATTCGTCGTGACGTGTAGAATTGCCTGCTCGTCGCGACGTATAAATTAATATTCGCCGCGACGTGTAGATTGAAGTGCTCGTCGCGACGTGCGGATTGATATTCGTCGCAACGTGCGGATTGACCTCATGATTGTTGACTTCCTGATGTGTTGACTCCTTTGTTCCTGCAATAAAAATAACAATTTGCAATATCAATTGTCCTCATGAAAATTATAAAGAAAGTAGTATCAAATCATGACAATTTACTGACAAATTGTGAATTAAAAGAGATCGGTATGAGGAACCAATTTAAGCACAAAAATCATCAATTAGGAGTCAACGAATGCATAAGCAACTATAAAAATGCAGCCAATTTATAATGTAAACTTGGCTCAATCAAATTCCCCCACACTTAGACCTTTGTACTCCTGGACAAAGTTTACAAGAGTCAAAAAGAATACAAGAGTGAAAGAAAATATCTGCCATGCTCAAAACAATAAAAGGAAATTAACTCAATTCATTTCCTCAGAAATCAACCACAGAAAAGTGAAAGAGTCCTAATAAAACAAACATTGAAAGAATTCAAGCACAAGAGATTGAACAAAAGAGAATCACTCGGGATATAGTGTATATGCTCAGCTCACTTGTGTCTAGGGATATTGTTGCTCTCAGTCTGCTTATTTCATCTCCTACCATAGGCTTGTGTCAATTCTATTTCTCCACCACAAGAACTATCATTTTAAAGATCAAGAGGACTTTTAGGGATGTAATGTATGGTAGGCTAAATGAATGGATAAGGTGAAAGAAAGAAAGAATAGTATGAGCACATGCATTAAACAAAGAGCTGATGTCAATAGTTTTCTGAAACTAAATGTATGCATAAACAGAATGCATTTTTTTAAATTATGCAATATATATATACTGCATAAATTGTTATTGATCTTGCTTTTCTTCTTTCTCTTTTTTTATTATTTTTTTTATTTTTGAATTGAAAAACACTTCTGTCCCCTTTTTGGAACTTTTTTTAAAAACAAAATAACTAATGACACGTAAAAAATATGAATGCAAATGCTCATAACAAGGAGGCTCAACGGGCTAGCAAAGGATAAATATGTAAGGGACTGTGTTTAGGAAAATGGGTTGAGGAAGAAATGCCTCTATCATATCAACAAAAATCCAGTCCATTAAGCTTCAAGTAAGAATTAAAACAAGTTCTAGAGGAGAATGAAATAAGCAGATGCACACAGAGATAAAAGAAAATTTTTGGCTCAAATATCCTTCCAACAAGGGTATAATCTCTATGAACAATCTCATGTCTCAAAAACTTAAAATGCTACTTTGTTAGAATACTTCCATTCACTGTGTTTTGAAAACATGAAGAGCAAAATTTTTTCCAATTCCAACTATTATTAAAAGAATGGGAGGTGTTTTCAAAAACATCAAGCATCATTTTGAAACTAGTAAAAACTTTGAAGACAACAGCCACAAAGATCCGGTCAGAGTAAAATGTTTGATTGAATAGAAAATGGGAAAATGAAGCACAAGTCATTCATACATACAGTGACGTCATAGCAGATCACTGTCATCATGCGAAGAGATGCGAATGACAAAAGATGTAAAATGCACCAAGTTAATCGACAGAATGCACCAATTGGCCAACAATTCATAATCACAGTGTCAACAGAATATGGAGGATGAATGGGGAAATAGCTCCCCCACACTTAAAGCACACATTGTCCTCAATGAAAATGTAGAGGAAGGAAAAGATAAGAAGAATAAGGCACAAAAAGCAGAGATTGATCATTAACCAGGGAATAAGTCAAGTACAAAAGTAACAAAAGAACTAAATACATAAATAAAAGACAACAAAAGAAAAGAAATACAAGAAAAGAAAAGAACTAAAAGATAAAATTAAGCCGAAGGATCATCAGCTGGCAAGTCCGGAGGGCAGCCTGAGAAGGACTAGGGTCAGCTGAAAGATCCTGGAGTGCAGGAGGGGGTGGCAACTGCAGGCGGTCCGCAATAAGGGTGAACATCGAATGATAAAACCATCGATCAGCTGCCATCTGTGCCTCGATGCGTCGTAAGTCATCGCGAAGAAGGGCGACCGAGTCAGGAGAAGTGGAAGAGGAAGGTGGTGGACTGATAGGGTCGCGAGGCGGAGCCTCGGATGGAGGGAAAAGAACAGAGGGAGCAGGAGCAGGGGGAAGAGGGGAAGAAGGAACAGGGGTAGGGGAGGGAGAAGAAGGTGGGGAAGGGACAGGTGGGGTAGGAAGGCTACGAGGTTGGTGGAGACGAATGTACCGGAAAGCAGGAGCAGGCTCTAAAGTAATATCAGCCGGATGTTCCGGAACCCGATAGGTTCGGAACATATCGGTGATGAGATGGGAAAATATGAGAGAATGGGTGATGTTGGTGGAGAGGGTGCATTGACAAAGGGCGGAGGTGATGGCTAGAGCGAGGTCGACGGGCCAGCCGACCATCAATAGGTAAATGTAAAAGGCCTGCTCCTTGGGAACCATAGCCAGGTGGGTGGTGGGAAGGATGTTGTTACAAATAAAATGAAGCCACGGACGGGCCTCGGAGCGCAGGTCAGCACGACGGATATAACGTTGAGCCCCCTGGGTTGATATCATTCAGTACCCTCAGGACAGAGGGTACGAAGGACATCAGCCCACGGGTACTCATGGATGAGCTCCGAGTAGTGGCAACGGGGGGTAGGGGGAAGATGATAATGTTCCCGAATGGAAACTGCAGTGAAAGAACGGGGAATGGTGACACCACGAAACTCTATGTCGTAGGTGCCTGAGGAACGGGACTGGGTATAGAAGTGGCGGACAAAGGTTAGGTTCCCAGAGGTGCGGGGTTGGGCGAGGCTGGTGAGGTTGAGTTGAAAGAGTTGGCGGACGAAGGGGTTATCGTGAGGGGTCAAAGGAAAGGGTTTTTCCTTAAGTATGGCTCGCCTCGCCATTTTGGCGGCGATCAACATACTCAGGATCAACCGGAAGGGAAGAGGAATGAGTAGGAGAAGGTTGGGGGCGCGAAGAATGTGATGGTTGAGGGGAGGGAGAATGAGCGGAGAACACTCCCAAAGAAGATGAGGAGGCAACGGGATGAGGAGAAACGGAAGGATCAGAACAAAACTCGTCGAGCGAGTTGGAGGGAGAGGGGAGGACATGCGAAGGAGATTGGGGACGGTCTGCCCTACTAACATTCTTTGTCCGAGGCATTATCCTGCACACAAAAAGAAACAAAACAGAGAAATCAATAAAGAGTTAAGTAAAAATCAGCTACCTCATCGCGACGTGTGGGTAGACGCCGCGACGAGGCAAAGCCCTCGACCAGACGTCGCGACGTCTGCAAGGTACTTCGTACGTCGCGACGAGGAAAGCCTTCGTCACGACGTATGGCAATTTTCTCCAGACGCATTGCGACGAGCAACGCTCGTCTCGAGAACCCTAACTCGAAACTAATAACAAAGAAGACAAAAAATAGGAAAATGAGGAGCAATGAAACACTTACAGAAGTCTAAAATGTAAGGATGGAGACGGCGGAGACGGCAGCTGAACAACGGCGAGAGTCGAGAGAAGTCGAGAGTGGGGACGACAGAAACAAAGCGGTAGAGAAGAAAAATGATAGGGAAGAGAAGAGGAATAGACGGTGAGAGGAGGTGGACGGTCGCAAGGTGAAAAGACAAAAAGGGCTCCGGACAAACGCAAAGACCGCAGGACAGAAGGGACAACAAAGGTATTTCAAACGATGGGACGTCGTGGTGTCAAAATGTGTCACGTCGCGACGTATAAGTGAAAATATGTCGCGACGTAAACGCTAAAGAAAAAGAAGGCACGTCGCGGCGCATAAATTGAAATACGTCGCGACGTGTCTACCCGAACAGAAAACAAAAACACAACCCTAACTTAATCCAGAAACAATCAATCTCACATAAATCAATCCTACCACCAATGTCATGCTTCTTCAGAAAGATGTAAAGCTAACAAAATGAAAGTAATTTATTAAAATCAACCAAATTGAAATCCTACAGAACTAGACCTAATCCTACTGATGAAGTTTCTTTCTCACACTTAGTCATCATACTTGTGCACAACAGTCGCTCTCCAATCGTAATCAATATGTACACATATATGACAAGTGAGAAGAAAGAAACTACCTGGTGCTCAAAGTGGGTCTGTTTGTCTCTTGTGGATGTCCAGCTCATTTTTATACCTCGGTGAGATGATCCGAGTACTTTCCAGCTCATCGCTAACGTCTTCACTAAATGATCCACCTGAAAAATCAGAAGCAAAAATGCTCTCCAAAGGGTTGTCAGCTACAGGGTTCATTGATTGTTCAAACTCAGCGCAGGCATCGTCAACAACCAAGTCAAGCATGTTAACTCCTAAAAGTGAGTAATCTTCATGTGGGTGTTTCATGGCCTCATACATATTAAAACTCACCTGTTGGTCACCTACCTCCATGGTGATCTTACCTGCCTTCATGCTAATCATTGTCCCTGCTGTCCGCAAAAAGGGTCGCCCGAGAATTAAGGAAGTATCCTGCACTACCTCAGAAGACATATCAAGCACATAAAAATCAACAGGAAATACTAACCCTTTAACCTGGACCAAGATGTCCTCAATGATACCCACTAGATGCCTAAATGATCTATCAGCCAACTGGAGGACAACAGATGTAGGCTTAATACTCTTCACTCCTAAGGCCTCATAAACTAACTTAGGCATCACATTTATCGCTGCCCCCAGATCTAACAAAGCTCTACCTATAGTCACTTTCCTTAAGATGCATGGGATGGTAAAAGATCCAGGGTCTTGACACTTGATGGGTATTTGCGGTTTGAACAAAGCTGACACATTGGAGCTCACTTGCACTCTCTCATTTGGCCTAAACTTTCTCTTGTTAGTGCACAAATCCTTCAAATATTTTGCATAGGCCAGAACTCTCTTCACCAAATCAAGCAAAGGAACATTTACCTCAACTTTCCCAAACAAGTCAATTATCTCTTTTTCATGTTTAATCTCATTCATGCGCTTGCTCATCAAATATGAGTTTGGGAAAGGAAGATCTTGAATACTTACCTCCTTACCTTTGCTGGATTGTTTGCTCGATTCTCCATTTTCAGCTTGATCATTGGAACTCTCTAAAGTAGTTCCCTTGTTTCCTGAAGCATACTTTTTCTCTCTCAATAGCTCTTCTTCCCTCACACTTTCTGATCTCTTAATCTTTTCCTTGGGTGGAGGTACTTTTGCACGCTCAACATCATCCTCACATGTCTCTTCTTCATCTTGAGGCTTAAACCTCACTTGCTTCCCACTCCGGAGGGCAATTGCATTGAGACTTTTCGGATTCATCACAATATTAGAAGGAATGGTCCCACTGTTTTTCGCTTGATTTTCACTCATGTTGTTGGACAACTGAGTGATGTAGGAATTTATGTTCTCCGCCTTGGTCTCCCATTGTTCCATTCTCTTCTCCAAGGCATTGAATCTAGCAGTAGTCTTTGAGGAATCCTGTTGAATAAGAGAAGCAATGGCATTAAACTGGTTAGCATTAGAATCCCTTTCTTCCTTCATCAGAGTCATCATACTGTGAAGCAGCTGGTTGGTGTCTTCCTTTGGTGGGACCATGAGGGCTTGCTGTTGATTAGGGAACTGGCTAGTGGAACTACCAGATCCTCCCCCTTGTGAAAACCTATTTTGAGCCCTGTTCTCCTCATTCCTCCAACCGAATCTAGGATTGGACTTCCATCCCTCATTGTATGTGTTGGAGTAGGGGTCCCACTTTTGATTAGCTCTTCCTGGATACACAGCTGACACCTCTTCATATCTTCCAGGACAAACACTTGAAATGTGCATCACTGACCCACAATTATCACAACTGGGTGTAGTAATATCTGTAGAAGATGATGGGCGATGCACATTCAAGTTCTTCAACTCTGCAGTAATACAGGACAACTGTGATGTTATCCTGTTCTCCAACGAATCTACTTTTGTTTCCAGACTTTCCATTCTCTTTGATTGAGTTGTCAAAGCTCCCAATTCATTCAATCCTCTGGAATCTCTTACACTGTATTGTTGATGGTTTAAGGCCATCTTCTTTATCAAATCCCACGCTTCCACTACTGTAAGGTCAATCAAAGATCCTCCAGATGCAGCATCTAGCATACCTTTCTCTTGGCTCTTCAACCCATCATAAAAATACTGCACCAATTGTTCATTAGGAATTTGGTGATGGGGGCATCTGGACAGAAGATCTTGGAAGCGGTTCCAATAGTCATACAGTGATTCATCATAATCCTGGCGGGCTGAATAGATTTCCTTCCTCATCGAAGATGTCCTGGAGCTGGAAAATATTTCTCCAAAAATGCTTTCCTCAGGTTGGCCCAGCTATGATAGGCATTTGTCACATGCCTCGGAAGACTCATGTTCCACTCTCATGCCTTTCCTTCCAAGGACAAATGAAACACCTTCCACAGCACCTGATCCAAAGTAGCTCCTACTAGCTTCATACTCTGGCAAATCATCGTCAAAGCTTGTAGGTGCATATATGGATCTTCTCCTGCCAAACCAAGAAATTTAGGAAGGGAATTAATCAACAAACCTTTAATCTCAAAATTAACATCAAAATTAGGGCAAGCAGCAGTAAATGGATCATAATGCACATCAGAAGTTGTTGCTTCCCTAATTGTCCTACGTCGCTGGTTCTCATTGTTTTCTCCTACTCTCTCATGCTCACCATTTCCTCCATTAGTCCCATTTCTAGGTTGGTGTACGGGAAAATCAGGATTTGGGAAAATGTTTGGATTCTCAGCCATGTTCTCACTATCTCGCTCAACTAATCTCTTTCTCTCTTGTTCTTTCCTCTCTTTCCTAAGTCTCCTCAAATGTCTCTCAACTTCAGGTTAGAATTGAACAAGTCTACCTCTCCTAGGCATGCACAAAAATCAATCCTCAATTGAAGAACGCAGTAACAAAATTTCTCACAATCACACAAAATCAAATAAAAGTGAAATGCAATGAATGTGAGAGTATGAGTGTATGAATGTATGTATGAGTGTGTATGCGTGAAAATTGTGCAAAGTAAGAGACAAAATCAAAGTGTGGAGTATGCTTGTGCAAAGGGAAATGAAACCTATACTATGAACAAGTGTGAAAATCAAACTATGCTAAATGCAAGCAAAAACAATGATTCCGATTATCAACGACAATTCAAATGAATGACAATGGCTATCCTACGGTAAACCAATTTCTTGGTTCCCCGGAAACGGCGCCAATTTGATCGCGACTCTGTCGATTCGATCTTACGATCGATCCTTAGAAACCGGTCAAATATAATAAATTCCAAGATTGTGGTATAGGTTGCAATCCTCGTGTCGTCTCACTTAATTGGAACCAAGTGAAAAAGATCTAAACTAGCCTAAATGTCAAATTGCAATCAAGTTGATAAAATGGGGGTTTGGTATTTTGGTCAAAACTGATAAAGTAATCAAAATTGGACAAAAAGTATAAAAGAATGTTTTTGTAATTTTGGAAATAATGCAATTAACAAAAATCAGATAGAAATCAATTTGATAAAATCCTCTTAAAAATGGGCGCAGGCTACACGGTTCAAAAATGATTTTGAGGGACACAATCCACTAAGTTTTGAAAGATCAACCCTAAAGGACTCTTTAGGTCCAAAGATTTAACTAATGAACTCCATTATTTAAATCTTTGTTAAAAACCTTAGTGTGAGGATTGGACAAGCAAATGCAATCGGTCAACGGGGTCAAAACACAACAATCTTAATCAAACACAACTAGGCAGATGAAGATAGTAAATGCAATACCCAATGACATATATGAAACTTCATATATTAAGTATAAAACATTCTACAAATCACTTTGTCCAAATCTCAACATAGTGTTCAGCGCACAGTTAAACTATAACAATGCTAATCTAGCAATACCGATGTAACCTCTAACTCAGAGTTTACACAAATATAACTAAACTTCAGACACTATATGATTACTCCCCTTTGAAGCTTCTGTGAACTCAAGCCATAGCTACATCTTCAGGAGGAAATGTGGCTTATGTTACCCCCAGAATTTTTTTTTTAAAGTTAAGCATGATTAGACTAATTGAGTAAGTTAAGTTAGCATTAATTGAGTTGATATTAATTAATATGTGATAACATTAAAGAGTTAGATGGTGAGTTAATGAAATTAAATGTGTTAGTTGGGCCTTGATGAGGTAGGAAAGGAAGAGAGAATATGATGGGCTTAAAGAATTAGTGGGCTTGAGAAGTTTAAAGAGGAAAATAAGAAGGAAGGAAGAATAAATGAGTGGGCTTTGGGCTTATGGGCTTAAGTGAGTTAGGAAGGAGTATAAAAGAGGAAGGAGTTAAATGAGTTAGTAGGAAAAGAAGAGGAATTTACGAAAATTAGAGGGAGGAGAGGAGGAGATCGTGGAAGAAGGAAGGGAGAAGGAGAAAAGAAGAAAAGCTTGTTAGGGTGGTGATTTCCATGAGATCAAGAGGGAGTTGGAAGAAAGTCCAATAGTTAAAAGTGAAGAGGAAGGCTAGAGCTTCATCTTGAACCAAGAAACTCTTGGTGTTGTTGAAGATTTAAGGTAAGCCTTTTGTTTAAGTGTGAGATTTTAGTTGGGTTTTTGGTTAGAAAGACTAAGAATGGAATGGGTATAGTGATTTCCAAGTTGATTTCATGAAAGGTATAACATGGTTTCTCAATTGAAGTGAGATTTACATGGGTTTTTGGTTTTTAATGAAGAGAGAGAAGGAAGAGAAGAGGAACAAGAGTTGTAGCAAGGAAACCAAGGATTTAGCAAGTCTTAAAGGTGGGTTCCATATTTATCTTTATATTTATGAGCAATTAATGCAAGTTGATAAATGACACTAATGAATGTTTGTTACTTGTAAGTAAGTATAAATGATTGTCATAAATGCTTGTGTTAGTTGTCGTTAGATGACATTAATCATAAGTTATGTGTAAATGAAAATAATACATATTGATGATTTGATGATGGTTGAGTTAGTATTGAATGAAATAGCTTAAATGAGTATGAATGCACAATATGACTTATGCATGAAATGTACAATATGAAATATGCATGAAAGATAAGATTTTCAAGAAAACAGTGAATTGGACAAGAACAGTCCAATTTTATTGTTATGCATGATTGTTATGTTATGTGGGTAAGGTATAGTCCCAAGAACCGTCATGTGCACGTCGACCATGAAAAGGCTTCGCCCGCCTGCCCGATTGTGGCATAGGATGATCCATTATTTGGACTCCTCAAGATTTGCCCATATAAGCTCATAAAATGAGACTATATGGTTGCCATGAATATGGACTTACCGAGCCATTCGATGTGTTTCATATGTGATTACATGAAATTGTAAGAATTATGAATGTTCGAATTGTGAGAAATTATGTTTATGTATTGATGAAAATTGCATGATGCATGTATTATGATTTCTTTGAAAGATTGCTTAATGTGTGAATAACTAAATAGACATGCTTTTTATATAAATATAAATGTGTTACCCGCGGAGCGAAAGCTCACCCCCCTCAATTCTCCAGGAAATGAGCAGGATCCCGAGGAGCAAGCTTAAAGGCATTAACTCCAAGAGTTTTCTTTTGGTTTTGTGATTGAAATAATTTTTGTAAAACAATGATTTAGTTGCATTTTGAGAATGATATTGTACTTTGAAGTTTCATGTAATTGGACTTAAAATGCCCACTAAAGCATTGTATGAAATATGACATGATTTGATGGAGATGGAATGAATGAGTTATGATTCAAAAGTGAATTTTAAACCCTAATGTATAATGCTTGATTGTATGACCTTTGATCTTTTGAGATGATGCATGAGATGGCATGAATATCATATACGTAGGTAAATGTTATGAGGTTGGGATTGATGGTCATGCATGTGTAATGAAGGTGAGAATGAGGCTTGTGTGAGGTTGATTGTGCGAAGTCTTGTAGATGTGTTAAATTGGTTAGACAATAGAAGTTGGAAGTTGAGAGTTATGATGGTTGAAAGTTAGCAGGATGCATAAATCTTGTTTATGAGGATAGCTTTGATGGTTGCGTAGGAATCTAGGGTTTGATGGACAAATCAATCAAGAATTGATAGAATGATAAAATAAGTTGGATGTTTGGAGTTGTTATGAAGTATTTTAGTAGTAGAGTAAGTAAATCTTGCAAGATTACAAGTGTATTTGGTGTTAGGAATAAGTTAGAAAGCATGGGTGAGGGTTTAAGAGGCTTTGGGGAAAAATCTCATCATTCTGGTCATTTCTTCCTCATGGTATGAGCTCCATACCTCATGGTATGACCATAGAAAATCAAAGGAGCCTAAACTTTCTGTTCGTCTCTTCCTCGCGGGCGCGACCCAGTTAGAGTGCGAATTTCATTCTTAGGCCTCTAATATGAGTTGTAGATCAGGATGTGTACATATTGATTGGTATAAAGATGACATCAATCCGACATCTGTAGCAAGAGTTATGGCGTTTTTACCAAAGTATGTCAAATATACATCGGGATATGAATATAAAGGATTGTTTTGATCATAACTTCCTCATCAGACCTCCAAATGAAGTGATTTTTGAGCCATGGATTCATGAGACATGTAAGTACCTACCCATAAGAATTTGTGTCATTTGGAGTTAAATTGAAAGAGTTGGCATGAAATCAAGTAAAGGGTCAGTCGAGAGAGCGTGATTGAGATATGATCACATGTTGGTATTTTGTCGATATCTTGAGTTATAGAACTCCGATTGAAGCGATCTTTGTCTTAAATTAAACAAGAGTCATAAGGCTATGATTTACAAGAGAAATCAATTTGAAATTAGGGTTAAATGAAATAAACCCTACAAGGCAAGATGATCAAGTTTCATATTTTACGGTTTAAGAGTTGGACTCCGGTAACGGGATCCAACATCTATGGTATCAGAGCGAAACCGGGTTTAGGGTTTCCTAGGAACCTTAGTGGGATTGTCTAAGGGTCAAGTCATCATGCATTTTCCTACATGAATTATATGAATTATGTGCATTGTTTTAAATGCATAATATGCAACATTGCTTTTAAATGAGTGAATTGACTTGTTTTAAATTGATTTACATGAATTGAACTTGTTTTATGTGAACTAAAGATTTTCACTGATTTTTAAATTGAAGGAGTAATGCCGCCTCGAAGAGAACTCGAGGAGCTCAATCTCGCCCAGCTCTCGGTAGCGGAAGCACGGATGAGTCGTGCGTTCCGCAGATGTGAGGACCTTCCTGCCTCCGACTGTGCACCAGTGTGCAACGTGAGGCGCCTCGCCGCCTCCTCCTCAAGTGAACCCTATGGATCCCAGTTCTTTCAAGCATTTGCTCAAGCTTTCACCTATGCCATGGGCCAAGAAAGACAGGCTCGAGTGCCGACTCAGAGAGAGGAGCGCCAAGATGATAAGCTCCTAAGTATGGGCGAGTTGACTTCACGGACTACTAATCCCGAGGAAGCCAAGCATGGTTGAAGAGGACCGAGAGGGTCCCGAATCAGATGAAGTGTTCTGATGATGAGAAGCTCGATTATGCAGTCAGCTTACTACAAGGGGATGCACTGCACTAGTGGGAGTCAGTGCCCATGATCGGGAAATACCTCCCAGATCGACATGAGGGAGTTCTTAGAGGCCTTTCGGAGGAAGTATTTCTCGATGGTCTACATGCAGGAGAAGGCCAGGGAATTCTTGAATCTCACTCAGAGGGAGCTGAGTGTGGCAGATTATGAGCTAAAGTTCACTCAGTTGTCGCGATATGCAGCCAATATCGTGGCGACTGAATCAGACAAATGCCGGAAGTTTGAGGGTGAATTGCACCTAGGGATCAGGAAAAAGGTGGTAATTCACAACTTCCGTGATTACCAAGAATTGGTTGATCTTTGCTTTTCAGCAGAGAAGTTAGAGAACATCAGGGTTGAAGTGACTAAGAAGAGAAAGAACAGAGAACAGTTCTCCAAGAAGGGCATGAGTGCTCCAAAGACTGCAAAACACCGAACTCAAAGATACACAGAGTGAGGTGGGCAGCGATGGCCCCATTCGAGCAAGCACCTAAAGCTATGTCAGGCAAGCTTGAGTGTAGCAAGCCCGGATGGACAGTAGAGGAAATCCCAGTGTGATCACTATGGAGATTTCACAAAGGGAATGTCTGCTGAAGATAGGAGCATGTTTTGGTCAGTGGCTAAAGGGGCATGAATCAAGGATTGTCCCAGGCAATCGAGCAGAAGGGTCTCGATCTCGAGCCCCAAGAAGAAGTAAACAAGTGGCATCTCGACCAAGACATGATGTGGGCGATTCAGAACTGTAAGGAAGGCATATCCGCGAGGAGACCTAGAGGGGCGGTCGAGCACCACCGCTGGGTCTTTGCCATGACGGGGAAGAAGCTGCAATAGCTCAGGAAGTAGTAATGGTATGGCTATGCTATTTGATTTACGGTTTATGTGTTGATTGATACTGGCTCCACCCATTCTTTTGTATTTGCAAGTATGAATATGCATGCTGCATGTCCTGAGATTATGGATAACTTTCTGGTAGTTAATACTCCTTTAGGGAGTAAGGTGGTGATCAGTTTGATCTACAAGAACTGTGAGCTCAACATAGACGGTGCTAGACTGGTAGTAGACTTGTTAGAGTAGTGCCCTAAAGGCAATCCCCTTTAGCGCATTTTGTTCATAGTCATGTACAGACTTTATGAATAAATAAAGCAAAGGCATATTTCATTTATTTGATGTTCATTTTATTATGAATTGATAATGATCTTTAATCAAATTAATGAAGTCCCTGATACATGACATAGCATGAAGGAAATTATGATGCGATCATACTCTGAGATTCCTATCATGTGCAATTATGTCGATTCTAAATTATCCTAGTCATAGGATTAACGAGATGGACATCGTTAATCCGGATAGACTAGCACATGTCAAACTCCTTGATTGGATCAAGCGGTGGATCTCGAAAACGTAAATATTGAGATATTTAGATTTGACATGTGGATGCTTACTAGTGGTAGTAAGTACATTGGATGACCTGCTATGAGATCATCACATGGATGTCCTATACAAATGTCGGTGATAATCTCATCATAGAATGGTGCAAGTATCCTTAGACTTGAGGTACTCGAGGATATCTTGGTCTTGATTACATACTTTGACTCCATTCCTTGTTACCTTCGTGAGGTCGCTCATAGGGTGGTGATTGGAGTGCAGCTTGAGGTATTGAAGGTAATTGAGTAGCCAATAGAGGATTCACCACTTCATTATAGCGAAGAGATACCCATAGCCTCTTATCGGGATCATTACTTTGAAGTCTCTGGCGCCGAGCATACATATGTCATGAAGATGGTATTCATGGACATATAAAGTAATGAGTCTAGGGCGAGAACCGATTACACTTGGACTAGATTTGATCCGATCGGTCTAGTAAGAGTTGACACATTGCCCATACTCAAACCAAGTGGGGTATAGCATGGTGAAAGGACGAATTGCACTAATTGTCTATGGAAGGGTTCGTGATATGGTTTCATTAGTCAAACCAATTACTTTCCGGTCAATTGGAATCATGATGTGTTGCTAGATACCGCTCATGACTTGCTTAGATTAAGTGTTAATCTAAGTGGCCAACATAACCGGAACCTAATGGGTCACACGCATTAGAGTGACTCGGAGAATCAGAAAATAGTTTGGACGAGAGATCCGATATCTGGAGAGCAATAGGATTAAATGAATCCCGATGAGATTGGGATATGTCCCATGAGATCGCGACATTGACATTCTTGAAAAGGGTCTCCGCGATTTTTCACGGTGGGGCCGATAAGTTTGTAGAGGACCAACCCAGCTTGATCGACCACTTCAGCAATTATATATATTAATTAATTAAGTAAATAATTAATTAATATATAAATATATAAAGTCATTTTCGGTGGAGACTTGAATGGAGAAGAAAAGTTAACTTTGAAAAGTCAAAGTTAATGATGATTTAACAATTTAAGACATATTTCATGTCTTATACGTGGAAGCTCCATCACCAAAGCATATATATGTGTTTAAGTGTTGAAAATACATAGAAGAAGCAAAGAAAGGAAGCTTGCACGGTTTTTGGAAGGAAGAACCGAAGTTGCTTAAATTGTTAAGCATTTGAAAGTTGTTTCATCTCCTTCATCTCTTCCTCTCAAACTTGGCTTCTACTTCTCAAGGCTCCACCAAGCTCATCTCATTTGCTCTCAAGGCTAAGGTAAGAGCTAGCACTCTTTCTTTAGTCTAGCTATTCCCGGTCAAAAGAGTTTGTCCCGGTTAGGTTTTCCGACCTCTGCGTGGATACTGTTAGAGACGGTCTCCTTTGGTCGTTATGGTTTGATTGTTTGTACTTACACATGGATCCTGGCTTTGGAATGTCCGGGACTTAAAATTTTAATTCCGCACCCTGGGCATGTGATGCCCACCCCGGGATTTTCTTACAGTGGTATCAGAGCCACTTGTGTTGTATAAACAGTCTAAATGATAACTAGGTCGGAGTTCCTTAGTGAATGAGCTGCTGATGCATGTTGCTTCTGTTGAATTTCGAATCAGTATAGAGATAGTGTTTTCGAAATTTTCTTGCCCAGATATGTTCACAAGGTGTTGTAGTTTATGTCTGTGGAAGCTCGAAATTTATTAATTTGATTAGCTATGGTTTTGCTATTTAATTCCCTCAACTTTCGGATGCTGTCTTGTTGATTGTTTCTGAAACAGGCATGCTTGTAAATTCGAGCATAAATTCTAGAAAATTTTTTCAGATTGGTTTTCACCGACATTTCCCTAAGATGTTTGTGAATGTCTCTGTGGAAGGAAAAGGTTTTCAAGGTGATTTACTATTTATTTCCGAATTTCTTGTATGCTGCTGGGAATGTCTGTGTTGAAAACACAGATTCTGGATCGGCTAGATTGCTGAGGTTCAATGAGTTTTGTGGGCAATAAATCCTAAAATATTCATGGATCATGTTAGGAACATGTTTTAATCTCAGTAATTTTCTCAGCATTTATTGAAATTGTTTCAATGATCATTTTGAGCAAAAGGCAGAGCTTGGCAGTTTTGAGAAACATGCTGGGGCTGTTTTGTTTGGAATGATTGGTTATGTATTTCTGATTTCCAATGCCTTGAGTCATTTTATAGTGATTAAAATGTGTTATGTTGATGTGGCATGCATGCCAAGATGAGATTCTTGAAGTTAGGTTTCCAATAATTTTTGGATGTCGGATAGGTCACTTTAGCGTCTCGTTAGCTTATTCCGTTATCTTGGTTATTTTGGCCGTCGCAATTTTTGTGACAAGTGCGGAGTAATCTTGATAACGATAGCCTACCTAGAGATACTTAGCATGATTATTTGATATTCTTAAAATTATGTGGAAATCTAGTGATTAATAATGGATTAATCGGTTTCAAGTTTTTCTCGTATAGTTTGACTATATGGCATGCATGTTTCAATGAAAATGTTTCATTAACACATTAATATAAAAGATAATATACTTGGTATTGTGAATTGGAAATGCATGGATTGAGAATTAGCCGATTAGATAGAAATTCCTAATGCACCACAAACAAGTCGACTTATCTGCTCATAACTCGACTTGTTTGGTGCATCAGAACAAATAAGTCGACTTGCATAATGGTACAAGTCGACTTGTTAGTCTACATTACAAAATCGACTTACACATGCATAAGTCGACTTATTCAGAGCCATAAGTCGACTTATACATAAACAAGTCGACTTATTACATGCCTTGGTGGGATGATGGGTGATTTTCGGTATAAATTCAATGTGATTGATGCAATGCCCTAAATCAGACCATATAGTCATTGTGACTATGATCCTTGGATGAGATTAATTTGATGAGACCTAAAATCCCTCACTTAAAATATGAAAACTAACGCCTTCCATTAATATGGTAAGAACCAGAGTTCTTATAGGGTTGGGTTGTTGAGCTAACCTCAAGCTCATTCTATACGAATATGTTCAAACCATGAAAATATGATTTTCGGATTAATGGGTCGGTTTTCCTAGAAGCGTTGATTTGTTGAGCTAACTTCAAGGTCAACGTGGACAGAGGCGAAATTGGGTAGTGTACATCAGATGTACACGCATCAAGTGTTGATAACCCAATGTATGTGCATACATCAACTGTTGATAGCACTGGGCGATAGTTGCATCAGAGATGCAATTGGTATGACCGATACCACCGATTGACCTAAGGTGACTTGTTGAGCTAACCTCGAGGTCATTCTTAGCAATGTCGGATATCGACCCACCAGGTCATTGTACCATTTTGTTTCTTGGATTCATGATGGGGTTATGGATTACATTGAAACTAGTGGGAGCCATATGTATGTCATTTAAGTCCTTATGGTCATACATTTAAATCTATTCTAACTTTCTTTCTCTCTACGTTTAGGTTGATTGAAGATGTCGACTAGTGTGAATCTTGGCGCTCTAATGGATGCAAACAAATTAATCGGACCAAATTTTCTTGATTGGTGCGAAATCGAGAATTGTTCTCGGATCCGAGGATCTAGGATACATCCTTGATTTTCCGCCCGGATCCACTTCTGAAGGAGCTTCGATGATGATCGGAAGGCATATAATAAGCATCTAAAAGACGGTGACATAGCCACTGCATTATGCTTGCATCGATGTCACTGAGCCGCGAAGCGAAGACGAGTCTATGGATGCTCATACGATTGTGTTTCATCTTAGAGAGTTGTTTGATGAGCAAGCTCGGTCCGAGCAGTTCGAGACCTCAAGGTTGCTCTTTAACGAAGATGACTCTGGTTCATCTGCGATCAATATGCATTGAAGATGAATGGCTATATTGAGAGGTTGGCTGTCTTAGGTTTTGTGATGGATTACGAGTTAAGTATAGACTTAATTCTAGTTGGTTTGTCGATAGTTATTCACGGTTTGTGTTGAACTATCGAATGAACCAAATATCCACCACAATTCCCGAGTGATCAATCTGCTCGAAGCAATGAGTAATGTCATCAAGCATGATAGCAAGGCGTTGCTATTGGTGGATTCTTCTTCCTCCGCTTCCAAAAAAAGAAAAGAAGAAAAAAGGCTCGAAGCGAAAGGAAATGCGATGAAAGGCAAGAAAAGACCAAAGAGATCGCACTAAAAGGTACCGCTTCCATTGCGGTAAGACTGGTCATTGGGGCGTATCGCAAAGTCTATCTGGAACAATGAAGCGAAGAAGGCATCGGATGCCTCGACTTCTTCGGTATGTTTGTCATTGAGGTTATCTGCTTTACGATCATAACATATGGGTATTAGATACGGTTGTGGCTCACACATATGCAATGATATCACGGGCCTCGAGGACGATGGCGACTCATAAAGGGAGAAATGGACTGCGTGTTGGCAATGGAGCAAGAGTTCTTTGCATTAGCCGTAGGAACTTATGTTTTGACACTCCTAGTGGGCTTGTACTTAACTTGGATGATTGTTATTTTGTACCGTGTTAACAAAGAACATATTATCATTTCTTGTTTAAATAGATTTGGTTTCCATTTGTCTTTTGGTAACAATGGTTTGTTCTATTAGTTCAAATGGAATGCTTTATGGTATCTTGGTACATTATGCAATGGTATATACATATTAGATATGTCACATCCGATTATGAATGTCAATGACGCTAAAAGACATAAAAGAGATAATTTAAAATCAACTTACTTATGGCATTGTCGCCTTGGCCATATAAATGAGAGACGATCGCTAAGCTCCACAAGAGTGGAAGTTTAGGGTCATTTGATTATGAATCATATGACACATGTGAATCTTGTTTATTAGGCAAGATGACGGATTACCTTTAAGGAAAGGGTGAGCGAGCGATCGGATTATTAGACCTAATACATTCGGATGTATGTGGTCCGATGTCCATCCATGCCGAAGTGGTTGTCGTTACTTCATTACCTTTATCGATGATTATTCTCGATATGGGTACATGTATCGATGAGATACAAATCAAGCGTTTGAAAAGTTCAAACAATTCAGCAATGAAGTAGAAAACAACTTGGTAAAAGTATCAAAACATTACGATCCGATCGTGGTGGTGAATACTTAGACCAAGAGTTTTGGATTATCTCGTAGATAATGGGATTTTATCTCGATGGACTCCTCCTTACACACCACAAAGCATAATGGTGTGGCGAAGGAAAATCGAACCTTGTTGGACATGGTTCGATCTATGATGAGCTTTACAGCGATTACCAAAATCCTTTTGGGGATATGCACTTGAGACATTTGTTTACTTGTTAAGCGAGTTCCATCAAAGAGTTGATGTTACTCCATATGAGATGTGGACTAACAAGAAACCTTATCTTTCTTATTTGAAAGTATGGGGTTGTCACCTTATGTGAAGCGGACACGATCGAGATAAGCTTGAAGCAAAGTCGATAAATGTTTGTTAGTAGGATATCCTAAAGAAACAAGAGGATATCAATTCTACTTTCTTTGAGGAACAAAAGGTGTTTGTTTCGATGCATGCTGTCTTTTTAGAAAAGAGTTTCTTTTAAAGAGGACGATGGGAGCAAAGTTGAACTTGAAGAAGTTCAAGATGCTCGGACGAGACGCAGATCAATCGCTGAACACGAAACTGTATCTCATACGAGATGAGGTAACATTCAACCTTCCACTTCACACGAAATTGTGGGTCAAGTAGGATCGCGACTTGTTCCCGAGAGATATGGATTTCGTGAGTGAACAGAATGACGTATTGCTTTAGAGGATGATGAGCCTACCACTATGAAGAGGTTACGAAGAGTTGAGTGCGAAAAATGGCTTCGTGCCATGAAATCGAAATGGATTCCATGTATGAAAACCAAGTATGGTCTTTGGTTGATGCACTGAAGGATAAAACCTATAGGGTGCAAATGGGTTTTCAAGAAGAAAACCGACATGGATGGTAATGTGATTACCTATAAGCGAGGCTTGTGGCTAAAGGCTTTCGTCAAAGACAAGGAGTTGACTATGGCGAGACCTTGATCCAATGAGCAATGCTTAAATCCATTAGGATACTCCCAGCCATTGCTTGCTCATTATGATTATGAGATATGGCAAATGGATGTGAAGACGACTTTCTGAATGGAAATCAGGTGAGGATGTGTACGTGACACGACTGAGGGCTTCATTTCGTTGATGGCGAAAAGGTATGCAAGCTTGAAATCCATTTATGGATTGAAGCAAGCATCCAGAGTTGGAATATCCGCTTTGATGAGACAATCAAAGAGTTTGGTTTCTCACAAAATCCGGATGAACACCGTGTGTACAAGAAGGTGAATGGAACTATGATCGTATTCCTTGTGTTATATGTAGATGACATATTATTACTAGGAAGCGATGTCTCAATCTTTGCAATCAAGTAAAAATTTGGTTGTCAAACAATTTGCCATGAAAGACCTTGGAGAAGCAACTTATATCCTTGGGATTAAGATTTATAGAGATAGATCGAAGAGGTTGCTTGGTCTTTCACGATCAGCGTACATAGACAAGGTGCTAAAGAGGTTTAGCATGGAGCAATCCAAGAGAGGGTTTCTTCCATTACCCATGGGATAACACTCTCGAAGTCTATGTGTCCTCGGACACGGGGCGAGAGGATGCGTATGAATTTGATCCGTGTCGTCTGCAATAGGATCTATTATATGCGCTATGCTATGTACGAGACCCGATGTATCATATGCTCTAAGTGTTACGAGCGGATACCAATCGGATCTGGTGAGGGTCATTTGGGTGGTGTCGAGAATATCTAAAGTACTTGCGAAGAACTAAGGATGTTTTCTTGATATATGGAGCTGGAAATTTCAAGTGGCGGGCATCAGATGCGATTTCAATCGATAAGGGCGACTCGAGTCCCAATCGGTTATGTTTTCACACTAAATGGCGGAGCGATCGGTTGGAAGAGTTCCAAGCAGAGACGGCTCACGATTCAACGAATCGAGGCAGAGTACATTGCCGCATCGACGCCTTGAAGAAAGGAAGCGGTTTGGATCGAAGTTCATTTCGAACTTGGTGTGGTTCCTAGTTGTGATGGACCCATCTGATTGTATTGTGACAACAATGGAGCTATTCTTGTGCGAAGAACCAAGGTCTCATCAGCGATCCAAACACGTACTCCGATACCATTTGATTCGGAGATCATTGCGGGGTGATGTCACGATAGAGAGAATTCCACGAGCGCGAATATTGTCGATCCGTTGACAAAGCCATTGCCACGTAAGAATTTTGATTCTCATGTACTCGCTTATGGTATTAGATACCAAGGCGATTGGCTTTAGGTCAAGTGGGAGATTGTTAGAGTAGTGCCCTAAAGGCAATCCCTTTAGCGCATTTTGTTCATAGTCATGTACATTTTATGAATAAATAAAGCAAAGGCATATTTCATTTATTTGATGTTCATTTTATTATGAATTGATAATGATCTTTAATCAAATTAATGAAGTCCTCGATACATGACATAGCATGAAGGAAATTATGATGCGATCATACTCTGAGATTCCTATCATGTGCAATTATGTCAATATCTAAATTATCCTAGTCATAGGATTAACGAGACCGACATCGTTAATCCGGATAGACTAGACATGTCAAACTCCTTGATTGGATCAAGCGGTGGATCTCGAGCTGTAAATATTGAGATATTTAGATTTGACATGTGGATGCTTACTAGTGGTAGTAAGTACATTGGATGACCTGCTATGAGATCATCACATGGATGTCCTATACAAATGTCGGTGATAATCTCATCATAGCAATGGTGCAAGTATCCTTAGACTTGAGGTACTCGAGGATATCTTGAGTCTTGATTACGTACTTTGACTCCATTCCTTGTTACCTTTCGAGAGGTTAAGCTCATAGGGTGGTGATTGGAGTGCGACTTGAGGTATTGAAGGTAATTGAGTAGCCAATAGAGGATTCACCACTACATTATAGCGAAGAGATACCCGTAGCCTCTTATCGGGATTATTACTTTGAAGTCTCTGGCGCGGAGCATACATATGTCATGAAGATGGTATTCATGGACATATAAAGTAATGAGTCCTAGGGCGAGAACTGATTACACTTGGACTAGATTTGATCGATCGGTCTAGTAAGAGTTGACACATTGCCCATACTCAAACCAAGTGGGGTATAGCATGGTGAAAGGACGAATTGCAGGTAATTGTCTATGGAAGGGTTCGTGATATGGTTTCATTAGTCAAACCAATTACTTTCCGGTCAATTGGGGTCGTGATGTGTTGCTAGATACCGCTCATGACTTGCTTAGATTAAGTGTTAATCTAAGTGGCCAACATAACCGGAACCTAATGGGTCACACGCATTAGAGTGACTCGAGAATCAGAAAATAGTTTGAGACGGAGATCCGATATCCGGAGAGCAATAGGATTAAATGAATCCCGATGAGATTGGGATATGTCCCGATGAGATCGCGACATTGACATTCTTTGAAAAGGGTCTCCGGCGATTTTTTACGCGGTGGGGCCCGATAAGTAGGTAGGGACCGACCCAGTTTGATGGACCACTTCAGCAATTATATATATTAATTAATTAAGTAAATAATTAATTAATATATAAATATATAAAGTCATTTTAATTGGAGACTTGAATGGAGAAGAAAAGTTAACTTTGAAAAGTCAAAGTTAATGATGATTTAGCAATTTAAGACATATTTCATGTCTTATCGTGGAAGCTCCATCACCAAAGCATATATATGTGTTTAAGTGTTGAAAATACATAGAAGAAGCAAAGAAAGGAAGCTTGCACGTTTTTGGAAGGAAGAACCGAAGTTGCTTAAATTGTTAAGCATTTGAAAGTTGTTTCATCTCCTTCATCTCTTCCTCTCAAACTTGGCTTCTACTTCTCAAGGCTCCACCAAGCTCATCTCATTTGCTCTCCAGGCTAAGGTAAGAGCTAGCACTCTTTTCTTTAGTCTAGCTATTCCCGGGTCAAAAGAGTTTGTCCCGGTTAGGTTTTCAGACCTCTGCGTGGATCTGATTAGAGGCGGTCTCCTTTGGTCGTTATGGTTTGATTGTTTGTACTTACACATGGATCCTGGCTTTCGGGAATGTCCCGGGACTTAAAAATTTTAATTCCGCACCCTGGGCATGTGATGCCCACCCCGGGATTTTCCTACAAGACTTACTACCTCTAGACCTTCAAGGGTTGGATGTCATTTTGGGGATGGATGTTATGGAGAAATACAAGGCGAAGCTAGATTGTAGTTTGAATGAAGTAGAATTTGATCTGGGAGATGATCAGAAGATAGTTTTCAAAGGGACGAAGCTGCCAAAGTCTGAGGATCATTTCGGCTATGTTAGCTGACAATATGATGAGCCAAGGGTGTGAGGCCTTCTTGGCGCATGTAGTAGATCCAGAAGTGAATGTGGGCAGATTAGAAGATTTTCAGATTGTGAGGGAGTTTCCTGATGTATTTCCAGAAGAATTACCAGGGTTGCCGCCGATGAGAGAAATTGAGTTCGAAATTGACTTGATTCTTGGAACCGCGCCAATCTCCATACCACCCTACAGAATGGCTCCAGTTGAGTTGAGAGAACTCAAGGAGAAATTGCAGAAATTGTTGGAGAAGCAGTTCATCAGGCCGAGTTCTTCACCTTGGGGAGCTCCGGTCCTGTTTGTTAGGAAGAAGAATGGAACGTGGAGGATGTGTATAGACTACAGGAAGCTTAACAAGATGACGATTCAGAACAAGTATATGTTGCCACGGATAGATGATTTATTTGATCACCGAGGAGCGAGGTCCTTTCAAGATTGACCTAAGATCGGGTTATCATCAACTCCGAATTAGGGAGTCTGATGTAAACAAGACAGCTTTCAGGACCCGTTACGGGCACTATGAATTCAGGGTCATGCCCTTCGGATTGACCAATGCTCCAGCTGCCTTCATGGATCGATGAATAGGGTGTTTAATGAATTCTTAGATCAGTTTGTCATTGTGTTCATTGATGACATTCTGGTCTATTCTAAGGATGAAGGAGAGCATGAACAGCATCTCAGGATAGTGTTGCAGAGATTGAGAGAGAGGGAGCTATATGCCAAATTCAGCAAGTGTGAATTTTGGCTACATGAAGTAGTTTTCCTTGGGCATGCGATTTCCAGCAAAGGGATCCATGTTGATCCGAAGAAAGTAGAAGCAGTAGTGAATTGGCAAGAGCCTAAGACAGTGAAATAGGTAAGAAGCTTCCTAGGTTTGGTAGGTTATTATAGGAGATTCGTGGAAGGATTCTCAATGATAGCTGCCCCTATGACTAAGCTGTTAAGAAAGAATCAGCAGTTCATATGGAGTGAGGAATGTCAGAAGAGCTTTGAGGAGCTCAAGAACATATTGACAAGTGCTCCAGTATTGGTTTTGCCCAATGGAGACCAGGGGTATCTGATTGTCTGATGATGCTTGAGGAAGGGTTTAGGATGTGTCTTGATGCAGGATGATGTAGTAATAGCCTATGCTTCACGGCGATTGAAGCGATATGAGTTAAATTATCCGACTCATGACTTGGAGTTAGCGGTAATTTTGCCCTAAAATTTGGAACCTTTACCTATATGGGGTTGAGACTAGGATCTTCATGGACCACAAAATTCTTAAGTACATTATGAGTCAAAAGAGTTGAATTTAAAGCGAGGCGATGGTTGGAGTTACTCGAGGACTATGACACGATGATAGAGTATCATCGAGCAAGGTGAATGTAGTGGCGAGATGCTTTGAGCAAGAAGTCATCCATATCTTACGTGCGATCGGTTTACTTGCCTCTGTTGGAGCAGATGGCCAAGTTGAAGATCGATTTAAGCGGGATGAATCGGATGGTGTTTTTGCTCAATTCGGGTGAGACCTATCCTTAGGGAGAAGGTCGAGGAGTTCTGAGGCGGGATCTGAAATTAAGTAAGTCGAGAGATGAAATTCAACATGGTAGCGATCGAAGTGCAAGTAAGGGATAATGGCCTAATGGTAGTGGAAGCAGTTATGTATTCCAATGATAAAGCGATTAAGGATGAGATCATGGATGAGGCACACAATCGCCTTATTCTATGCACCCAGCAACACGGAATGTCTGAAATTTGAAGGAACATTTACGGTGGAAAGGCATGAAGAGGATGTAGCTGAATATGTGAGCGGATGTCTAGTGTGTCGTGAAGTCAAGGTGAACACCGGGCACCTTCAGGCATGCTAAGGCCATTGTCCATTCTGAATGGAAGTGGAAAAGGATCACGATGGATTTTCGATGGGCTTGCCTAGGACCAAAGAAGAAGCATGATTCCATTTGGGTTATTGTTGATCGATTGACCAAGTCACCCCATTTTTGGAAATCAAGCAAATGATTCATTGCAAGTCTTAGCCGAAGTATATTGATGAAGTGGTAAGGTTGCATGGAGTTCAAATTCTATAGTATCCGACAGGATCCTCGATTCACATCGAGATTTTGGAGAAGTTTGCGGAAGCATTAGGAACTAAAATTGAATTTGATCGGCGTTTCATCCTCGAGACGGATGGTCGATCGAGAGGACAATCCAGACTCTAGAGGAGATGCTTAGAGCATGCATCATGGACTTTAGAGGAGCATGGGATGATCATTTACCGTTGGTCGAATTTGCTTATAACAATTCGTACCATTCGAGCATACAGATGGCTCCTTATGAAGCCCTTTATGGCGTAAGATGCAAGACTTGATATGTTGGGATGAAGAAGGTGAGAGGAAATTAGTGGGACGAGTTGGTCGGATGACGATTGAGAAAGTGGATGTAATCAAACAACGGCTTAAGGCGACCGAGGATAGAATGAAGAGTTATGTCGATGCTAACGAAAAGAAATGGAATATGCGATGGGTGACAAGGTGTTCCTCAAGACGTCTCCATGGAAGGGAGTTATGAGATTCGGCAAGAAGGGGAAGTTAAGCCCTCGGTATGTGGGTCCGTATGAAGTTTTAGAGAGGATTGGGTCATTGGTCTACAGGTTGGTATTGCCTCCGGTGTTGTCGCACTTCATGATGTATTCCATGTTTCCATCTTTGAAGGTACAGATCAGATCCTTCTCACATCATTCAGACCTCAGAAGTTCAGCTGAGGGATTATCTGAGTTATGAAGAAATGCCTATGGCAATTCTGGACAGCAAGAATAAGGTCCTCAGGAACAAGATAATCAAGCTAGTCAAGGTCCTGTGGAGGAATCATGTAGTTGAAGAGGCGACGTGGGAGCCTCAGGATGCAATGCAAGAGCAGTACCCACACCTCTTCAGTGAACCAGGTAAGAATTTCGAGGACGAAATTTCTTAAGGGGGGAGAAATGTTACCCCCAGAATTTTTTTTTAAAGTTAAGCATGATTAGACTAATTAAGTAAGTTAAGTTAGCATTAATTGAGTTGATATTAATTAATATGTGATAACATTAAAGAGTTAGATGGTGAGTTAATGAAATTAAATGTGTTAGTTGGGCCTTGATGAGGTAGGAAAGGAAGAGAGAATATGATGGGCTTAAAGAATTAGTGGGCTTGAGAAGTTTAAAGAGGAAAATAAGAAGGAAGGAAGAATAAATGAGTGGGCTTTGGGCTTATGGGCTTAAGTGAGTTAGGAAGGAGTATAAAAGAGGAAGGAGTTAAATGAGTTAGTAGGAAAGAAGAGAATTTACGAAAATTAGAGGGAGGAGAGGAGGAGATCGTGGAAGAAGGAAGGAGAAGGAGAAAGAAGAAAAGCTTGTTAGGGTGGTGATTTCCATGAGATCAAGAGGGAGTTGGAAGAAAGTCCAATAGTTAAAAGTGAAGAGGAAGGCTAGAGCTTCATCTTGAACCAAGAAACTCTTGGTGTTGTTGAAGATTTAAGGTAAGCCTTTTGTTTAAGTGTGAGATTTTAGTTGGGTTTTTGGTTAGAAAGACTAAGAATGGAATGGGTATAGTGATTTCCAAGTTGATTTCATGAAAGGTATAACATGGTTTCTCAATTGAAGTGAGATTTACATGGGTTTTGGTTTTAATGAAGAGAGAGAGGAAGAGAAGAGGAGCAAGAGTTGTAGCAAGGAAACCAAGGATTTAGCAAGTCTTAAAGGTGGGTTCCATATTTATCTTTATATTTATGAGCAATTAATGCAAGTTGATAAATGACACTAATGAATGTTTGTTACTTGTAAGTAAGTATAAATGATTGTCATAAATGCTTGTGTTAGTTGTGGTTAGATGACATTAATCATAAGTTATGTGTAAATGAAAATAATACATATTGATGATTTGATGATGGTTGAGTTAGTATTGAATGAAATAGCTTAAATGAGTATGAATGCACAATATGACTTATGCATGAAATGTACAATATGAAATATGCATGAAAGATAAGATTTTCAAGAAAACAGTGAATTGGACAAGAACAGTCCAATTTTATTGTTATGCATGATTGTTATGTTATGTGGGTAAGGTATAGTCCCAAGAACCGTCACGTGCACGTCGACCATGAAAAGGCTTCGCCCGCCTACCCGATTGTGGCATAGGATGATCCATTATTTGGACTCCTCAAGATTTGCCCATATAAGCTCATAAAATGAGACTATATGGTTGCCATGAATATGGACTTACCGAGCCATTCGATGTGTTTCATATGTGATTACATGAAATTGTAAGAATTATGAATGTTCGAATTGTGAGAAATTATGTTTATGTATTGATGAAAATTGCATGATGCATGTATTATGATTTCTTTGAAAGATTGCTTAATGTGTGAATAACTAAATAGACATGCTTTTTATATAAATATAAATGTGTTACCATGAAAAGCTCACCCCTCAATTCTCGAGAAATGAGCGGGATCCAGGAGCAAGCTTAAAGGCATTAACTCAAGAGTTTTCTTTTGGTTTTGTGATTGAAATAATTTTGTAAAACAATGATTTAGTTGCATTTGAGAATGATATTGTACTTTGAAGTTTCATGTAATTGGACTTAAAATGCCCACTAAAGCATTGTATGAAATATGACATGATTTGATGGAGATGGAATGAATGAGTTATGATTCAAAAGTGAATTTTAAACCCTAATGTATAATGCTTGATTGTATGACCTTTGATCTTTTGAGATGATGCATGAGATGGCATGAATATCATATCGTAGGTAAATGTTATGAGGTTGGGATTGATGGTCATGCATGTGTAATGAAGGTGAGAATGAGGCTTGTGTGAGGTTGATTGTGCGAAGTCTTGTAGATGTGTTAAATTGGTTGAGACAATAGAAGTTGGAAGTTGAGAGTTATGATGGTTGAAAGTTAGCGGGATGCATAAATCTTGTTTATGAGGATAGCTTTGATGGTTGCGTGAGAATCTAGGGTTTGATGGACAAATCAATCAAGAATTGATAGAATGATAAAATAAGTTGGATGTTTGGGTTGTTATGAAGTATTTTAGTAGTAGAGTAAGTAAATCTTGCAAGATTACAAGTGTATTTGGTGTTAGGAATAAGTTAGAAAGCATGGGTGAGGGTTTAAGAGGCTTTGGGAAAAATCTCATCATTACGGTCATTTCTTCCTCACGCGACCATAGAAAATCGGAGGAGCCTCAACTTTACATTAGTCTCTTCCTCATGGTATGACAGAATAAATCATGGTAGCGACCCGTTAAGTCGAATTTCATTTTTAGGCCTCTAATATGAGTTGTAGATCAGGATGTGTACATATTGATTGGTATAAAGATGACATCAATCCGACATCTGTAGCAAGAGTTATGGCATTTTTACCAAAGTATGTCAAATATACATCGGGATATGAATATAAAGGATTGTTTTGATCATAACTTCCTCATCAGACCTCCAAATGAAGTGATTTTTGAGCCATGGATTCATGAGACATGTAGGTACCTACCCATGAGAATTTGTGTCATTTGGAGTTAAATTGAAAGAGTTGGCATGAAATCAAGTAAAGGGTCAGTCGAGAGAGCGTGATTGAGATATGATCACATGTTGGTATTTTGTCGATATCTTGAGTTATAGAACTCTGATTGAAGCGATCTTTGTCTTAAATTAAACAAGAGTCATAAGGCTATGATTTACAAGAAATCAATTTGAAATTAGGGTTAAATGAAATAAACCCTATAAGGCAAGATGATCAAGTTTCATATTTTACGGTTCGAGAGTTGGACTCGTGCTTGGGATCCAACGACTTAGCTACGCATGGCTCGAGTACATCTCTCATTGCGCTAAATCTGACGATACTCATGATGGCAATTGATATTGACGGTGACGGTGGCGGTGGCGGTGGCAATGATGGTGAAGGTGGTTGACAATGATGGAAATGGAAATGATGGTGAAGTAGAGTGTGATTGTCCAAGTAGGCGTAGTCCGACCTCGAGTATCGATCCTGCGTGTCAAAGTGCCTTGACCTAAAAATAGCAAAGTTTTTATATGGTGGGTGCAGGCCGGGTCAGAGCAGTGAGACAAACTTTTCATTTAAGATTCGGATATCCGCTCAAATGCGTCATGACGTATAAATGAAAATTTATCGCGACGTGTAGAATTGCACCTTTCGTCACGACGTATAAATTAATATTCGCCGTGACATGTAGATTGAAGTGCTCGTCGCGACGTGCGGATTGATATTCATCGCGACGTGCACATTGACCTCATGACTGTTGACTTCCTGATGTGTTGACTCATTTGTTCCTACAATAAAAATAACAATTTGTAGTATCAATTGTCCTCATAAAAATTATAAAGAAAGTAGTATCAAATCATGACAATTTACTGACAAATTGTGAATTAAAAGAGATCGGTATGAGGAACCAATTTAAGCACAAAAATCATCAATTAGGAGTCAGCGAATGCATAAGCAACTATAAAAATCGCCAATTTATAATGTAAACTTGGCTCGATCAATCTCATAAGGACCAATATCTGAGGACTCAACTTACCACTTACGGCCCGAATCTAGAACTCCTCTCCAAGGTGACAATCGAAGGAAAACTCATCTCCCACTTGCATACTCCATCTCTCGCCGATCTTGATCCACACACTCTTACGCTTATCACGAGCCGCTTTGATGCGACTCGAATCGATTATACCTTATCTACGGTGTCTGAATCAGCTCGGGACCCTTAATCATCCTCACGCCCTCTTGACCCAATACAATGACGATCTACGGCCTCCCATACAAGGCCTCATACGGTGCCATCCGTCTGCTCGATCTCGATTATTATATGCAAACTCGATCGAGCCAAATCGATCCCAAGCACCTCGGAACTCCAATACACGAGGCTCATGACATGTCCTCAACAGTCTTAATCATCCTCTCACTCTGCCCGTACATGCGAGGATGAAATCTTTGTCTTGAAGTTCAACAAGTACCCAAAGTAGGCTGAGGCTCTTCGAACCTCGAAGTAAATCTGGGATCGATGCGAGACTATCGACAACGGAACCCGATGCGATCTCACAATTTCGCCACGTACTTACGGGTCAACCGATCTGAGTATTACTCTCCCTCGGCTGGCGAGAAGTGGCCGATTTGATCAACAGGTCCACTATGACCCGGATAGCATCAAACTATCTCGGCATCTAGGCAATCTCATAATAAAATCCATGGTAATTCGTTTCCATTTCCACTCCGCAATAGGCAGCGAATGCAAACACCCCATCGGAGCTGGTGCTCGACCTTAACTTCTTGCACGTCGGACAGAAACAAACTCGCCACTGCCTCTTCATGCATGGCCACCAGAAATGCAACTTAAGAGTATTATACATCCTGGTAGTACCAGGATGCATAGCATAGGTAGCTACATGTGCCTCCTCCAGAATCTCACGTCTCAAATCATCTACATCGAGCACATCTGGTCTCATCCCATCCACAATGTCCCATCTCTCTCAAAATCGGTGTCGAATCGATCTTACTCTATCCATCAATCTCACCACCCGGATCTCGATCCACGAACTCTCCCGATCTGTCATGCAACATCGGCCTAAGCCTCAAAGTGGCTAACAAAGCTCCATCCTGACCCAAATCTATCTGTACATTAAGAGCTCTCAATTGAATCAAATTAGGCAGTCTCCCAATCAAATACGAGTGCACTGATGTGAGATCTCCTACTCAGGCGTCGCCACCACATTGGCCTTCCCTAGATGATACTCAATCATGCAGTCATAATCCTTCAGTAACTCAATCCATCTCCTCTGTCTCAGATTCAGCTCTCTCTGACTAAGCAAGTACCTCAAACTCTTATGATCGGTGAAGATCTGGAACATCTCCCATCTGAAATAATGTCTTGGATCTTGAGCAAAAATCACTTCTTCTAACTCCAAATCGTGAATGGGTAGTTCACCTCATGAGATCTCAATTGTCTCGAGGCATAAGCTACTACTACGCCATGCTACATCAATACACATCCAGGACCACGATCGAAGCATCACTGACCCACATAGCCTCAATACAGACGGGATGCTTAACACCGCGCGATGAGTCGTAGATGTTTCGGCTCCTCAAAGCTCTTCGGCACTCCTCGGTCCATCCGAGCAGCACATCCTTCCTCGAAGCTTCGTCGGAGAAATTTGAGATCGTGAAAACCCTCGACAAATCTTGGTAATATCGACCAATCTAGAAACTTGAACCTCAGATACATTCCTAGGGACCTCCCAATGCAACACTGCCTCGACCTTACGAGAATCTACCCGAATACCCTCACGAGATACGATGTGCCCCAGAAACACTACCTCATCAAGCCAAAATTCACATTTAGTGAATTTGGCATACAACTGCCTCTCTCTCATAATCTGCAATACAGTCCTCAAATGCTCCGCATGCTCCTGTCTACTCCTCAAATACACTAGAATATCATCAATGAACACAATCACAAACTGATCTAGGTAGGGCTGAAAAACCTTATTCATCAAGGCCATGAAGGCTACCGGGGCATTAGTCAACCCGAACGGCATCACTAGAAACTCAAAATGCCCATACCTACTCCTAAAGGCACTCTTAGGCACATCGGCCTCTGCAATCCTCAACTGGTAATATCCTGACCTCAGATCCAATTTGGTGAACACCTGAGCTCCCTGCAACTGATCAAATAAATCATCGATCCTAGGCAGTGGATACTTATTCTTTACTGTCACCCGATTCAACTGCCTATAATCAATACATAACCTCAACGTCCCATCCTTCTTCTTCACAAACAGTACTGGAGCTCCCCACGGCGAAACACTGGGCCTAATGAACCCCTTATCTAAAAGCTCCTGCAACTGAGCCTTAAACTCCCTCAGTTCCACCGGTGCCATCCTATATGGAGGTATAGATATAGGAGCGGTACCTGGAACAAGGTCAATCTCAAACTCTGTCTCCCGATCAGGCAGTAAACCTGGTAACTCATCGGGGAACACATCCAGAAATTCCCTAATCATAGGAATATCCTGCAATCTCTGCTCGACTCTGATATCCACAACATGGGCTAGATAGGCCTCATAACCTCCCTGCATCAATCTCAAGGCACTCAGGAAAGAAATCATCCTGGCTGGCACTGCCTGACTATCACCTCGAAAAACAGCTCTGGGCTGACTAGGAGACTCTAATACTACCTCCTTGGTATAACAGTCCATGACGGCCCTATGCGCAGTCAACCAGTCTATCTCCAAAATCACATCAATCTCCCGCAGAGATAACACTATCAAATCTGCACTCAAAATTGCTCGATCTATCTGAATCGGGCACCCCTTGTAGACCTCTCCTAAAACAGTCGTACTACCTAGAGGTGTACTCACCTCTAACCCATACTGCAATCTCTCCCTATCCCCATGCAGTCCACATGCTACATGCGGTGCAATGAATGAATGAGTGGATCCAGGATCCAACAATGCATATGCTTCAAAACCAGAAATCAGAAGCATACCTGCAACAACATCTGGGAAATCCTGAGCCTCCTGCCGAGTCATGGCATAGACTCTAGCCTGGGACTGTTTTCTGCTGCTCAGTCCCTCAGTCCTCACTACGGACCCCTCAGCTAAGCCTCGGCCTCGACCTCGACCTCGACCTCGGCCCCTAAATCCCGATCCACCTCCACGACTCTGCTGCACCGTGGTATTACTGCCAGATCTCCTAGTCATAGTAGATTGAGCTCCCAAAGTCTCGAGGCAATTCTTAACCAGGTGGTCCATCGAGCCGCATCTCAGGCAGGCTCCAGTCAGCCACTGACACTCTCCACTATGCCTCCTCTCGCAATGCTCACAGACTGGAGGGATCTGCCCTGAACCTCTGGCACCGCCACTGCCACTACCAGTCTGAACAAATCTACCTCTCTACCCAAATCCAGACTGTCTAGCTCCTCCAATGACACAAGGCTGCTCGGCGCTTTGAACCCTCTACTAGATCGCCTCGACTATCACTCGGCCTCTTGCCCCTGGGCCCCTGTCCAGCCTCAGTCTGACTCTATCTCAAAAGCTGCTCGATCCTTACGGAAGCCGCTCTCAGCTCAATGAAAGTGCCCATATCAGATCAGGCTAACCTGGTACGGATCTCCAGATTGAGTCCGCCCTCAAACCTCCGACACCTGTCGGCCTCAGTGGCAATCAGAACTGTGGCATATCCCATCAACTCGTTGAACCGCACCTCATACTCAACCACTGTCATAGTACCCTGTCTCAACTCAAGGAACTCCTGCATCTTCATCTCTAAATATACCTTGGGCATAAAATTGTCCCGGAAGGCCCTCAGAAAATCATCCCAAGTCAGAACACAGGGCCTGGTGGTACTGTCCAGGACAGTCTTCCACCACTGATAAGTCGTACCCTGAAGGAGAGAAACTGCATAATCGAAACGCTCGTCATAATCACAGTCCATCTGATCGAGGACTCTCTCTGTCCTCTCCAGCCATCCCTCAGCCTCCGCAGGGTCTGTGCTGCTATAGAAATCAACAACCCCCTGCTTGCGCAGTCGATCATACCTCTTCTCCCGTGTCACGGGAACTCTAGGAGGCAACTCCTCAGAATGAGACATCGAAGACTCCCTACTAGCTCCCACTGATTCTAGGTCAGCTGGTTGATCAACTTGATCTCCAAGAACGGATGACCTACAACAAACAAGAATTTTAATCAATTTTTTATTTTCTCTCTGAAATTCAAGCCTAAAAATACACTATGCCCAAAAGATATCAAACCATACTCTGATACCACCTAATATAGCGCCCCTTACCGTAGGGTATACACCAGGACACCCGTATCAAATAAATGAAAAATGCCTTTGCTTTATTTATTCATAACGTCTGTACATGACTATGAACAAAATGCGCTAAAGGGGATTGCCTTTAGGCCTTACTCTAACAACCTCCCACTTGACCTAAAGCCAATCGCCTTGGTATCTAATACCATAAGCGAGTACATGAGAATCAAAATTCTTACGCGACAATGGCTTTGTCAGCGGATCGACAATAATACGCTCTGTAGAATTCTCTCTGTCGAGGACATCACCTCGAGCAATGATCTCCGAATCAAATGGTATCGGTAGATGCGTGTTTGGATCGTGATGAGACCTTGGTTCTTTCGCTGCAAGAATAGCTCCATTGTTGTCACAATACAAACGAATGGGTCCATCACGACTAGGAACCACACCAAGTTCGATAATGAACTTCTTGATCAAGCGGCTTCCTTTCTTTGCATCCGATGCTGCAATGTACTCTGCCTCGATCGTTGAATCGTGATCGTCTCTTCTTGGAACTCTTCCAATGACCGCTCCGCCATTTAGTGTGAAAGCGTAACTGATTGGGACTGGAGTCGTCCTTATCAGTTGAAACGGCATCTGTATGCCCGCTCATGGAGATTTCCATCTCCATATATCAAGAAAACATCCTTAGTTCTTCATGAAGTACTTAAGGATATTCTTGACACCACCCGATGACCCTCACGGGATCCGATTGGTATCTGCTCGTAACACTTAGAGCATATGATACATCGGGTCTCGTCACATAACATTAACGTGCATAATAGATCCTCTGCAGGCGTAAGGGATCATATTCATACGCATCCTCTCGTCACCCCGTCAGAGGACACATAGACTTCGAGTGTTATCCATGAGTAATGGGAAGAAACCCTCTCTTGGATTGCTCCATGCTAAACCTCTTTAGCACCTTGTCTATGTCGTTGATTTGTGAAAGACCAAGCAACCTCTTAGATCTATCTCTATAAATCTTTATCCCAAGGATATAAGTTGCTTCTCCAAGGTCTTTCATGGCAAAGTGTTTGACAACAAACTTTCTTGATTGTAACATTGAGACATCGTTTCCTAGCAACAATATGTCATCTACATATAACACAAGGAATACGATTGCGGTTCCATTAACCTTCTTGTACACACGGTGTTCATCCGGATTTTGTGAGAAACCAAACTCTTTGATCGTCTCATCAAGCGGATATTCCAACTCTGGATGCTTGCTTGATCCATAAATGGATTTACGAAGCTTGCATACCTTTTCGCCATCGTGAAATGAAGCCCTCGAGTTGTGTCATGTACACATCCTCGTTGATTTCCATTCGGAAAGCCGTCTTCACATCCATTGCCATATCTCATAATCATAATGGCGGCGATGGCTAGGAGTATCTAATGGATTTAAGCATTGCCCTTGGGTGAAGGTCTCGTCATAGTCAACTCCTTGTCTTTGGCGAAAGCCTTTAACCCAAGCCTTGCTTTATAGGTAATCACATTACCATCCATATGATTTTCTTCTTGAAAACCCATTTGCACCTATAGGTTTTATCCTTGGTGCATCAACCAAAGTCCATACTTGGTTTTCATACATGGAATCCATTTGATTTCATGGCATCGAAGCCATTTTGATTACGAACTCTTGAACCTCTTCATAGGTGGTAGGCTCATCATCCTCTATGAGCAATCGTCATTCTGTTCACTCACGAAATCCATATCTCTCGGGAGCAGGCGTATCCTCTTGACCTACAATTTCGTGTGAAGTAGAAGGTTGAGCGTTACCTCATCATGTATGAGTCACAGTTTGAGTTCGAACAGTTGATACTGCGTCATCAGAGCATCTTGAACTTCTTGAAGCTCAATTACGCTCCCACTGTCTTCTTGTAAAAGAAACTCTTTCTCTAAAAAGACAGCATGCATCGAAACAAACACCTTTTGTTCCTCAGCATTGTAGAATTGATATCCTCTTGTTTCTTTAGGATATCCAATGAACAGACACTTGTCAGATTTTGCTTCAAGCTTATCTGACTTTGTCCGCTTCACATAAGCAGGACAACCCCATACTTTCAAATAAGAAAGATAAGGTTTCTTGTTAGTCCACATCTCGTATGGAGTAACATTAAGCATCTTTGATGGAACTCTGTTTAACAAGTAAGCAAATGTCTCCCAAGTGCATATCCCAAAAGGATTTTGGTAGCGTAAAAGCCCATCATAGATCGAACCATGTCCAGCAAGGTTCGATTTCTCCTTTCTGCCACACCATTGTGCTGTGGTGTGTAAGGAGGAGTCCACTGAGATAAAATCCCATTATCTCGGAGATAATCCAAAAACTCTTGGTCTAAGTATTCACCACCACGATCGGATCGTAATGTTTGATACTTTTACCAAGTTGTTTTTCTACTTCATTCTGAATTGTTTGAACTTTTCAAGCGCTTGATTTGTATCTCATCGAGATACAAGTACCCATATCGAGAATAATCATCGATAAAGGTAATGAAGTAACGACAACCACTTCTGGCATGGATGGACATCGGACCACATACATCTGAATGTATTAGGTCTAATAATCCAGTCGCTCCGTTCACCCTTTCCTTTAAAGGTAACTTAGTCATCTTGCCTAATAAACAAGATTCACATGTGTCATATGATTCATAATCAAATGACCTAAACTTCCACTCTTGTGGAGCTTAGCGATCGTCTCTCATTTATATGGCGGCGACAATGCCATAAATAAGTTGATTTTAAATTATCTCTTTTATGTCTTTTAGCGTCATTGACATTCATAACCGGATGTGACATATCTAATATGTATATTCCATTGCATAATGTACCAGTACCATAAAGCATTCCATTTGAGCTAATAGAACAACCATTGTTACCAAAAGACAAATGGAAACCACTCTATTTAAACAAAAACAGACGATATGTTCTTTGTTAACACGGGTACAAAATAACAATCATCGAAGTTAAGTACAAGCCCAATGGGAGTGTCAAAACATAAGTTCCTCGGCTAATCACGACAACTCTTGCTCCATTGCCAACACGCAGTCCATTTCTCCCTTTATGAGTCGCCATCGTCCACGAGGCCTGCGATATCATTGCATATGTGAGCCACAACCGTATCTAATACCCATATGTTATGATCGAAGCAAGATTAACCTCAATGACAAACATACACGAAGAAGTCGAGGCATCGATGCCTTCTTACGCTTCGGTTGTTCGAGATAGACTTTGCGATTCGCCTCCAATGACCGGTCTTACCGCATGGAAGCGGTACCTTTTAGTGCGATATCTTTGGTCTTCTTCTTGCTTTTGCACTTCCTTTCGAACTTCGCCTTTTTCTTCTTCTTTCCTTTTCTTGGAAGCGGAGGAAGAAGAATCCACCAATAACAACGCTTGCTATCTTGCTTGACGACTTGTTACTGCATTGTCTTGAGCATGTTGATCACTTCGGGGAATTGTGGAGGATATTTGGTTCATCCGATAGTTCAACCTGTTGTGAATAACTATCTCGATAAGCCAACAAGAATCAAGTCTATACTTAGCTCGATACCACCGTAGGAAAATCCGGGTGGGCATCACATGCCCAGGTGCGGAATTAAAATTTTAAGTCCCGGACATTCCCGAAGCCGTGATCCATGTGTATGTATACACAATCAAACCATAACGACGAAAGGAGACCGTCTCTAACCAGTATCCACGCAGAGGTCGGAAAACCTACCGGACAAACTCTTTTGACCCGGGAATAGCTAGAACAAGATAAGGAGTGTGCTAGCACTAACCTTGTTCTTGGAGAGCAATAATCAGAGGAGGAGATGACAAAAAACACTTGGAGAAAATGAAGAGCTCGTTGGAGATGAGAGAAAGAATCTTGAAAAACACTTTTTCCTATCTTCTTTTCTCTCTATCCACGATCATGCTTCTTCAAAAGGCCATAGGTTTTTATCCAAAACCTAACTTATATATGTCATCAACGAGTCTCTCCATCATTCCTCCTTTTGTTTTGTCTTTTATGCATTAAATGCTTAGGTGACTAAGCATATAACTAGAAGCTTCCATGCTTCTCCTCCCCTCCTCCACGTACATAAGCATATAATTATATATATTAATTAATTATTTACTTAATTAATTAATATATATCATTGCTGAAGTGGTCCATCAAGCTGGAATTGGTCCTACCGAAGCCTCACGGCCCTCGGCCGTGAAAACTCACGGAAACGGTTTTCAGCAATGTCGATGTCGCGATCTCATCGGACATATCCCAATCTCATCGGGATCCATTTAATCCTATTGCTCTCCGGATATCGGATCTCCGTCTCAAACTATTTTACTGATTCTCCTAGTCACTCTTATGCGTGTGACCCATTAGGTTCCGGTTATATTGGCCACTTAGATTAACACTTAATCTAAGCAAGTCATGAGCGGTATCTAGCAACACATCATGACCCCCAATTGACCGGAAAGTAATTGGTTTGACTAATGAAACCATATCACGAACCCTTCCATAGACAATTACCGCAATTAGTCCTTTCACCATGCTATACCCCACTTGGTTTGAGTATGGGCAATGTGTCAACTCTTACTAGACCGATTAAATCAAATCTAGTCCAAGTGTAATCAGATCTCGTCCTAGGACTCATTACTTTATATATCCATGAAGACCATCTTCATGACATATGTATCTCCGCGCCAGAGACTTCAAAGTAATGATCCCGATAAGAGGCCACGGGTATCTCTTCGCTATCACGTAGTGGTGAATCCTCTATTGGCTACTCAATTACCTTGAATACCTCAAGTCGCACTCAATCACCACCCTATGGCGACCTCGGAAGGCAACAAGGAATGGAGTCAAAATGAATCGGATTCAAGATATCCTTGAGTACCTCGAGTCTAAGGATACTTGCACCATTGCTATGATGAGATTATCAGCGACATTTGAATAGTACATCCATGTGATGATCTCATGGCGAGGTCATCCAATGTACTTACTACCACTAGTAAGCATCCACATGTCAAATCTAAATATCTCAATATTTACGCTTTCGAGATCCTTTGCTTGATCCAATCAAGAATTTGACATGTGCTAGTCTATCCGGATTAACGATGTCGGTCTCATTAATCCTATGACTAGGGATAATTTAGATCTTGACATAATTGCACATGATAGGAATCTCATGGTATGATCACATCATAATTTCCTTCATGCTATGTCATATATCATGGACTTCATAAATTTGATTAAAGATCACTATCAATTCATAATAAAATGAATATCAAATAAATGAAAAATGCCTTTGCTTTATTTATTCATAACGTCTGTACATGACTATGAACAAAATGCGCTAAAGGGGATTGTACCATTTTGTTTCTTGGATTCATGATGGGGGTTATGGATTCTGTTGAAACTAGTGGGAGCCATATGTATGTCATTTAAGTCCTTATGGTCATACATTTAAATCTATTCTAACTTTCTTTCTCTCTCTACGTTTAGGTTGATTGAAGATGTCGACTAGTGTGAATCTTCGCGCTCTAATGGATGCAAACAAATTAACTGGACCAAATTTTCTTGATTGGCTGCGAAATCTGAGAATTGTTCTCAGATCTGAGGATCTAGGATACATCCTTGATTTTCCGCTTCCGGATCCACTTCCTGAAGGAGCTTCTGATGATGATCAGAAGGCATATCGTAAGCATCTAAAAGCAATGACATAGCCACCGCATTATGCTTGCATCGATGTCACCGAGCCGCGAAGCGAAGACGAGTCTATGGATGCTCATACGATTGTGTTTCATCTTAGAGAGTTGTTTGATGAGCAAGCTCGGTCCGAGCAGTTCGAGACCTCAAGGTTGCTCTTTACAACGAAGATGACTCTGGTTCATCTGCGGTCTGATATGCATTGAAGATGAATGGCTATATTGAGAGGTTGGCCGTCTTAGGTTTTGTGATGGATTACGAGTTAAGTATAGACTTAATTCTAGTTGGTTTGTCGATAGTTATTCACGGTTTGTGTTGAACTATCGAATGAACCAAATATCCACCACAATTCGAGTGATCAATCACTTTCGAGACAATGAAAATGTCATCAAGCATGATAGCAAGCGTTGCTATTGGTGGATTCTTCTTCCTCTGCTTCGAAAAAAAGCGAAGAAGAAAAAGGCTCGAAGCGAAAGGAAATGCGATGAAAGGCAAGAAAAGACCAAAGAGATCGCACCAAAAGGTACCGCTTCCATTGCGGTAAGATGGTCATTGGAGGCGTATCGCAAAGTCTATCTGGAACAATGAAGCGAAGAAGGCATCGGATGCCTCGACTTCTTCGTATGTTTGTCATTGAGGTTATCTACTTTTCGATCATAACATATGGGTATTAGATACGGTTGTGGCTCTCACATATGCAATGATATGCGAGGCCTCGAGGGACGATGGCGACTCATAAAGGGAGAAATGGACTGCGTGTTGGCAATGGAGCAAGAGTTCTTTGCATTAGCCGTAGGAACTTATGTTTTGACACTCCTAGTGGGCTTGTACTTAACTTGGATGATTGTTATTTTGTACCCGTGTTAACAAAGAACATATTATACATTTCTTGTTTAAATTTAAATAGAGCTGGTTTCCATTTGTCTTTTAGTAACAATGGTTTGTTCTATTAGTTCAAATGGAATGCTTTATGGTGCTTGGTACATTATGCAATGGTATATACATATTAGATATGTCACATCCGATTATGAATGTCAATGACGCTAAAAGACATAAAAGAGATAATTTAAAATCAACTTACTTATGGCATTGTCGCCTTGGCCATATAAATGAGACGATCGCTAAGCTCCACAAGAGTGGAAGTTTAGGGTCATTTGATTATGAATCATATGACACATGTGAATCTTGTTTATTAGGCAAGATGACGGTTACCTTTAAGGAAAGGGTGAGCGAGCGATCGGATTATTAGACCTAATACATTCGGATGTATGTGGTCCGATGTCCATCCATGCCGAAGTGGTTGTCGTTACTTCATTACCTTTATCGATGATTATTCTCGATATGGGGACCTGTATCTGATGAGATACAAATCAAGCGTTTGAAAAGTTCAAACAATTCAGCAATGAAGTAGAAAAACAACTTGGTAAAAGTATCAAAACATTACGATCCGATCGTGGTGGTGAATACTTAGACCAAGAGTTTTTGGATTATCTCAGAGATAATGGGATTTTATCTCAGTGGACTCCTCCTTACACACCACAAAGATAATGGTGTGGCAGAAGGAGAAATCGAACCTTGTTGGACATGGTTCGATCTATGATGGGCTTTACGCTTACCAAAATCCTTTTGGGGATATGCACTTGAGACATTTGTTTACTTGTTAAATGAGTTCCATCAAAGACGAGTTGATGTTACTCCATATGAGATGTGGACTAACAAGAAACCTTATCTTTCTTATTTGAAAGTATGGGGTTGTCACCTTATGTGAAGCGGACACGATCGAGATAAGCTTGAAGCAAAGTCGATAAATGTTTGTTAGTAGGATATCCTAAAGAAACAAGAGGATATCAATTCTACTTTCTTTGAGGAACAAAAGGTGTTTGTTTCGATGCATGCTGTCTTTTAGAGAAAGAGTTTCTTTTAAAAGAGGACGGTGGGAGCAAAGTTGAACTTGAAGAAGTTCAAGATGCTTTCGGACGACGCAGATCAGCTGCTGAACTCAAACTGTATCTCATACGATGAGGTAACATTCAACCTTCCACTTCACACGAAATTAAATGGGTCAAGAGGATACGCCTTGTTCCCGAGAGATATGGATTTCTCGTGAGTGAACAGAATGACGTATTGCTCATAGAGGATGATGAGCCTACCACCTATGAAGAGGTTCTGAAGAGTTCAGAGTCTGAAAAATGGCTTCGTGCCATGAAATCTGAAATGGATTCCATGTATGAAAACCAAGTATGGTCTTTGGTTGATGCACCTGAAGGGATAAAACCTATAGGGTGCAAATGGGTTTTCAAGAAGAAAACCGACATGGATGGTAATGTGATTACCTATAAAGCGAGGCTTGTGGCTAAAGGCTTTCGTCAAAGACAAGGAGTTGACTATGACGAGACCTTGATCGATAGCAATGCTTAAATCCATTAGGATACTCTAGCCATTGCCGCTCATTATGATTATGAGATATGGCAAATGGATGTGAAGACGACTTTCCGAATGGAAATGGGTGAGGATGTGTACATGACACACCTGAGGGCTTCATTTCCGTTGATGGCGAAAAGGTATGCAAGCTTGAAAATCCATTTATGGATTGAAGCAAGCATCCAGAGTTGGAATATCCGTTTTGATGAGACAATCAAAGAGTTTGGTTTCTCACAAAATCCGGATGAACAACGTGTGTACAAGAAGGTGAATGGAACTGCAATCGTATTCCTTGTGTTATATGTAGATGACATATTGTTACTAGGAAGCGATGTCTCAATCTTCGCAATCAAGTAAAATTTGGTTGTCAAACAATTTGCCATGAAAGACCTTGGAGAAGCAACTTATATCCTTGGGATTAAGATTTATAGAGATAGATCGAAGAGGTTGCTTGGTCTTTCACAGTCAACGTACATAGACAAGGTGCTAAAGAGGTTTAGCATGGAGCAATCCAAGAGAGGGTTTCTTCCCATTACCCATGGGATAACACTCTCGAAGTCTATGTGTCCTCGGACACAGGACGAGAGGATGCGTATGAATTTGATCCGTGTCGTCGCAATAGGATCTATTATATACGCTTATGCTATATACGAGACCCGATGTATCATATGCTCTAAGTGTTACGAGCGGATACCAATCGGATCTGGTGAGGGTCCTTTGGGTGGTATCGAGAATATCTAAAGTACTTGCGAAGAACTAAGGATGTTTTCTTGATATATGGAGCTGAAATTTCAAGTGGCGGGCATACAGATGCCGCCTCAATCGATAAGGACGACTCGAGTCCCAATCAAAGTTATGTTTTCACACTAAATGGCGGGCGCGATCGGTTGGAAGAGTTCCAAACAGAGACGGCTCACGATTCAACGGCGAGGCAGAGTACATTGCCGCATCGACGCAAAGAAAGGCGGTTTGGATCGAAGTTCATTTCAACTTGGTGTGGTTCCTAGTGTGATGGACCCATCTGCTTGTATTGTGACAACAATGGAGCTATTCTTGCGAAAGAACCAAGGTCTCATCAGCGATCGAAACACGTACTCCCGATACCATTTGATTCGGAGATCATTGCGCGGGGTGATGTCACGATAGAGAAATTCTAGAGCGAGAATATTGTGATCCATTGACAAAGCCATTGCCACGTAAGAATTTTGATTCTCATGTACTCGCTTATGGTATTAGATACCAAGGCGATTGGCTTTAGGTCAAGTGGGAGATTGTTAGAGTAGTGCCTCAAAGGCAATCCCTTTAGCGCATTTTGTTCATAGTCATGTCGAGACTTTATGAATAAATAAAGCAAAGGCATATTTCATTTATTTGATGTTCATTTTATTATGAATTGATAATGATCTTTAATCAAATTAATGAAGTCCACGATACATGACATAGCATGAAGGAAATTATGATGCGATCATACTACTGAGATTCCTATCATGTGCAATTATGTCAATATCTAAATTATCCTAGTCATAGGATTAACGAGGCCGGACATCGTTAATCCGGATAGACTAACACATGTCAAACTCCTTGATTGGATCAGCGGTGGATCTCGAAAACTGTAAATATTGAGATATTTAGATTTGACATGTGGATGCTTACTAGTGGTAGTAAGTACATTGGATGACTCTGCTATGAGATCATCACATGGATGTCCTATACAAATGTCGCGATAATCTCATCATAGCAATGGTGCAAGTATCCTTAGACTTGAGGTACTCGAGGATATCTTGAGTCTTGATTACGTACTTTGACTCCATTCCTTGTTACCTTTCGAGAGGTCGCTCATAGGGTGGTGATTGGAGTGCGACTTGAGGTATTCAAGGTAATTGAGTAGCCAATAGAGGATTCACCACTTCATTATAGCGAAAGAGATACCCATGGCCTCTTATCGAGATTATTACTTTGAAGTCTCTGGCGCCGAGCATACATATGTCATGAAGATGGTATTCATGGACATATAAAGTAATGAGTCCTAGGGCGAGAACGATTACACTTGGACTAGATTTGATCGATCGGTCTAGTAAGAGTTGACACATTGCCCATACTCAAACCAAGTGGGGTATAGCATGGTGAAAGGACGAATTGCACGGTAATTGTCTATGGAAGGGTTCGTGATATGGTTTCATTAGTCGAACCAATTACTTTCCGGTCAATTAGGGTCATGATGTGTTGCTAGATACGCTCATGACTTGCTTAGATTAAGTGTTAATCTAAGTGGCCAACATAACCGGAACCTAATGGGTCACACGCATTAGAGTGACTCGGAGAATCAGAAAATAGTTTGAGACAGAGATCCGATATCTGGAGAGCAATAGGATTAAATGAATCCCGATGAGATTGGGATATGTCCCGATGAGATCGCGACATTGACATTGCTGAAAAGGGTCTCCGGCGATTTTTCGCCGGTGGGGCCCGATAGGCCGGTAGGACCGACCCCAGTTTGACTGGACCACTTCAGCAATTATATATATTAATTAATTAAGTAAATAATTAATTAATATATAAATATATAAAGTCATTTTCGGTGGAGACTTGAATGGAGAAGAAAAGTTAACTTTGAAAAGTCAAAGTTAATGATGATTTAGCAATTTAAGACATATTTCATGTCTTATACGTGGAAGCTCCATCACCAAAGCATATATATGTGTTTAAGTGTTGAAAATACATAGAAGAAGCAAAGAAAGGAAGCTTGCACGGTTTTTGGAAGGGAAGAACCGAAGTTGCTTAAATTGTTAAGCATTTGAAAGTTGTTTCATCTCCTTCATCTCTTCCTCTCAAACTTGGCTTCTACTTCTCAAGGCTCCACCAAGCTCATCTCATTTGCTCTCCAGGCTAAGGTAAGAGCTAGCACTCTTTTCTTTAGTCTAGCTATTCCCGGTCAAAAGAGTTTGTCCGGTTAGGTTTTCCGACCTCTGCGTGGATCTGGTTAGAGGCGGTCTCCTTTAGTCGTTATGGTTTGATTGTTTGTACTTACACATGGATCACGGCTTTCGGAATGTCCGGGACTTAAAAATTTTAATTCGCACTGGGCATGTGATGCCCACCCCGGGATTTTCCTACAAGACTTACTACCTCTAGACCTTCAAGGGTTGGATGTCATTTTGGGGATGGATGTTATGGAGAAATACAAGGCGAAGCTAGATTGTAGTTTGAATGAAGTAGAATTTGATCCGGGAGATGATCGGAAGATAGTTTTCAAAGGGACGAGAAACGCCAGGTCTGAGGATCATTTCGCTATGTTAGTGACAATATGATGAGCGAGGTGTGAGGCCTTCTTGGCGCATGTAGTAGATCCGTATGAATGTGGGCGATTAGAAGATTTTCGATTGTGAGGAGTTTCTGATGTATTTCGAGAAGAATTACCAGGGTTGCCGCCGATGAGAGAAATTGAGTTCGAAATTGACTTGATTCTTGGAACCGCGCCAATCTCCATACCACCCTACAGAATGGCTCCAGTTGAGTTGAGAGAACTCAAGGAGAAATTGCAGAAATTGTTGGAGAAGCAGTTCATCAGGCCGAGTTCTTCACCTTGGGGAGCTCCGGTCCTGTTTGTTAGGAAGAAGAATGGAACGTGGAGGATGTGTATAGACTACAGGAAGCTTAACAAGATGACGATTCAGAACAAGTATATGTTGCCACGGATAGATGATTTATTTGATCAGCTGCAGGGAGCAAGGGTCCTTTCGAAGATTGACCTAAGATCGGGTTATCATCAACTCCGAATTAGGGAGTCTGATGTAAACAAGACAGCTTTCAGGACCCGTTACGGGCACTATGAATTCAGGGTCATGCCCTTCGGATTGACCAATGCTCCAGCTGCCTTCATGGATCTGATGAATAGGGTGTTTAATGAATTCTTAGATCAGTTTGTCATTGTGTTCATTGATGACATTCTGGTCTATTCTAAGGATGAAGGAGAGCATGAACAGCATCTCAGGATAGTGTTGCAGAGATTGAGAGAGAGGGAGCTATATGCCAAATTCAGCAAGTGTGAATTTTGGCTACATGAAGTAGTTTTCCTTGGGCATGCGATTTCCAGCAAAGGGATCCATGTTGATCCGAAGAAAGTAGAAGCAGTAGTGAATTGGCAAGAGCCTAAGACAGTGAAATAGGTAAGAAGCTTCCTAGGTTTGGTAGGTTATTATAGGAGATTCGTGGAAGGATTCTCAATGATAGCTGCCCTATGACTAAGTCATAAGAAAGAATCGCAGCTCATATGGAGTGAGGAATGTCAAGAGCTTTGAGGAGCTCAAGAACATATTGACAAGTGCTCCAAATTGGTTTTGCCCAATGGAGACCAGGGTATACTGATGTCAAATGATGCTTCGAGGAAGGGTTTAGGATGTGTCTTGATGCAGGGATGACAGTAATAGCCTATGCTTCACTGGCGATTGAAGCGAGATGAGTTAAATTATCCGACTCATGACTTGGAGTTAGCAATGTAATTTTGCCCTAAAAATTTGGAGACACTACCTATATGGGGTTCAGACTAGGATCTTCATGGACCACAAAAGTCTTAAGTACATTATGAGTCAAAAAGAGTTGAATTTAAGGCAGAGACGATGGTTGGAGTTACTCAAGGACTATGACCTGATGATAGAGTATCATCCAGGCAAGGTGAATGTAGTGGCAGATGCTTTGAGCAAGAAGTCATCCATATCTTACGTGCAGTCAGTTTACTTGCCTCTGTTGGAACAGATGGCCAAGTTGAAGATCGATTTAAGCGGGATGAATCGGATGGTGTTTTTGCTCAATTCGTGGTGAGACCTATCCTTAGGGAGAAGGTCGAGGAGTTACTGAGAGCGGGATCTGAAATTAAGTGGTCGAGAGATGAAATTCAACATGGTAAGCAGTCAGAAGTGCAAGTAAGGGATAATGGCCTAATGGTAGTCGGAAACAGGTTATGTATTCCGAATGATAAGGCAGTTAAGGATGAGATCATGGATGAGGCACACAATGCGCCTTATTCTATGCACCCAGCAAAGACTGAATGTACGTAAATTTGAAGGAACATTTCTGGTGGAAAGGCATGAAGAGGGATGTAGCTGAATATGTGAGCAGATGTCTAGTGTGTCAGCAAGTCAAGGCTGAACACCAGGCACCTTCAGGCATGCTAAGGCCATTGTCCATTCCTGAATGGAAGTGGAAAAGGATCACGATGGATTTTCTGATGGGCTTGCCTAGGACCAGCAAGAAGCATGATTCCATTTGGGTTATTGTTGATCGATTGACCAAGTCAGCCCATTTTTTGGAAATCAAGCAAACAGATTCATTGCAAGTCTTAGCCAGGAAGTATATTGATGAAGTGGTAAGGTTGCATGGAGTTCCGAATTCTATAGTATCCGACAGGGATCCTCGATTCACATCGAGATTTTGGAGAAGTTTGCAGGAAGCATTAGGAACTAAGCTGAATTTCAGTACGGCGTTTCATCCTCAGACGGATGGTCAGTCTGAGAGGACAATCCAGACTCTAGAGGAGATGCTTAGAGCATGCATCATGGACTTTAGAGGAGCATGGGATGATCATTTACCGTTGGTCGAATTTGCTTATAACAATTCGTACCATTCGAGCATACAGATGGCTCCTTATGAAGCCCTTTATGGCAGAAGATGCAAGACTTCGATATGTTGGGATGAAGAAGGTGAGAGGAAATTAGTGGGACCAGAGTTGGTCCAGATGACAGTTGAGAAAGTGGATGTAATCAAACAACGGCTTAAGGCAGCCCAGGATAGAATGAAGAGTTATGTCGATGCTAACAGAAAAGAAATGGAATATGCAGTGGGTGACAAGGTGTTCCTCAAGACGTCTCCATGGAAGGGAGTTATGAGATTCGGCAAGAAGGGGAAGTTAAGCCCTCGGTATGTGGGTCCGTATGAAGTTTTAGAGAGGATTGGGTCATTGGTCTACAGGTTGGTATTGCCTCCAGAATTGTCGCAGCTTCATGATGTATTCCATGTTTCCATGCTGAGAAGGTACAGATCAGATCCTTCTCACATCATTCAGACCTCAGAAGTTCAGCTGAGGGATTATCTGAGTTATGAAGAAATGCCTATGGCAATTCTGGACAGCAAGAATAAGGTCCTCAGGAACAAGATAATCAAGCTAGTCAAGGTCCTGTGGAGGAATCATGTAGTTGAAGAGGCGACGTGGGAGCCTCAGGATGCAATGCAAGAGCAGTACCCACACCTCTTCAAATGAACTGTAAGAATTTCGAGGACGAAATTTCTTAAGGGGGGAGAAATGTTACCCCCAGAATTTTTTTTTAAAGTTAAGCATGATTAGACTAATTAAGTAAGTTAAGTTAGCATTAATTGAGTTGATATTAATTAATATGTGATAACATTAAAGAGTTAGATGGTGAGTTAATGAAATTAAATGTGTTAGTTGGGCCTTGATGAGGTAGGAAAGGAAGAGAGAATATGATGGGCTTAAAGAATTAGTGGGCTTGAGAAGTTTAAAGAGGAAAATAAGAAGGAAGGAAGAATAAATGAGTGGGCTTTGGGCTTATGGGCTTAAGTGAGTTAGGAAGGAGTATAAAAGAGGAAGGAGTTAAATGAGTTAGTAGGAAAAGAAGAGGAATTTACGAAAATTAGAGGGAGGAGAGGAGGAGATCGTGGAAGAAGGAAGGGAGAAGGAGAAAAGAAGAAAAGCTTGTTAGGGTGGTGATTTCCATGAGATCAAGAGGAGTTGGAAGAAAGTCCAATAGTTAAAAGTGAAGAGGAAGGCTAGAGCTTCATCTTGAACCAAGAAACTCTTGGTGTTGTTGAAGATTTAAGGTAAGCCTTTTGTTTAAGTGTGAGATTTTAGTTGGGTTTTTGGTTAGAAAGACTAAGAATGGAATGGGTATAGTGATTTCCAAGTTGATTTCATGAAAGGTATAACATGGTTTCTCAATTGAAGTGAGATTTACATGGGTTTTTGGTTTTTAATGAAGAGAGAGAAGGAAGAGAAGAGGAACAAGAGTTGTAGCAAGGAAACCAAGGATTTAGCAAGTCTTAAAGGTGGGTTCCATATTTATCTTTATATTTATGAGCAATTAATGCAAGTTGATAAATGACACTAATGAATGTTTGTTACTTGTAAGTAAGTATAAATGATTGTCATAAATGCTTGTGTTAGTTGTGGTTAGATGACATTAATCATAAGTTATGTGTAAATGAAAATAATACATATTGATGATTTGATGATGGTTGAGTTAGTATTGAATGAAATAGCTTAAATGAGTATGAATGCACAATATGACTTATGCATGAAATGTACAATATGAAATATGCATGAAAGATAAGATTTTCAAGAAAAGCGTGAATTGGACAAAACAGGTCAATTTTATTGTTATGCATGATTGTTATGTTATGTGGGTAAGGTATAGTCCCAAGAACCGCCACGCACGCCGACCATGAAAAGGCTTCCCACTACCCGATTGTGGCATAGGATGATCCATTATTTGACTCTCAAGATTTGCCCATATAAGCTCATAAAATGAGACTATATGGTTGCCATGAATATGGACTTACCGAGCCATTCGATGTGTTTCATATGTGATTACATGAAATTGTAAGAATTATGAATGTTCAATGTGAGAAATTATGTTTATGTATTGATGAAAATTGCATGATGCATGTATTATGATTTCTTTGAAAGATTGCTTAATGTGTGAATAACTAAATAGACATGCTTTTTATATAAATATAAATGTGTTACCCTCGGAGCGAAAGCTCACCCCTCAATTCTCCAGGAAATGAGCAGGATCCCGAGGAGCAAGCTTAAAGGCATTAACTCCAAGAGTTTTCTTTTGGTTTTGTGATTGAAATAATTTTTGTAAAACAATGATTTAGTTGCATTTTGAGAATGATATTGTACTTTGAAGTTTCATGTAATTGGACTTAAAATGCCCACTAAAGCATTGTATGAAATATGACATGATTTGATGGAGATGGAATGAATGAGTTATGATTCAAAAGTGAATTTTAAACCCTAATGTATAATGCTTGATTGTATGACCTTTGATCTTTTGAGATGATGCATGAGATGGCATGAATATCATATACGTAGGTAAATGTTATGAGGTTGGGATTGATGGTCATGCATGTGTAATGAAGGTGAGAATGAGGCTTGTGTGAGGTTGATTGTGCGAAGTCTTGTAGATGTGTTAAATTGGTTAGACAATAGAAGTTGGAAGTTGAGAGTTATGATGGTTGAAAGTTAGCAGGATGCATAAATCTTGTTTATGAGGATAGCTTTGATGGTTGCGTAGGAATCTAGGGTTTGATGGACAAATCAATCAAGAATTGATAGAATGATAAAATAAGTTGGATGTTTGGAGTTGTTATGAAGTATTTTAGTAGTAGAGTAAGTAAATCTTGCAAGATTACAAGTGTATTTGGTGTTAGGAATAAGTTAGAAAGCATGGGTGAGGGTTTAAGAGGCTTTGGGGAAAAATCTCATCATTCTGGTCATTTCTTCCTCACGCGACCATAGAAAATCAGAGGAGCCTCAACTTTCTGTTCGTCTCTTCTCTCATGCGATGAAAATAAATCATGGTAGCGACCCAGTTAGAGTGCGAATTTCATTTTTAGGCCTCTAATATGAGTTGTAGATCAGGATGTGTACATATTGATTGGTATAAAGATGACATCAATCCGACATCTGTAGCAAGAGTTATGGCATTTTTACCAAAGTATGTCAAATATACATCGGGATATGAATATAAAGGATTGTTTTGATCATAACTTCCTCATCAGACCTCCAAATGAAGTGATTTTTGAGCCATGGATTCATGAGACATGTAGGTACCTACCCATGAGAATTTGTGTCATTTGGAGTTAAATTGAAAGAGTTGGCATGAAATCAAGTAAAGGGTCAGTCGAGAGAGCGTGATTGAGATATGATCACATGTTGGTATTTTGTCGATATCTTGAGTTATAGAACTCTGATTGAAGCGATCTTTGTCTTAAATTAAACAAGAGTCATAAGGCTATGATTTACAAGAGAAATCAATTTGAAATTAGGGTTAAATGAAATAAACCCTATAAGGCAAGATGATCAAGTTTCATATTTTACGGTTCAAGAGTTGGACTCCGGTAACGGGATCCAACAGCTTAGCTACGCATGGCTCTGGTCTGTCTCTCGACTGCTAAATACGAAGCGATACTCATGATGGCAATTGATATTGACGGTGACGGTGGCGGTGGCGGTGGCAATGATGGTGAAGGTGGTTGACAATGATGGAAATGGAAATGATGGTGAAGTAGAGTGTGATTGTCCAAGTAGGCGTAGTCCAGCCTCCGAGTATCAGTCCCTGCGTATCCGAAGTCTGCTTGACCTAAAAATAGCAAAGTTTTTATATGGTGGGTGCAGGCCGGGTCAGAGCAGTGAGACAAACTTTTCATTTAAGATTCGGATATCCGCTCGTACGTCGCGACGTATAAATGAAAATTTGTCGCGACGTGTAGAATTGCCTGCTCGTCACGACGTATAAATTAATATTCGCCGTGACATGTAGATTGAAGTGCTCGTCGCGACGTGCGGATTGATATTCATCGCGACGTGCACATTGACCTCATGACTGTTGACTTCCTGATGTGTTGACTCATTTGTTCCTACAATAAAAATAACAATTTGTAGTATCAATTGTCCTCATAAAAATTATAAAGAAAGTAGTATCAAATCATGACAATTTACTGACAAATTGTGAATTAAAAGAGATCGGTATGAGGAACCAATTTAAGCACAAAAATCATCAATTAGGAGTCAACGAATGCATAAGCAACTATAAAAATGCGGCCAATTTATAATGTAAACTTGGCTCAATCAATCTCATAAGGACCAATATACCGAGGACTCAACTTACCCTTACGGCCAAATCTCAGAACTCCTCTCCAAGGTGACAATCGAAGGAAAACTCTGTCTCCCACTGCATACTCCATCTCTCGCCGATGCTGATCCACACAACTCTTCTGCCTATCCTGAGCCGCTTTGATGCGACTCCGAATCAGTTGTACCTTATCTACGGTGTCCTGAATCAGCTCGGGACCCTTAATCATCCTCACACCCTCTTCAACCCAATACAGTGACGATCTACACGGCCTCCCATACAAGGCCTCATACGGTGCCATCCCGATACTGCTCTGATACTGATTATTATATGCAAACTCGATCAGAGCCAAATACTGATCCCAAGCACCTCGGAACTCCAATACACAGGCTCGCAACATGTCCTCAACAGTCTTAATCATCCTCTCACTCTGCCCATCTGTCTGAGGATGAAATGCTGTGCTGAAGTTCAACCGAGTACCCAAAGTAGACTGCAGGCTCTTCCAGAACCTCGAAGTAAATCTGGGATCCCGGTCTGAGACTATCGACAACGGAACCCCGTGCAGTCTCACAATTTCTGCCACATACTTCTGGGTCAACTGATCTAGAGTATTACTCTCCCTCACTGGCAAGAAGTGAGCCGATTTAGTCAACCGGTCCACTATGACCCAGATAGCATCAAACTATCTCGGCATCCTAGGCAATCTCATAATAAAATCCATGGTAATTCGTTTCCATTTCCACTCCAGAATAGGCAACGAATGCAGCTTACCCACTGGAGCCTGGTGCTCAACCTTAACCTGCTGGCACGTCAGACACCGAGAAACAAACTCTGCCACCTGCCTCTTCATGCATGGCCACCAGAAATGCAACTTAAGAGTATTATACATCCTGGTAGTACCAGGATGCATAGCATAGGTAGCTACATGTGCCTCCTCCAGAATCTCACGTCTCAAATCATCTACATCAGGCACATACAGTCTCTGTCCCATCCACAATGTCCCATCTCTCAGCTCAAAATCGGTAATCGAATCAGATCTTACTCTATCCATCAATCTCACCAACCCCGGATCTCGATCCTGAACTCTCCTGATCCTGTCATGCAACATCGGCCTAAGCCTCAAAGTGGCTAACAAAGCTCCATCCTGACCCAAATCTATCTGTACATTAAGAGCTCTCAATTGAATCAAATTAGGCAGTCTCCCAATCTGAATCTGAGCTGCACTGATGTGAGATCTCCTACTCAAGGCGTCCGCCACCACATTGGCCTTCCCTAGATGATACTCAATCATGCAGTCATAATCCTTCAGTAACTCAATCCATCTCCTCTGTGTCAGATTCAGCTCTCTCTGACTAAGCAAGTACCTCAAACTCTTATGATCAGTGAAGATCTGGAACATCTCCCCATACAAATAATGTCTTCAGATCTTCAGAGCAAAAATCACTGCTGCTAACTCCAAATCGTGAACTGGGTAGTTCACCTCATGAGATCTCAACTGTCTCGAGGCATAAGCTACTACTCTGCCATGCTACATCAATACACATCCCAGACCCTGATGCGAAGCATCACTGTACACCACATAGCCTCCAATACCAGACGGGATGCTTAACACCGGCGCAGTAGTCAGCCGATGTTTCAGCTCCTCAAAGCTCTTCTGGCACTCCTCAGTCCATCTGAACGGCACATCCTTCCTCAGAAGCTTCGTCAGAGGGGCTGAGATCAGCGAGAACCCCTCGACAAATCTTCGGTAATATCTGACCAATCCTAGGAAACTTCGAACCTCAGATACATTCCTAGGGACCTCCCAATGCAACACTGCCTCGACCTTACGAGAATCTACCTGAATACCCTCACCAGATACGATGTGCCCCAGAAACACTACCTCATCAAGCCAAAATTCACATTTAGTGAATTTGGCATACAACTGCCTCTCTCTCATAATCTGCAATACAGTCCTCAAATACTCCGCATGCTCCTGTCTACTCCTCAAATACACTAGAATATCATCAATGAACACAATCACAAACTGATCTAGGTAGGGCTGAAAAACCTTATTCATCAAGGCCATGAAGGCTACCGGGGCATTAGTCAACCCGAACGGCATCACTAGAAACTCAAAATGCCCATACCTACTCCTAAAGGCACTCTTAGGCACATCGGCCTCTGCAATCCTCAACTGGTAATATCCTGACCTCAGATCCAATTTGGTGAACACCTGAGCTCCCTGCAACTGATCAAATAAATCATCGATCCTAGGCAGTGGATACTTATTCTTTACTGTCACCCGATTCAACTGCCTATAATCAATACATAACCTCAACGTCCCATCCTTCTTCTTCACAAACAAGATCGAGCTCCCCACGGCGAAACACCGGGCCTAATGAACCCTTATCTAAAAGCTCCGAATCGAGCCTTAAACTCCTCGGTTCCACCGGTGCCATCCTATATGGAGGTATAGATATAGGCGGTGCACCGAACAAGGTCAATCTCAAACTCGCCTCCGATCAGCAAGAAACCCGTAACTCATCGGGAACACATCCAGAAATTCCTAATCATAGGAATATCCCGCAATCTCGCCGACTCGATATCCACAACATGGGCTAGATAGGCCTCATAACCTCCCTGCATCAATCTCAAGGCACTCAGGAAAGAAATCATCCTGGCTGGCACTGCCTGACTATCACCTCGAAAAACAGCTCTGGGCTGACTAGGAGACTCTAATACTACCTCCTTGGTATAACAGTCCATGACGGCCCTATGCTTCGCAGTCAACCAGTCTATCTCCAAAATCACATCAATCTCCCGCAGAGATAACACTATCAAATCTTTCAAAATTGCTCGATCTATCCAATCGGGCACCCTCAGACCTCTCCTAAAACAACAGACTACCTGAGGTGTACTCACCTCTAACCCATACTGCAATCTCTCCCTATCCCCATGCAGTCCACATGCTACATGCGGTGCAATGAATGAATGAGTGGATCCAGGATCCAACAATGCATATGCTTCAAAACCGTAAATCGAAGCATACCCGCAACAACATCCGGAAATCTGAGCCTCCCGCCGAGTCATGGCATAGACTACAGCTCGACCTGTCACTGCTGCTCACCCCTCAGTCCTCACTACGGACCCCTCAGCTAAGCCTCGGCCTCGACCTCGACCTCGACCTCGGCCCCTAAATCCCGATCCACCTCCACGACTCTGCTGCACCGTGGTATTACTGCCAGATCTCCTAGTCATAGTAGATTGAGCTCCCAAAGTCTCGAGGCAATTCTTAACCAGGTGGTCCATCGAGCCGCATCTCAGCGAGCTCCACCAGCCATGACACTCTCCACTATGCCTCCTCTCGCAATGCTCACAGACTGGAGGGATCTGCCCTGAACCTCTGGCACCGCCACTGCCACTACCAGTCTGAACAAATCTACCTCTCTACCCAAATCCAGACTGTCTAGCTCCTCCAATGGACTGAAGGCTGCTCGACGCCATTAACCTCTACTAAGATCGCTCGACTATCACTCGGCCTCTTGCCCTCGGGCCCTGTCCGACCTCGGTCGACTCTATCTCAAAGTCGCTCGATCCTTACTAAGCCGCTCTCACCAATGAAAGTGCCCATATCGATCAAAGTTAACACTGCACGGATCTCCAGATTGAGTCCGCCCTCAAACCTCCGACACCTGTCGGCCTCAGTGGCAATCAGCACTGTGGCATATCCCATCAACTCGTTGAACCGCACTCATACTCAACCACCGCCATAGTACCTGTCTCAACTCAAGGAACTCCTGCATCTTCATCTCTAAATATACCTTGGGCATAAAATTGTCCCTAAGGCCCTCGAAAATCATCCCAAGTCGAAACACGGGGCTCGTGGTACCGCCCAGACGATCTTCCACCATCGATAAGTCGCACTCAAGGAGAGAAACTGCATAATCGAAACGCTCGTCATAATCACAGTCCATCTGATCGAGGACTCTCTCAGTCCTCTCCAGCCATCCCTCAGCCTCCGCAGGGTCTGTGCTGCTATAGAAATCAACAACCCCACCACGCGCGATCGATCATACCTCTTCTCCGTGTCACGGAACTCTAGGAGGCAACTCCTCAGAATGAGACATCGAAGACTCCCTACTAGCTCCCACTGATTCTAGGTCAGCTGGTTGATCAACTTGATCTCCAAGAACGGATGACCTACAACAAACAAGAATTTTAATCAATTTTTTATTTTCTCTCTGAAATTCAAGCCTAAAAATACACTATGCCCAAAAGATATCAAACCATACTCTGATACCACCTAATATAGCGCCCCTTACCGTAGGGTATACACCAGGACACCCGTAGGTCATACCGATACATATCCTACAACGAGGGTGCACTACGATTCGATCAATACTAAAATCCACATGGCATCAATACAATAAAAACCGCAATATCAAAATCACAAAATTTTAAAATCCATAAAGCCTTTATCATTTCATAAAATCAATCAGAAATATAGACAAGTCTATCAGTTCCCTACATTCTAAATACAATAATCCAAAAAGGAAATTGATACAAAAGTCTATACTAAGTCATCCCCAAAATCCAATCCCAAATGAATCACATGTGTCATCGCCTCTCTCCGTAACGCTCACACGACGGAGAAGTATAACTCGAGCTAGAGTCTAATCTATCGATCCCGAAAAATAAATGCAATTTTGGGTGAGTTTATAACTCAATGAGAAACCATCATCGATGGTTCACTCAATTCATGCAAGACGCAAATCAAATGCATAGACACACACAATATCATTCAAATATTCTACAACAGCCATTACAATTTCATGCCATCACGAACTCGGCGAAGAATCACAAATCAATTAACACATTTGTATGCGATGCATATGTGACTCTTTTCCAGTTTATTTCAATGTTGTGACCGAGCACTGATTCAGTGACAATTTTCAGTGGACGCGTCAGGGAGTAGGAGAGCCCTCATGCAGGATGCACTAACTCCCCTCGAGCTCAAAGCTCGGTTTAGTGACAGTATTAGAGCTTAAAGCTCTTTTCAGTAATAAAGGCGACTCGGGTCATAACGTTCATTATCTGTTCATGCATTTATGCATGAAATGCAAATGTCCAGTAATCCACAGTCATGTGGCTATAAGCCCATTTATCACAGTTCCATAGTAGTCAAAAATCCAATTTATCAAAAACATGCATTTTGATCCTATTCATTCATGAAATCATACAGTCCACATTTTTTAAAATTCACATAGAGCATTTAACACTTAGAAATTGAGGAACCAACTAGGTTACTCACCTGTAACTTCCGAGATATTGCCTGGAAGTCCCAGCAATATCTGTGGAATGACGATCCAACGGTGCCTCTATAACAGTAAAATAATTTCTCATTACTAGATGCTCAATTAAAACAATTTAGTGATGCATATGTCTAATTGAAAATATGTACGATGCATATTCATGATTTTCTGGCGCTATAACCCAATTCCGCTATCTCTTGCCTCATAACCAAAATTCACTATTCACTAGATCAATATCATCCATTAATTTCATAAGTCTCCAATTTAAACTCCCATAGTCATAATAAAATTCTTAGGTTACAAAAGGAACTATAATCGACTCTCTTTCTATGATTGAGAACCCGCTAATTTAAATTCGAACTCTTATTCTTTACCTTAATTGTAGACCTCTTTCTCTAGTTCATAACGAATCAAGAATCACCACAATTGGAGGTCTATACCATAAGTTATTCCCCAAAAACCAAAACACATTTTTAGAAATTCGCCCCTCGCCACGACGCAGGAGTCCTCGCCGTGACGTATAAGGTTTGCTCGCCGCGACGTGGAAGACGCTCGCCACGGCGAACACCTTCCTTCAGCTCGCTACGACGCAGGAAGAGAGACGCGTCGCGGCGTAAAATTTCACGCTCGTCGCGTCGTCTCGCCCCGCTCGTTTGTCGCTGCGAGTAAGCATTTACTCGCCGCGGCGAGGCGTCTTGCAGATGTCGCGATGCGCGGGCTACATCGTCTTCTCCGGTCCATTTTTCATCCTTTCTCTCTCTAAAACCAGCATTAAATACCTTAAACTACCCCATCCTTCACATTAAATACCATAAATGCATCTAACAACAATTATTAACAACATTAAAGCCAATAACTTACCGATCGAAACTCAAAACCCCAAATCTCTGAAAATCACCAACTCTTTCTCCTTTCTCCCACAACCACGATGAACCCTTAACACTCACCAAACTTCATTCTCTCAAGGATCCAGCTAAGCTCACACCAAAGGGAAGAAAACAAGCAACGATCGTAGGCTCACACCAAAAGGGGAATCGGAAATCACCAACGAAGAGAAAAAGGATTTTGCCCTAGGAGAGATACTTTCTAATTTCAAAACATACTATATATAAAGGGTTGATTTAACCTATAGATCATAGTGCTCAAATTCTTTTAAATTTCAGTCTCTAAATTTCAATGGCTTATCATAAAAATTCCTAAACTCACAAATCAAATTTTTCCATGCCATTTACCCATCAATTTCGGAACCGGAATCTAATTCATCAGTCTTTAAGTCAATTTTCCGGTCCGGACCCATAACTCTAAAAATTTTAGAAAAATTCCTATAAATCCTCAAAAATGTAAGACACTAGATCCTATACTCCAATTTAAATTTTCAAATCCCTAAAATTCAATTCTCACTCCAATTTAACTATACAAACCCAATTATGCCATAATTCCCAATAAATCACAATTAAACCTAATTATCTCGAAAATTTACAAATCAATTCATGTACACAATTAAATACCGAAAAATGCCATGAATGCATGTACCTATCAATGTATGTGCAATTAATTCATTCCTCTATAATTAGAGGTCAATGAATATTCAATCAGTAAAATGCAGTATGAAATCCTAACCCATCCCAAATTACCAATATGTCCTAACACATAGGTAACAGGATGTTACACTATTTTATTCCTAAAGAATCATCATTCTATTCCTTATCTATTCTTGCAGGTGAACCAAACGCTTTATAAAACTTTCATCATTACTCAAATCATTTATCTTCAAGCTATCTCTTGGAACTAAAAACCAAAATACATGTTTCTTTGATTTACGCTTTCAACTACCCTTTTCAAAGAGCTAATTTATGGAGCAATTTTAGAAACCTTTCTTTTGTCACCCATTCTCCCTTACTCATCCTAGGTGATTTTAATGCAACTATCTTGTATGATGAAACTCAATGATTTATTACCCACAAACAACATTCTGTAGAGTTAAAGAAAGGCCTTGATGACATTCACATATCTGACATACCTTTTGGAGGCAACTTCTTCACCTGGAGTAATAAGTAAACTGGAACTTCCTTCATCATAAGAAAGATTGATCGATGATTAGCCAATCTAGATTGGAGGTAGACTTTTCCCCACTTTTATTCTCTCTTTCCCAATACCAAGCACTCTAATCACTCTCCCATTCTAATAACCCTAAAATGCCTTGATTCCACACACTACCCTTTTATATTGAATAACTTTCCTATTGGTGTTGTAGGTTTCTTTGATATGGTACAGAAGGGATCTAATATTCCCTTTTTTGGCACCAAGTATGTTGGACCCCGAACCTTGAGTGACAATTTGACTATGATCAAGTGGATGAGTTGATTGAAATGAAGCTAAATAGCAAGAATTAGAAAGAAAAAATGTGAAATTTTGAAGGATTAAGAAAGTTTGACTTTTGGAGAGAGAATGTTTGACTTTGAGAGTTGACTTTTGTTTGAGGCAAAATTTGATAAAATGATCTACATGAAACTTGTAGATTATGTTGAGAGCTTTTTGTGGACATAAAGTTTGAAATATTTCGATATCGGGAGTGAAAGTTATGATCGGTCAAAGTTTATGTTTGATCGGGTTTGACTTTTATATTGGTTGGAACTTTGACTGAGAAATTAACCTAGTTAGAGGTTAATTGAGCTTTGATGTTCTTCATGAAAATTGAAGGATTTGTTTTGATCTTTATTTCGATATAAAGTATGCAATTTTTTTGATCTCGGAAAATTAAGTTATGATTTTTACAAGCTTTTATAGAGAATAGTATCTTTGACCGGAAAATGGACTCCCGTAGGAGTTGAATTGAGTTTTATGTTCTTCTTGGAAGATTTAGAGCTTCTCTTAAGCTTTCTATAGAGACTAAGTTTGTCAAAATCGGAGTTCGGGATTAAAAGTTATGAATTTTGGGAGTTTAGAGTGAAAAAAAAAGAAAAGTTTTAGCGCTCGCTAGTATGACGGCTCGCTAGCGAAGGCGCCATCTGACGCTCGCTAGGCGCGACGCCTCGCCTCGGCGAGGCGGGCGTTCGCCGCCTCGCGAGGGCAAGGCTCGCCTCATGATGTGCGCCCTCGCTAGGCGACGCCTCGCCTAGCGGCGGGCGTCTCGCCCTCATGACGGCGTCTCGCCCTCATGAGTTAGGCGTCCGTCTGCGTCTGACGCTGCTTTCTTCTTAAATTTTGATTTCTTTGTTTTAATCCGACCTTTGCTCACTATTTTGCCTATATCTTTTCCGTCCGACATCCGATTGAGTTGATTCTTTTTGCGTTGGATTCCTAAGACATTGAATTTCATTTTATAAGAAATTTGTGAACTTTGAGGTTAAATTAATGGTGATTAATTTAATCAAAGTGAGTCGGGAAATTTTCCGAGCATGATTCAGTGTTTTAGAAATTCGGGATCTGTAGAGATCCGATTGAAGCGATTCTTGAGGAAATAAAGATAAGACAAGGGCTACAAATCATATGAAGACATGAAATGTCAATTTTGCCCTTAGGACTTTTAATTTTGAATTTAAGTTCGGATTAGGGTGAAATTTTGGATTAGGAACACCTGAGAGTAATTTGAGTATAACTTTTGATCTGGGAATCGAAATGAGACGATTCTTGTTTTGAATTAAACTAGAGACATAAGGCTACAATTGTTATGAAGACATCGAGTTTCAATTCTGGAATTAAAATGTGAAATTTTGGACGGAAATAATCGTACATAAGAAATGTGTTAGAATATGGATATTTCCGCCTTTGTTTAACAGATAACTTTTGATGTAGTGCTCGGAATTGAGCGGTCAGTGGCGTTGGATTCAGTATGAGTGAGAGGAACATTTCTCGAGAAGGAAGTTTGGACAAATTCCTTCAGATTGATAGTCGAATCAACCCGCAAATGAGCATGACATAAAGTAATAATGGAGGGCAAAATGGTCAATTGACCATCAATTAATGAAACACACTTGAGGAGTGTCGTTTTGGCTTATTTAAAAGCCACGAATGGGCTGGAGAAGTCTGGAATTACAGAAGAAGAGAAAGAAAATAAGAAAGAGAAGAAGAATGGAGAAGAGTTCGTATGGAGAAAGAAGAGGAGAAGTTTAGTTTTAATTTTCTACTCAATTCTTCAAGCTTTTGGGATTTTTCCAAGAAGGAAAAGAGTGGAGAATGAAGAGAGCTTCTTCATGAGCCAAGAAAATACAATTTGGAAGAGAAAGAGGTAAGAGAAATTTTCTACTTTGAGATTTTGATTAATCTTGGTTTAGAATTATGACATATGAGATGGGTTTATGGATTGTGGAATTAATTTTGATATATATGCTTTAGGTTGGGTTTAATTTTGGATGAAAAATTGAGTAAGGTTTAGGCTTAATTTTATGATGAAGAATTTTGAGATATTTTGGTGTAGAATTATAGGAAATATGATGAATTGATGATATATGAAATCAATTTTGAAGAAATTGTATTTTATGGTATTGAATTTGGATAAATTGGTTTAGGCCAATTTTAAGATTTGGGGATTTTTGAAATTGAGGATTTAAATAGTTTGGAATTAATGTGAATTGAGGAATTGTGAGATTAATTTTGAAGAAATTATGTTTTATGAGATTGAATTTGGGTGTATTGGTTTAGGCCAATTTTGAAAATTGGGAATTTTCAAAATTGGAGATTGAAATAGCTTGAATGTAAATGGAATTGGTGAATTCCTAAGTTGATTGTGAAAATTAAGTATTTTCGATGTGAAATTTGGATGTTTATGGTTTAGGTTTTGGTATTTTGGAAGAGAAAGCGAGGATCAATTGGAGCTTGAAATCAAGTTTCCTAATAATATAAGGTGGGTAGCATATTTATATTTTGATTTGTGAGCATTATGCAATTTTGAAAAATTAAAAAAGCAATTTTCAAAATTGAAGAAAGCAAAATTTTGGATTTTGATACATTATTGTTTTAGTAAGTGTTTGAAAAGAAAGGTTGGTTAATGTTTGAAATTGTGATTTCAAAGGATTTGGAAAAATTATTACAAGTTTGAATTATGTTTGAAAGAAAATAGAAATTTCGAAAGTTCATTTTGTTATGTATGCATTGCTAAATTATGTAAAGTCTTTGAAGTTATTGATTGATTGATTGAGTGATTTAATAGTATGCATTATGCGAATGTGTGGAAAATCAAGAATTTGAAAAGTGCCTTCGGGCATTCTGAAATCTCGTTTCGATTATGTGTTATGTGGGTCGGTTAGGTCCTTTGGTGAGTCATTGCCTCTACTTGTTAAGCCTTCTCCGGCTGCCCGCTAGTGGCACGGAGACTCGATTCGGACTCCCTCACGGCTACTACTGGACCGCTATGCGAGAAAGTGTAATCGTTCTATTCACGATCGCATATGATCATTCTGTGAGATGTGCGAGACGCTCTGTTGGACCGAACAGACCATTCGATGTGTAATATGTTTTGATTTGTTTATGTGTTCGCATTCATATTTATGAAAAATTCAAGAAGTTTTGAAAATGAGAAAAAGTGAGATTATTATGAAAAGTTTGAAAAATATGAAAAAAAAATGGGTTTGAGGAAATGGTTTGAAAATTTATAAAGTTTGAAAAAATTAAGCCCTTTTGGCAAAAAGAGTATTAAAATGATTTGACTTATTTATCGGTTTATAAATGTGTTATCCACGAGCTTTCGAGCTCACCCCCTTTCATCCCCATCTCCGTGTTTGACGGAGATCGGATGAAAGAATGTGAAGACGTATGTCAAGGCGTCGCCGACATTTGAATACGTTGGTTTTGAGAAATTTGGATCTTGTGTATGAATATGTTTATGACTTTAGATAAGTTTGGGAAAATGTATTTGTGTATAAAGTTGAGTATTGTGAATGAATGAGAAATTTGTATATGAAATTATGAATAGTTTGGGAATCTATATGTATGATTGATTTGGGAATGAGATTGAACTATGAGAATGGTAGATTGAATGACAAGTATGAGATTGTTTTAGAATTAGGTTTGTGTCTGTCTGCTTGATATCCGGACGGAGGGTCCGGTGGATTCTGATATTTGTGTGATTGATTAGCATTTAGAAGTGTTGTTTTGAACACTTTGCAGTTTGGAGTTAGGATAAAGCGCAGATTATCTTTAGAAATTTCGATAAAATCTGGGATAAAATGTAATTTGAGATTCGTATGGATTTATATAAGATTATGTCGTTGTATGGATTGAAGATGATTTGGATGTGATTGAGTAACGAGAAAAGAAATAAGAATAAGAAAAAAAAAAAATTCATAACGGATTTTGGAGCGTCTTAGAATTCCCAACGATTACATTTCTGTTCTTTGCTTTATCACGGATGTCGGAAAGTGTTTGATTTACATTGATTTGTTTGCTTACTTTGTTTTCTATCCGAATTGATTTGCATTCGATTCGATCCCGCTTTAAACTTATTCGTTCCGCTTTGTGATCCGTATTCGATTATTTAACTTCGCTATATTCGATTGAATCATTCGTTTGATTCGATTAGTATTTGCTTCCGCTTACTTTGAATTTTAAACTTCGCATTTCGCAATTTCGATCCGAAATTTCCGCTTCCCTTCGTTTCCGTTTGCTTCGGTTTCCGTTCTGCTTACGTGGTTGGGTCTCGCCAGCGGGATTATTTCGCTTCGCTATATTCGATTGAATCTGTTCATTTGTTTCGATTAGCGTTTGCTTCCGCTTGCATTTGCTTCCGCTTACTTTCGGTTTGTTAAACTTCGCCTTCGCAATTTCGATCCGAAATTTCGCCTCCTTCGCCTGTTTCCATTGATTCCGTCATTCGTTCTTTTGTTAAGCTTAGTCGGTTGGGATCCGGTTCCCGGATCGGGTCCCAACATAGATGATATCAGAGCCCAGTAATATGATCTTACTTGGGCGTATGAGTATGAATAAGGAATTGATACGAGTTTGTAAAGATAAAAGTGAATTTGTGAGAGTGTGCTAAGTGGTCATTTGATTTTGATGAAAGAAATATGATTGTCTTTAGGAATGTGAAATTGATGTGCATGACTATTTGATGAATTCAAGTGATTGGTTTGATTTGGGTGTTAAGAATATGACCGATTTTCGAAATGTGTTGAGGAAATTAAGATTAGAACTTCTTGAGAAATTGTGATGAATTGATATAGATGAAAGAATGATGGCATAATGATGATTGAACCATATTAGGGTTCTTTAAGAAATGGACCATTAATTTGTGCCCATATATGAAGAAATAATGAGCTATAGATATAGTGTTTTGATATGATATGAGTGGTATATGGTTTAAGGAAGTGAAAATTGTGAAGAGATTGAGAATATGTATGAAGAGTAAAAAGTGATGAACAAAAAAAAAGAAATTGATTATGAGTTGTGGAAAGAAATTAGTAAGAAAGTGCTTGATGATCATTGTTTAGAAAGAAATTTATGCAAGAATGAGTTACGTGGAGTTAAGTAAATATGAATTTCGAGGACGAAATTCTTTTAAGAGGGGGAGAAATGTTGGACCCCGAACCTTGAGTGACAATTTGACTATGATCAAGTGGATGAGTTGATTGAAATGAAGCTAAATAGCAAGAATTAGAAAGAAAAAATGTGAAAATTTGAAGGATTAAGAAAGTTTGACTTTTGGAGAGAGAATGTTTGACTTTGAGAGTTGACTTTTGTTTGAGGCAAAATTTGATAAAATGATCTACATGAAACTTGTAGATTATGTTGAGAGCTTTTTGTGGACATAAAGTTTGAAATATTTCGATATCGGGTGAAAGTTATGATCGGTCAAAGTTTATGTTTGATCGGGTTTGACTTTTATATTGGTTGGAACTTTGATGAGAAATTAACCTAGTTAGAGGTTAATTGAGCTTTGATGTTCTTCATGAAAATTGAAGGATTTGTTTTGATCTTTATTTCGATATAAAGTATGCAATTTTTTTGATCTCGGAAAATTAAGTTATGATTTTTACAAGCTTGTATAGAGAATAGTATCTTTGACCGGAAAATGGACTCCCGTAGGAGTTGAATTGAGTTTTATGTTCTTCTTGGAAGATTTAGAGCTTCTCTTAAGCTTTCTATAGAGACTAAGTTTGTCAAAATCTGAGTTCGGGATTAAAAGTTATGAATTTTGGGAGTTTAGAGTGAAAAAAAAAAAAAAAAAGTTTTAAGCCTGCTAGGCGACGGCTTCATCTGGCAATGAGCGCCCGTCTGGCACGTCATCTAGGCGACGCCTCGCCTGGCGAGGCGGCGAAGGTTAGGCTCGCCTCATGAGAGCAAGGCTCGCCTCATGATGTCTTGCCTCATTGAGGCGACGCCGCCTAGCGAAGGGGCGTCTTGCCCTCATGAGCGTCTCGCCCTCATGATGAGGAAGCGTCCGTCTGCATCTGACGCCTTTTTTTTAAATTTTGATTTCTTTGTTTTTAATCCGACCTTTGCTCACTATTTTGCCTATATCTTTTCCGTCCGACATCCGATTGAGTTGATTCTTTTGCGTTGGATTCCTAAGACATTGAATTTCATTTTATAAGAAATTTGTGAACTTTTGAGGTTAAATTAATTGTGATTAATTTAATCAAAGTGAGTCGGGAAATTTTCGAGCATGATTCAGTGTTTTGTGAAATTCGGGATCTGTAGAGATCCGATTGAAGCGATTCTTGAGGGAAATAAAGATAAGACAAGGGGCTACAAATCATATGAAGACATGAAATGTCAATTTTGCCCTTAGGACTTTTAATTTTGAATTTAAGTTCGGATTAGGGTGAAATTTTTGGATTGGGAACACCTGAGAGTAATTTGAGTATAACTTTTGATCTGGGAATCGAAATGAGACGATTCTTGTTTTGAATTAAACTAGAGACATAAGGCTACAATTGTTATGAAGACATCGAGTTTCAATTCTGGAATTAAAATGTGAAATTTTGGACGGAAATAATCGTACATAAGAAATGTGTTAGAATATGGATATTTCCGACTTTTTTAGCAGATAACTTTTGATGTAGTGCTCGGAATTGAGCGCGGTCAGTGGCGTTGGATTCGTATGAGTGAGAGGAACATTTCTCGAGAAGGAAGTTTGGACAAATTCCTTCAGATTAATAGTGCGAATCAACCCGCAAATGAGCATGACATAAAGTAATAATGGAGGGGCAAAATGGTCAATTGACCATCAATTAATGAAACACACTTGAGGAGTGTCGTTTTGGCTTATTTAAAAGCCACGAATGGGCTGGAGAAGTCTGGAATTACAGAAGAAGAGAAAGAAAATAAGAAAGAGAAGAAGAATGGAGAAGAGTTCAGTATGGAGAAAGAAGAGGAGAAGTTTAGTTTTAATTTTCTACTCAATTCTTCAAGCTTTTGGGATTTTTCAAGAAGGAAAAGAGTGGAGAATGAAGAGAGCTTCTTCATGAGCCAAGAAAATACGAATTTGGAAGAGAAAGAGGTAAGAGAAATTTTTCTACTTTGAGATTTTGATTAATCTTCGGTTTAGAATTATGACATATGAGATGGGTTTATGGATTGTGGAATTAATTTTGATATATATGCTTTAGGTTGGGTTTAATTTTGGATGAAAAATTGAGTAAGGTTTAGGCTTAATTTTATGATGAAGAATTTTGAGATATTTTGGTGTAGAATTATAGGAAATATGATGAATTGATGATATATGAAATCAATTTTGAAGAAATTGTATTTTATGGTATTGAATTTGGATAAATTGGTTTAGGCCAATTTTAAGATTTGGGGATTTTTGAAATTGAGGATTTAAATAGTTTGGAATTAATGTGAATTGAGGAATTGTGAGATTAATTTTGAAGAAATTATGTTTTATGAGATTGAATTTGGGTGTATTGGTTTAGGCCAATTTTGAAAAATGGGGATTTTCAAAATTGGAGATTGAAATAGCTTGAATGTAAATGGAATTGGTGAATTCCTAAGTTGATTGTGAAAATTAAGTATTTTCTGATGTGAAATTTGGATGTTTATGGTTTAGGTTTTGGTATTTTGGAAGAGAGAGAAAAGCAAGGATCAATTGGAGCTTGAAATCAAGTTTCCGGCAATAATATGAGGTGGGTAGCATATTTATATTTTGATTTGTGAGCATTATGCAATTTTTGAAAAATTAAAGAAAGCAATTTTCAAAAATTGAAGAAAGCAAAATTTTGGATTTTTGATACATTATTGTTTTAGTAAGTGTTTGAAAAGAAAGGTTGGTTAATGTTTGAAATTGTGATTTCAAAGGATTTCGGAAAAATTATTACAAGTGAATTATGTTTGAAAAGAAAATAGAAATTTCGAAAGTTCATTTTGTTATGTATGCATTGCTAAATTATGTAAAGTCTTTGAAGTTATTGATTGATTGATTGAGTGATTTAATAGTATGCATTATGCGAATGTGTGGAAAATCAAGAATTTGAAAAGTGCCTTGGGCATTACGAAATCTCGTTTCGATTATGTGTTATGTGGGTCGGTTAGGTCCTTTGGTGAGTCGTCATTGTCTCTACTTGTTAAGCCTTCTCCCATTGCCCGCTAGTGGCACGGAGTCGATTCGGACTCCCTCACGGCTACAATCTGGACCGCTTATGCGGAAAGTGTAATACGTTTCTATTCACGATCGCATATGACCGCTACTGGAAATGTGCGATGCGCTCTGCTTGGACCGAACAGCACCATTCGATGTGTAATATGTTTTGATTTGTTTATGTGTTCGCATTCATATTTATGAAAAATTCAAGAAGTTTTGAAAATGAGAAAAAGTGAGATTATTATGAAAAGTTTGAAAATATGAAAAAAAATGGGTTTGAGGAAATGGTTTGAAAATTTATAAAGTTTGAAAAAATTCGCCCTTTTTGGAAAAAAGAGTATTAAAAATGATTTCGGCTTATTTATCAGTTTATAAATGTGTTATCCACGAGCTTTCGAGCTCACCCCTTTCATCCCCATCTCCGGGTTTCGAGGAGATCGGATGAAAGAATGTGAAACGTATGTCAAGGCGTCGATTCGACATTTGAATCGTTGGTTTTGAGAAATTTGGATCTTGTGTATGAATATGTTTATGACTTTAGATAAGTTTGGGAAAAATGTATTTGTGTATAAAGTTGAGTATTGTGAATGAATGAGAAATTTGTATATGAAATTATGAATAGTTTGGGAATCTATATGTATGATTGATTTGGGAATGAGATTGAACTATGAGAATGGTAGATTGAATGACAAGTATGAGATTGTTTTAGAATTAGGTTTGTGTCATCTGGCGATATCCGGACGGAGGTCCGGTGGATTCGATATTTGTGTGATTGATTAGCATTTAGAAGTGTTGTTTTGAACACTTTGCGAGTTTGTTAGGATAAAGGCGTAGTTATCTTTGCCAAATTTCGATAAAATCGGGATAAAATGTAATTTGAGATTCGTATGGATTTATATAAGATTATGTACGACTGTATGGATTGAAGATGATTTGGATGTGATTGAGTAACGAGAAAAGAAATAAGAATAAGAAAAGAAAAAAAAAATTCATAACGGATTTTGGAACGTCTTAGAATTCCCAACGCGATTCTGTTTCCTGTTCTTTGCTTTGTCACGGATGTCGGAAAGTGTTTCAGTTTACATTGATTTGTTTGCTTACTTTGTTTTCTATCCGAATTCGATTTGCATTCGATTCGATCCCGCTTTCGCTTATTCGTTCCGCTTTGTGATCCGTATTCGATTATTTCGCTTCGCTATATTCGATTGAATCTGTTCGTTTGATTCGATTAGTATTTGCTTCCGCTTCGCTACTTTCGGAATTTTTCGCTTCCGCATTTCGCAATTTCGATCCGAAATTTCCGCTTCCCTTCGTTTCCGTTTGCTTCGGTTTCCGTTCTGCTTACGTGGTTGGGTCTCGCCAGCGGGATTATTTCGCTTCGCTATATTCGATTGAATCTGTTCATTTGTTTCGATTAGCGTTTGCTTCCGCTTGCATTTGCTTAAGCTTACTTTTTCGGTTGTTAAGCTCGCGCCGCAATTTCGATCCGAAATTTCTGTCTCCTTTCGCTTCCGTTTCCATTGATTCCGTCATTCGTTCTTTTTGTTAAGCTTAGTCGGTTGGGATCCGGTTCCCGGATCGGGTCCCAACATAGATGATATCAGAGCCCAGTAATATGATCTTACTTGGGCGTATGAGTATGAATAAGGAATTGATACGAGTTTGTAAAGATAAAAGTGAATTTGTGAGAGTGTGCTAAGTGGTCATTTGATTTTGATGAAAGAAATATGATTGTCTTTAGGAATGTGAAATTGATGTGCATGACTATTTGATGAATTCAAGTGATTGGTTTGATTTGGGTGTTAAGAATATGACCGATTTTCGAAATGTGTTGAGGAAATTAAGATTAGAACTTCTTGAGAAATTGTGATGAATTGATATAGATGAAAGAATGATGGCATAATGATGATTGAACCATATTAGGGTTCTTTAAGAAATGGACCATTAATTTGTGCCCATATATGAAGAAATAATGAGCTATAGATATAGTGTTTTGATATGATATGAGTGGTATATGGTTTAAGGAAGTGAAAATTGTGAAGAGATTGAGAATATGTATGAAGAGTAAAAAGTGATGAACAAAAAAAAAGAAATTGATTATGAGTTGTGGAAAGAAATTAGTAAGAAAGTGCTTGATGATCATTGTTTAGAAAGAAATTTATGCAAGAATGAGTTACGTGGAGTTAAGTAAATATGAATTTCGAGGACGAAATTCTTTTAAGAGGGGGAGAAATGTTGGACCCCGAACCTTGAGTGACAATTTGACTATGATCAAGTGGATGAGTTGATTGAAATGAAGCTAAATAGCAAGAATTAGAAAGAAAAAATGTGAAAATTTGAAGGATTAAGAAAGTTTGACTTTTGGAGAGAGAATGTTTGACTTTGAGAGTTGACTTTTGTTTGAGGCAAAATTTGATAAAATGATCTACATGAAACTTGTAGATTATGTTGAGAGCTTTTTGTGGACATAAAGTTTGAAATATTTCGATATCGGGAGTGAAAGTTATGATCGGTCAAAGTTTATGTTTGATCGGGTTTGACTTTTATATTGGTTGGAACTTTGACTGAGAAATTAACCTAGTTAGAGGTTAATTGAGCTTTGATGTTCTTCATGAAAATTGAAGGATTTGTTTTGATCTTTATTTCGATATAAAGTATGCAATTTTTTTGATCTCGGAAAATTAAGTTATGATTTTTACAAGCTTGTATAGAGAATAGTATCTTTGACCGGAAAATGGACTCCCGTAGGAGTTGAATTGAGTTTTATGTTCTTCTTGGAAGATTTAGAGCTTCTCTTAAGCTTTCTATAGAGACTAAGTTTGTCAAAATCTGAGTTCGGGATTAAAAGTTATGAATTTTGGGAGTTTAGAGTGAAAAAAAAAAAAAAGAGAAAAGTTTTAGCGCCTCGCTAGGCTGACGGCTCGCCTAGCGAAGGGGCGCCCATCAGACGCCTCGCTAGGCGGCGACGCCTGCATCTGGCGAGGCGTTCGTTCGCCTCATGAGGGCAGGCTCGCCTCATGAGCCAGTCTTGCCCTAGGCGACGCCTCGCCTACTAGCGAAGCGGCTCTTCTTCCTCATGACTGGCGTCTCGCCTCATGTTGTTGGGGCGTCCGTCTGCATCTGACGACGCTTTCTTCTTAAATTTTGATTTCTTTGTTTTAATCCGACCTTTGCTCACTATTTTGCCTATATCTTTTCCGTCCGACATCCGATTGAGTTGATTCTTTTTGCGTTGGATTCCTAAGACATTGAATTTCATTTTATAAGAAATTTGTGAACTTTTGAGGTTAAATTAATTGTGATTAATTTAATCAAAGTGAGTCGGGAAATTTTCGAGCATGATTCAGTGTTTTGAAATTCGGGATCTGTAGAGATCCGATTGAAGCGATTCTTGAGGGGAAATAAAGATAAGACAAGGGCTACAAATCATATGAAGACATGAAATGTCAATTTTGCCCTTAGGACTTTTAATTTTGAATTTAAGTTCGGATTAGGGTGAAATTTTGGATTAGGAACACCTGAGAGTAATTTGAGTATAACTTTTGATCTGGGAATCGAAATGAGACGATTCTTGTTTTGAATTAAACTAGAGACATAAGGCTACAATTGTTATGAAGACATCGAGTTTCAATTCTGGAATTAAAAATGTGAAATTTTGGACGGAAATAATCGTACATAAGAAATGTGTTAGAATATGGATATTTCCGCACTGTTTCGCGTATAACTTTTGATGTAGTGCTCGGAATTGAGCGCGGTCAGTGGCGTTGGATTCGTATGAGTGAGAGGAACATTTCTCGAGAAGGAAGTTTGGACAAATTCCTTCAGATTGATAGTGCGAATCAACCCGCAAATGAGCATGACATAAAGTAATAATGGAGGGGCAAAATGGTCAATTGACCATCAATTAATGAAACACACTTGAGGAGTGTCGTTTTGGCTTATTTAAAAGCCACGAATGGGCTGGAGAAGTCTGGAATTACAGAAGAAGAGAAAGAAAATAAGAAAGAGAAGAAGAATGGAGAAGAGTTCGTATGGAGAAAGAAGAGGGAGAAGTTTAGTTTTAATTTTTCTACTCAATTCTTCAAGCTTTTGGGATTTTTCCAAGAAGGAAAAGAGTGGAGAATGAAGAGAGCTTCTTCATGAGCCAAGAAAATACGAATTTGGAAGAGAAAGAGGTAAGAGAAATTTTTCTACTTTGAGATTTTGATTAATCTTCGGTTTAGAATTATGACATATGAGATGGGTTTATGGATTGTGGAATTAATTTTGATATATATGCTTTAGGTTGGGTTTAATTTTGGATGAAAAATTGAGTAAGGTTTAGGCTTAATTTTATGATGAAGAATTTTGAGATATTTTGGTGTAGAATTATAGGAAATATGATGAATTGATGATATATGAAATCAATTTTGAAGAAATTGTATTTTATGGTATTGAATTTGGATAAATTGGTTTAGGCCAATTTTAAGATTTGGGGATTTTTGAAATTGAGGATTTAAATAGTTTGGAATTAATGTGAATTGAGGAATTGTGAGATTAATTTTGAAGAAATTATGTTTTATGAGATTGAATTTGGGTGTATTGGTTTAGGCCAATTTTGAAAATGGGGATTTTCAAAATTGGAGATTGAAATAACTTGAATGTAAATGGAATTGGTGAATTCTAAGTTGATTGTGAAAATTAAGTATTTTCGATGTGAAATTTGGATGTTTATGGTTTAGGTTTTGGTATTTTGGAAGAGAGAGAAAAGCAAGGATCAATTGGAGCTTGAAATCAAGTTTCCGGCAATAATATGAGGTGGGTAGCATATTTATATTTTGATTTGTGAGCATTATGCAATTTTGAAAAATTAAAGAAAGCAATTTTCAAAATTGAAGAAAGCAAAATTTTGGATTTTGATACATTATTGTTTTAGTAAGTGTTTGAAAAGAAAGGTTGGTTAATGTTTGAAATTGTGATTTCCAAAGGATTTCGGAAAAAATTATTACAAGCTGAATTATGTTTGAAAAGAAAAATAGAAATTTCTGAAAGTTCATTTTGTTATGTATGCATTGCTAAATTATGTAAAGTCTTTGAAGTTATTGATTGATTGATTGAGTGATTTAATAGTATGCATTATGCGAATGTGTGGAAAATCAAGAATTTGAAAAGTGCCTTGGGCATTAAAAATCTCGTTTCGATTATGTGTTATGTGGGTCGGTTAGGTCCTTTGGTGAGTCGTCATTGTCTCTACTTGTTAAGCCTTCTCCTACCGCCCGCTAGTGGCACGGAGTCGATTTCGGACTCCCTCACGGCTACTCGGACCGCTATCTTGAAAGTGTAATCACGTCTATTCTCACGATCGCATGACCATCGCTGTGCTGAATGTGCGACGTCTATTTGGACCGAACCGACCATTCGATGTGTAATATGTTTTGATTTGTTTATGTGTTCGCATTCATATTTATGAAAAATTCAAGAAGTTTTGAAAAATGAGAAAAAAGTGAGATTATTATGAAAAGTTTGAAAAATATGAAAAAAAAAATGGGTTTGAGGAAATGGTTTGAAAAATTATAAAGTTTGAAAAAAATTCGCCCTTTTTGGCAAAAAGAGTATTAAAAATGATTTCGGCTTATTTATCAGTTTATAAATGTGTTATCCACGAGCTTTCGAGCTCACCCCCCCTTTCATCCCCATCTCCAGGTTTCGAGCAGGAGATCGGATGAAAGAATGTGAAGACGTATGTCAAGACGTCAGTTTCGACATTTGAATACGTTGGTTTTTAAGAAATTTGGATCTTGTGTATGAATATGTTTATGACTTTAGATAAGTTTGGGAAAAATGTATTTGTGTATAAAGTTGAGTATTGTGAATGAATGAGAAATTTGTATATGAAATTATGAATAGTTTGGGAATCTATATGTATGATTGATTTGGGAATGAGATTGAACTATGAGAATGGTAGATTGAATGACAAGTATGAGATTGTTTTAGAATTAGGTTTGTGTCATCTGCGATATCCGGACGGAGGGTCCGGTGGATTCTGATATTTGTGTGATTGATTAGCATTTAGAAGTGTTGTTTTGAACACTTTGCAGGTTTGGGTTAGGATAAAGGCAGCCGTTATGCTGCCGAAATTTCGATAAAATCTGGGATAAAAATGTAATTTGAGATTCGTATGGATTTATATAAGATTATGTACGACTGTATGGATTGAAGATGATTTGGATGTGATTGAGTAACGAGAAAAGAAATAAGAATAAGAAAAGAAAAAAAAAATTCATAACGGATTTTGGAACGTCTTAGAATTCCCACGCGATTCATTTCTTTCTTTTTGCTTTGTCACGGATGTCGGAAAGTGTTTGATTTACATTGATTTGTTTGCTTACTTTGTTTTCTATCCGAATTCGATTTGCATTCGATTCGATCCCGCTTTAAACATTAGTTCCGCTTTGTGATCCGTATTCGATTATTTCGCTTCGCTATATTCGATTGAATCTGCTCGTTTGATTCGATTAGTATTTGCTTCGCTTATTTACTTCGAATTTTAAACTCGCATTTCGCAATTTCGATCCGAAATTTCCGCTTCCCTTCGTTTCCGTTTGCTTCGGTTTCCGTTCTGCTTACGTGGTTGGGTCTCGCCAACGGGATTATTTCGCTTCGCTATATTCGATTGAATCTGTTCATTTGTTTCGATTAGCGTTTGCTTCCGCTTCGCTACTTTCGGATTTGTTCGCTTCCGCACTTCGCAATTTCGATCCGAAATTTCTGTCTCCTTTCGCTTCTGTTTCCATTGATTCCGTCATTCGTTCTTTTTGTTAAGCTTAGTCGGTTGGGATCCGGTTCCCGGATCGGGTCCCAACAAAGTAGTTCATCCTCATGAGGAAGCTTTAATCCACAAACAATAAGGTTAAGATTTTCCACTAATCGATTATTAAGAATACTCATCATCTTATAGATAATGTTAAATGTGCACCTAACTACTCAGTTAACTATCTATTGCAATCCTTCCTCTAGTTCTCTTATTGATAAGGAGAAATAAGGTTTAAAAAATTATTCTCAAGCTTTGAAGTTTCATCATTCCCTTTTGAAGCAAAGATCAAAGGTTAATTGGTTGCTTTCTTCCACGAGGCTCTCTTCTCCAGACATGCTTCTAATAAAATCCATTTAATTTGTCACTCAAGATCCAAATTGGACTTTGAAGCTTTAATCATTGAGACTTTTGAGGAACACTTCACCAATCTCCTTGGTTCAACATTAAATCCTCCTCTAGGCTCATCAAAGAAATTATTTAGGATTATATTTCTTGTCAGGATGTCAACACTCTCTTAACTCTAATCACCATCCAAAAGATCATTCCAACCTTCTAGTCCCTACATCCCGAGAAAGGTCCTAGTCCTGATAGCTTCAATGCCTTCTTCAAAACCTCGCACATTACTAACAAGACGGTGGTGGGTGTTGTGATGGAGTTTTTCAACAAAATAAATAGCACAGTAATCCCCAAAGGCAATAACTCTATAAAATTTGGTGATTATCACCCTATTGCTTGCTGCAACACTGTCTATAAAATCATCTATAAAGTGTTGTCACTAATATTGAAAGATATCATCTCAAACCACATAGCTTACAACTAGGGATGGCAATGGGTTTTCAACCCGATCCATATCCGTACTACTCGATCCTAAAAAATGGATATGGATGCTAAAAAATAGATTTTAAATGGATTGTAAATGGATGTTAAAAAATGGATGTGGATATGGATTTGCATATGGGTCTAGTAAAAACCCGAACCGATGGATACCCATACCCGATCCGTTTTCAAATAGCAATATTTTTTTTTCAAATAGCAATATTAATTGGTACATATATAATTGTTTGCATCTTACCATAGTTATTAAAAGAAACGTAAATACTAAGAAATCACTTAACCTAAGGAAATAAATAAATTAGATACAACAAAATCTAACAAAAATTTCCTAATTAATCGAAACTTCTTATATGTACAATTTTCATATTGAATTTTCCTTATAGATTCTACTTTACAAAGTTCATATGCGATTGCTTCAATCTTTGAAGATGCTGATGCAAGCGAAGAGGAACCGGGTGGAATGATTGATTTGGTAATTCATTTTATTTCTCATCATTTATTTATTTTTACTTAAAATATTAAATTAACTTATAATTTGGCTCTATTTATTAACATATTTTATTTTCTTATAGGATGATAATAATGCAAATGATATGGAGATGGAGTTTTGAATGTTGTAGAGTTCAGGCAAAGACAGTTAGAAGTTTTGGATGTTTCAATTTTTTTTTAGTTATTGGTTGTGAAAAACATATGTTGTCTACTTGTCTTTGCACTAAACATTATGATTTTTATTATTCCAATTTTATAGTTTTTTTAAGACATACAAATCAAAATCTTGACTTATTATTATTAAGTTAATTTTGATTTAGAGCGTTCGCAAAAATTTGCTCTCCATATTTTCAATTTAGAAGTTATATTTTTATGTGCTATACAACCTAATGGATATCCAAAAATCCGAATAACCCAATGGATTTGGATATGGGTAGTAAATCGTAAAAATTGATGGATATGGATATGGATATGGGTTGAGTCATAAAAAATGGATATGGATATGAGTTGAGTAAAACCCGAACCGAACCCTACCCATTGACATCCCTACTTACAACTAAGGATCCTACATTCTTGGAAGATCCATTAGAGACAACATCTCTATTGTGCAGGAACGTTTGAAGCATTACACCAGGAAAAGAGGTCACAAGAGTTGTGCTTTGAAAGTAGACTTCCAAAAAGCACATGATAATGCCAGACTAGACCTTGATCATCAATTTACTTCATACTTATGTCCTTCCAACAACTTTCATCACTTAGATACAACAATGCATTGGCATAGTTTCTTTCAAGATCTTGATAAATGGAGTTCCTACAAAGACTATCAAAGGGGAAAAAGGAATTAGACAAGGAGAACCCCTATCCCTATATCTTTTCTCATTTTTATAGAGGTTCTCAACAACTTGTTGGTTAGAGTAGTGGATAGAGATCTCAATTTCAAGTTTCGTGGTAAAATCTAAAAAAACTGTATATTCAGTGAATCCTTCCTTCAGTGATTACAAGCTTCTAATTGACAAAATTATCAACAGAATCAGTTGCTGGAGTCCTAGGGAACTTTCAATTGCTGGCAAATCACAACTCATCAATTCAATCCTCTCCTCATGACACTTCACTAGGTATCCCAGCTAGTTATTCTTAAATATATCTCCAGGGGAATTGATAGAATATTTAGAGATTATCTTTTTTTTGGATATAAATTAGATTTTAAAGCTATAAAAGTTAAATGGGCGGAAACTTGCTTACCTTAGAAGCAACGGGGACTTGGTTTCTTAAATTCTAAGTTGATTAATCTATCCATGCTCACCAAAAAGGTTTAGAGATTGATCGAAGATAGGCAATCCCTTTAGGTAAAATAGGCCTAATACATCAAAGATGAGTCTATATGGGATTTCACTATATGTAAGAATCCTTTAGCTTTGGTGAAGCGCGTTGGAAAAGCTAAAGATAAGCTGAAGCCTCAATATAGTTATCAAATTGGCAATGGGAAAACTTTCAACTTCTGGAGTGATCCTTGGTTAAATTAATAGTCTCTCCATTCTGTCCCTGAACTTCAATTCCTTAAAAATCACATAAATGGAAGTGTAAACGTAACTCATGGATTGATAATTTTAAAGTAAGCTTATTATAGCTACTGCACCTTGAATCTAATCCAATTACTATCTAATTTCAAATTAACAGGGCAAGTAGGCAAAATCTTTTAGAAGCTTGAACATTCTAGTTAATTCTCTACCTACTTAACCAAACTCATCTACAGAGAAGAACATCCCCAAGTTCCTTGACATTAGGTGGTTTTTTAAAGAACTACAACCTTATTCATCCACGTACTCTAAGGCAAGCATTCAAACTAAAACTAGCTACAATGGATAGAATTGGAAAATATTTGCAAATCCTAAACTAGTGTTCTTTATGCAAAGCTCAAGATGAATCTTATAACCGTTTTTTCTTCTCTTGCTCCTAGTCAAATATTATATGGCATATGAGTTGTAGGTTGTCATGTTGATACCCAAAAAAGATATTCTAATTCCTGACATTATCGACATTGATTATAGAGTAGGTATAGATATTGATAGATAATGAAGCCAGAATAGGGATCGAATAGATGTAAAGAAGTTGGTATAAAAGGCATTAATGCATATGGAAACTTTGGGGCTATTCATTCTCTACCTTTTTTTTGGATTTTGTATAATGCATAAGCTACTATATAAACCTTATTAATGTCCCCCTTAACTCTTCCAATCATATATTCGAGTTACAATATCTTTTTTTTGGTTATTGTAAAATAAAGGTTGCATTCAATTGACTACTTTTTCCTTCTAAAAGCTATATTGATATGTACAAACAATCACTTGTAAAGAAAGAAAAACCACAATGATATTGTTATTGCTTTCTTGCACTATGTTGATGTATAACTAGTGAAAATAATAATTTCAAGATAAGAAACAACTATATTTATTGAAACTCTTATTTATCTAATTTACATAATTAGCTCTTCATCATGATCATTTGACATCCATAGAAACATAAGAGCTTCAAAAGTATTAAAATAAAATAATTTTCTTTTACACATTTCATATTCCAAAATATATCAATTAAAATTTATATATGAGTGCAAATTATTTAGAGTTACCAATCGTATATTTTTTTTATCTCAAGTAGTTGTTTTTGGCAAATTTCTCATGTTATGATTTGTCTTTAACTCTCTCCATCTCTTCTAGCTTATGATTAGCTCCATGATAAGCTTCTAGGCTCCTTATCAAGTCTTGGATTCTTTTCATGTCTCTTTTATGAATCCACTCAAGATATCAAATTTTCCCTTTATCTTCCTACTGATTCTGTTTCATTCAATCATTGATCTCTTCTAACTTCTGTATTCTTTAATTTGCTCCATGTAGCTCCTAATTAACCTCTTTTAGATGTTGACTAAGTTTTTTATTAGCCCAATTCAAATTTTTGCAATCTCCTTCTGCTTTCTTGGTTTTCTATTACATCCACTCTTCTTGATTGCATATTGTCTCCAAATTCAACCTCAATCCCTTTTTCTATTTGAGAAATCTTGCCTTATCTCACAATGCCTGGTCCACTTTGACATTTTTGTTCTACACAATATTTTATCCTATATAATCTCATCATGCATTTCTGGCCTCATCTAAATCAATTTGTTTTGGAATTCCTGTTTCCGTATGTCCTGTTATGCTTCCAATCTTTTAGCCTTCTCTTTTTAGCCTAATATCTCTTCTATTATCTTTTCTTTTCTACCCTCCTAATATATCTAATTTCACCTTTACGAATAGCAAATGGTCTTCTATAGTATTTCCAATGGAAGGTTTGCCTTGAAAACCTATCTCTTTGATCACCCCATATATCATAAGTCGGGCTAGTATTTTTTTATTATTCTTTTATACTTTCTCTTTCGAAGATTGCTTCCATTTAGTAAGTTTTGTTTATGCCTCACTATATCGCTCAAGCCATTCACATTGTACTTTTATTAGTTAAATCATGCTTCTTTCTTCTTGTTCAATGGGATCATCCTGCATGCCAAGGTTGAGAAAACCAAAGTAGTACTCTAACATTCCATGGAGTTGCAGAATATGCCACTAAGACGTGTGAAATTATCGTTACCACTTACACTGGAACATGCAACTAAATTAAAACTTGACGCTTGATCAACCAGCTTGAAGTTATCCATCTATCTACACAACCTTTAGGAACCGAGTATATGTTAACTTGAAGATTGACTCCCATCTAGATTTACACAACTCTTCATTCTAAAGAGTTGCAATCTGCTGCAAAGGACCAATGCAAGTTGAAAGAGCATCAAAAGGATGCAACATCTCAGTTTTCTTTTCTACTCTTTCTTCACCAGACAACCTCCAAAAAGGTCTTAACTATGATTGCTAAATATGGTTGATCTTATTATATGTGACATTCACTATCCTTTCATTAACCAATTGCGTTGGAGTTTTCTTCGAAAAATTAATCTTTATACAATATTAAATGGATTAATTGAAAATTGATTTAAAAAAAAAATGAATGTGCTAATTATAGACAAGTCATTTTAAGCCCAAGACCATTCAACATCAGGTTCAAGCTTAACATAAGAATTTTCAGACTACCTGGTCCATGTCATTTCAAGCTCAACCCATTATTAGTCGATCCCAATGTTGAGCTTCCAACCCAATCCAGCTAGAGATACAAGTCCAAAGGTAACGGCACTTAAAGCTACGGAACGTTTTGCAGTTTTAGCAATTGAAAGATACAATAGGCATCAGCTTCCATGCCATTGCCAACCAACCACGAGGCACATTATTCGCAAAGTATGAAATACTGTACAAAGGCTATTTACGTGGTCTATAAGCTTCTACAGCTAGCTACTTGCAGAGTACAAATATCATTTCCTGCCCAGCCTCGCCAAATGCTGCTCATGTTTTGCTGCAGCTGCCTTGTCAGCAGCTTCACGCTTGAGTGTCCTCTTTGCCCGTCGCCCTGTTCGATCTGTGGCAACTTCCTTCTGTTTTGGTTCACGTGAAGAGCCAGCCCCCGATTCCTGGAGATTTGACCGGTGGACTGGCCTTGCTTCTTGACGGCCTGCCCTAACATAACCATTATTCCCCCACCTTCGGTTCCCGATATGAAGGGTTGATGACCTGCTGAAGTAAACTTCATCCAGATCATCCACATCTTCATCTAGATCATCCTCATCCTGATCATCCTCATCCTCGTATGCAAATTCGTATGGAAAGTAATCCTCTGAATCATCACAGGCATAGCCATAATCATCCACAAGTAAAGGTTTAAACCATGTAGCTCTGAGAAGAAGGCACACGCTTTCTACGAACATATCATCCTGAATGCTGTACAAACACATATACACCAGTGAAGAAACGGAAAACTGAAAAAAGAAAAATTAAGTTGATTCAAACAAAAGGAGTCATCAGGTTTAAGTGACACATCGTCCACCCAACATTACTGGTATGCCTAGATTAACATGTGTTTTCGGGAACTGGAAAGAAACAACTACCTGCCGTCAAGGGAACGATGAACACTGAGAAACTCAAAGGGATGTTTGCACTGAGGACATAAAGGATTCTGATTGTATGTGGCCCATCGAAGGATGCACGTCACACTGTACAGGACATAGAACACAAAGTTGGACATTTGAATACCAGAACTGCCTGCTATTTTTTGGTATCAAGTATCTTGAAATCGCAACTATTTGTGCCGTCAACATTGAGAAGCTCCAATAAGGAGTGAAGTATAAAGAAAAGGAAGAGCATGATGACATATTTCCCTACTATCAATATTATCAAGTCATGGCAAAAGAGATGCAATTGTAGTAAGGAGATTATACTCAATTGGATCAAGTGTCACCGAAATAAAAGAGCTAATGAAGGTCGAAACTTAAGAGCCAGAGGTTCAACTCAGTAGTACAAGAAGTGGTGCTCCCATGGTTGGAATAAGTGAGGGTACATAATCAAGGAAAAGATCATTATTAGAGTAGAAATTAAGAAAAAGTGAAATTCCAAAACGGTAAACAAGCATGCATCTCTATAGCTTACAATGAGACAAAAAGAACTCAAAGGGATGAAGTGTTTACTGCTAAATTTTGACTATGAGAATATGTACCATAAAAACACACACACACACACCAAAAAAAAAAGAAAAATACTCTGGGGAATGAATCATGCATGCATGGATTAAAATAACATAAAACAAAAGGAATTCACTCAGCAATATTGAGAGCTGGTAAATTCATCAACAACTCCCAATGACCATAATTATTTAAAACTGGTGGAAGTGACCCAAGAAAAATCAGAAAATAGGCATATCTTTCTTTCTAAATTCCAGCAACCTGCTCAGAAAATTTAGGACGATAGGGAAAGCAATTAAGATTTCAATTTACTCCTCAACATGAAAATGTATGCCTCATAGCATAAAAGTGATCACGAGTTCTTAAAGACAAGAAAAAATTAAAAGTTAAAATTAGCTGGCATATTAAGAAGGGAATTATAGTGTAGGAACAAACTTATGAAGCAAACATATGCAGGATAAACAGATTGCCAGTTAGAGAATAAGAATCAAGCTGATCGGGATCCTGACAATGTTTCATCATGCTTAAAGTTATAACTTTAAGCCATGTAATTACGATTAAATAGTTTTAACATATATAATCCCAATCGCATTAGAATTTCAATTCCATTCCACCCTTAATTCAATTAAATTGCAGCCAAACATCATCCCATCAGTTTACAATTAAATGAACTTCCATTAGTTACATACAAAAATCACCCCAACGTCCATCTTGCAAGCAAGGTATATCATATGAAAGCTTCTCAATTTGTTCCTATATTTGCTAGATCTTTATATAATCAACAACACATTCTCTTTCATCGCACCAATACCATGTATGAAGGAAAAAAATTGGCAAGCTTGTCTTTTGTCACCTCAGTCTCAAACTCAACCAAATAATGACAACCACAACAAAACCATGCTAACAGCAAAAGCAAAAGCTCACTACAAAGTACAGGGGCCACAACCACAAAATAAAGCAGCACATCATCGAGAACACACGCAACTACCATACACAATTAGATGTAGTTCCATCAAAGAAGGAAAGCAAACAGAATACAGAGTATGATGAAAGAAGGATTCCTATAGAGACTGTAACATGAACTAAGGAAAGGAATTGATTCAACTGACCAGTAAGCATGCTCGCAGCCTTTGATAAGGGCAGTTTCCTGAAGTACAATCTTGTCCAAGCATATAGTACAAACCCCACCATTATCCCCATCACACGACTTTTCACTAACCTCCATTTTGCTCTGCACTTCACCCTGAATCCGTAAGTCCCACGTCAATTTTGTCCATCAAGATCATATCCTTACCCTTGGAAACACCAGGGCAATCAGAGAAATCGATTTAAAAAAGAACACACAAGATCCCTGTTAAATGCAAAAGAATCCCCAAATCACCCGAAAGTCAAAATATTTCCTTTAAAAAGACAAACATAGATTGTTCTGCTCCATATTTCTCAGCTGCCAAACGCAACCCCCCCATCCAATCACAATAGGGAAATAAAGAAGTTAATGCCCATAAATGCATACAAAAACTGGAGCTAATATCAAATCTGAAAAAAAACTAAAAGAAAGAACACAAACACAAACACGTACCTGATCTTGAATGGAAGTATGGAGAAACGAGGAAGGTAAATGATCCGCGTCAAGGTTGATGACTGAATTTATGATAAAGAAGAAGAAGAAGAATTATACAAATAAATTGTGAATCAAAAACTAATCTAATCTAATCTTCTTCAATATAAAAGAAATGGTAAATTTGTAAAGAAGTAGAAGAAGGAACAAATGAAAAGAAGATGCCAAAGAATAAACTTGTTGATTGATTAAAGATTGCACAGACAGTGATTGGAGAATCTAAAAAGCGCCCCAACAACTAGGGAACGTTGTGGTCACCCTTTCATTTCAGTTTGTACCATAAACTTAAAAAGTCCTAGCTCCTAACTCCTATTTTTTTGCACTTCCTATTAATTAAGGGGAGTTTGGTCTTTTGGTGGGACCAGGTAGGATAGGAATATTCGCACCGAACATGTATCGTGTGACCCGGCTCTTCTCTTCTTGTAAGACACTCTTACGCGTCGTTTGTATGTTCTTTTTTTTTTTTTTTTGAAATAAAACGAGCGTAACACAAAAATAAGCTAATTATATGAAAAGCGGAAAAACTAAACCAAGCTAACAGGCTTATCCTGTACACTCAGAACTTACTAGCCTTTCATCTTCATCAACAAAAGAACAAGAGCTGTCTGAAAGTAAAATAGAATCTAAACAAAAAGGAGGAACATTCTAAAAATGTGAGTTTGTATGTAATAAAACTACCCTGGTTAGAGCATGAGTCGCCTTATTAGCAATCTTACGCGTCCATTGAAAGGACAAATGAAGGAACTGTCGCTGGATTGAAAGACAATCAAGAGCCAAAATTCCACTCTCAGACCGATTAGATGATTTGCCGAGATTATGCAGACAAATGCCAAACAATCCGATTCCACAATAACCTTGTCAAGCTGTCGGTTTTTTAATCAAGATAGAGCTTCCCGAATAGACATGATTTCAGCCAGAATTGGGTCATATAGGATAGGAAAAAAACCCGATATGACAGACACAAAATTCCCTCGTGCATCCCTTAGATATACGTAAAATCCAAGCCAAACTTATATTCATAAATTTAAATTAATCTATATTTGTCATTTAATAATTTCTCATTCCATTAACTATAGGAAAGAGAATTAAAAAACTCAAAGCTCTTTAAATAAGGGTTTTATATATGTTCTATCTTTTATGTTCTTTATACAAATATTTTGTTTCTAAATCATAATTCATATTCATTTCAATAAAATATAAATTGAAGGAAATATTAAATGGGTTTTAGGTTAGAGTTGGTGGGAAAAAGTTATGACTAAAAGGAATTATTTTACTTAATAACTATGACATGTCACTTAATATCATTATTTCATTTTTTCATTAATTTTGAACATATAATAGTAATTGAACTAATGATAAGTGATCTGGTATATGTTTTTAGTCTAACAAAGAATTGTCCATACTAAAGACTTATAAAGAAATTAATGGGTGTTTGTTTCAATTAAGTGTATACCTTTCATGTAGCTCTTTAATCAAAATCAATTACTCTGTTTTGACTCCTTTAAATCAAAATGAACTATTATCCAAACTACAATTAAAACAGTTTGTTTAGAATATAGGAAAATTAATATGAAATGATTAAATATAACGTTGAATTAGTAGCATAATTAATATGATGACTATTAGTAGTATGCTTGCTTTCCTATTTGTTGAATTGCTTGTATTTAGATATATGATGATTATTGCTTGTTGCCCAATACATTAACTAATTTTGCAAACGTAATACAGCGACTTATGTTAATCGAGCAACATAATCAATACAAAAGAGTATTTTGAATCTCCTAATCATTTTTCTTGACTTTTGATAATTACAAGGATGAAGTATTAAAACATGAATATAGATGCGTTACTACAAATTTTATTGATAGCAAGAGGAAGGAGCAAAAAAAGATAATTATTTTTAAGGCATTAAAACCTACTGTCAATAGATTATCACTTATGAATAAAATAACTCTTTTCTTGACTCAATGGAAGGTTGATAAAAAGATTTTATCCAAATCATTAGACGGTACTTTTTACAATGACAATATGGTCAACTTCTCAAGTTTTATCTTGCTACAATAGTTTATTATTTTCCAATAGACACATTTTTAGGTTAGATGTTCTTATCATATTATGATTTTTTTTTTGAAAAATTAGGAAAATAATTATATTAAATTGAAATGAGGACCAACACTTCATATTATAAAAGGTTTAATCACAAATCTAACTCATTCCTACAGAAGTTATAAACTTCTTTGTTGATTATATTAAACCTAATCCTAATACTTATAGGTATAAATAGCTTTTAGAAAATATATGTTCAAAATGAATTAAGGGTCTTTCATTGTCAGGCATTAACAAGCATCAGGTAGCCTCCAATTCTCTTTAGTTTATAAGCTACAAGTGATATGAACTTGATGAGTTGCCACGTGCAACTTTATTTTTCCAATAAGTTTCTCCAATAAGCATTCTAGTTGTGAGATCTAGTTATGAAAGATTATAGTTGTGTTTTACCCAAATATTATAAACTCTATAACTTGGGAGATTTTAGAAACTAACTTATCTCCTAAGCTTTTAGCAAAGCAATTGCAACATCATTCCTTTACTATATTATAATTTAGTTTTAAGGAAATAAAGTTGTATATCTGAATGATAAATATCTATATGGTTTTTGTAAATTGGTGCTTAAAAGACAAGTTATTTAAATTTTCATCCCCTTAATTGTACATGATACATAGGGATGGAATATTGAGAAGTCTGGTTTGCTTGTCAAGAGTGTTTGGCTTCCCTTTGAATGCTAGCCACAATTTGAATATATCTTAAAGTTGTTCCTGTTTGAACCACATCATTTTGAACTAAAGGACCTTAAAAGCTTGAGTTCTTAGTAGTTTTCTACAAGAACCATTGTTGTAATTTCCTGAAGTTGTTTTGCTCTAAAGAATGTTATCCTCCTTTGTTATTTATCATATTCAATCATAGGATATGATTAAGTAGTAGAGAGCTAGGCAATAATTCTAGGTATTGGTGTTTTTGTTCTAGTACCTCTTTTGTAATACTATTATGAGGGAAGACACTTCTTAAGGAAACTAACTTTATAGAGTTAGTTAATACGCCAAATTGACATCAATTATCATGTGAAAATATTGTGTTTGCACCATGAACAACTTTGCTTTGAATTACCATCCTTACTTTTCTACCCTTAGCTTAAAAATATTGTACAAGGTCCAAAAAGTACTTACTTTAGGATGAATGCTCCACATGTTTTCATTCCTCAAGTAACAAGCATCTATCTATTGTACCTAAAATGTTTGCATATCACTTTGTATCCTCCTTAGTCTTTTTATCATAAAGAATTTATTTATGAGTTCCAATATTTTGATTCCCAACCCTCACTCTTTCTTTGTTGGGCCCCGAAAATTTTTTATTTTTTATTTATTTATTGATTTATTGATTTACTTGACTTATTCTTTATTGTTGCTTTAATTGTTTTAATTATGTGTATATATATATGTATTTGTTGAGCCTTGAAATTAGTTAGTATGATTGGGAATTGGAAATCTTGAAGTAAAGTGAAGGGTTAGAATTAATTGGATTAATCGGAAGTAAGCTTGGATGTCTAGAGCCATATGAGACAAAAATAAGGGCTTGTTAGGAAAAGTGGCTTTAGAGATTAAGGGAATAAGAAGAAGGAGGAGAGCCCAAAGGAAAAGCCTAGTAAGCTATAAGGAGATTGAAACAACGTAGTATTGGAGGAGGACTTAAGTTGAGAAATAATTGAGAATAAGTGAATTAAAGAAGGAGAAGAAGAGATTGTCGTAAACCAAAAGGAAAGGAAAGAAGAGAAAAATGTGAGCTAAGAAAGAGGGAGCTTTCGACTAGGTGGAAGAGGGTCGTAGGAAGCTTGAAGAAGAGGAAAAAGAAGAGAAATCTACTTGTTGAAGGTAAGTTCCATCTTTGTTTATGATAGGTTCGAAAATGGGATGAAATGGAAGTTAGGGTTTGTGTAGGATTTGAAGAAAGAAAGAAGAGAAGGTGAAATCAAAGGGATTATAGGATTTCTAAGTTAGGGTTTTGGTTTTTTTGGCAGAAATGGCTTATGAGTAGGTTAGGTTTAAAGTTTATTTTTACCTTTGCTTGATTTATAAATGTTATGCCTTTCTTTTAGAATATATTTATTAAATGGAGTGTGATTTAATTGAAGAAAATCAAGAAAACCCTACTCAAGACAAGGAGGAAGGGCAATCTTGAATTCGGATTCCGACGTTAGGTGGGTAACATTTTTATAGTTGTTGTGTAATGGGCAAATGCCCTATGTGTGCAATCTTTGTTAATTTATGTGTATATTGAAAGTGTATTTCTTTTGATTTGAAAGAAAAGTATGAAATTTCGATGATTCGATAGAATGGAAGAAGCATAAAATGTTATTCTTGTGATTGAATATGTGAGCATAAATTGGTTGTGTTTGGGCGAGAGAGAACCTGTTTAGTTAAGTCTCGTGCACGATGACCCCCCTTAGCCTTCTCCCAGCTGCCCGCTTGAGGCCACGAGATCCTGAGAAATCAGACTCGTCGTGTTTACGGTAAACTTCGGTTTCCGTCGTGTTTATGGAACTCTCGAGCCAATTGTGTGCATTTCATCATTTTGGTGTTATGATGCATAATATGTGTTTTAATTGATAGAAGATTTCATGTTATGCTTTATGTGGTGATTTTGGCTAATTTATGATTTATGTGATGAAGTTGAGTTATTTGTGTTTTATATGATAGATTGCAAATGTTTCGGATTCTTTATGTGTTGTATGGCTCATTACTCGATGGCGATTCTTGTTTTAAATTAAACTAGAGATAAAAATATACAAGTTTTATGAAGGAACCGATTGGCAATTTAGTCACTAAGATTTTATATTTCTGACTTGAAGTCGGTAGAGTGTCGGTTTTGATTGTTTTCTTCAGATAGTATTTTGAGCATAACTTCTTCATTTCTAATCCAAATTGAGCGTTTTCAGTGGTGTTAGAATCGTTAGAATATGGGGAACAAATGTCCTTAGGAAGTCGATCTGAAATTTTCATTTGAAAGTCCCCCCCCCCACCTAATTTGTGGTCAGTGTGTGGTCGGTTTTGGGTCTGTTATGCTTGTGTGTTTCCGAATGTTGGGCTTCGGAGACGAGGTCCAACATTGTTTAGTATCAGAGCTTAGGTTCACTCCTAGGCTTAGGATGCATAGTAGGGAAATTGTTTTGTTATGTGATTAAATTTTTGCATTATGAGTTGATTGTTTGTATTAAGTGACATGCATATCATGCATACATATAGAAACTAAGATTAAAACGAATTGTAGCTAATCATAAATATTCTCATTGAAGGAGTAAGATGCCACCTCGTAGAAGGACACGAGGAGTTCTGCAAGGTTCAATTGCACCTGACTCTCCTCCGAGAGAGGAGAGCACGGATGAGTCTATAGCCCCGGGAGTGGCTGAGGCTTCTCGAGGGCAAAGTAGTGAGCCCCTCCGATCTCAGACGCAGCAGTCGCCTAGTCAGTCTGAGCAAATGCCTGCTCTAGATCCGAGATTGTTCCAGGCATTTACCCAAGCCTTTGTTCAGGCTATGGGTCAAATGCCCCAGGCTTCTGGTTTGGCCCCAGTTAATAAGGGGAGACAGTTTGACAAGTTAAGGAAGTATGGAGCAGTGGACTTCTACGGGACCACGGATCCTGAGGAAGCTGAGACCTGGTTGAAGAAGACCGAGAGAGTGTTGGATCAGATGGAGTGTGAGGATGATGAGAGGGTGGTTTATGCTGCCAGTCTGCTCCAGAGTGATGCCTTGCATTGGTGGGAGTGTGTACCGGAGAGTCAGCTGAAGCCGATAGGCTTGACATGGGAAGACTTCCTGAATGTTTACAGGAAGAAGTATCTGTCTGAGGTGTACATCCAGCAGAAGCAGAAGGAATTCCTGAGCCTCACCCAAAGGGAGATGACATTGGCTGAATATGAGCGCCAGTTTACTCAGTTGTCAAGGTATGCTTCAGAGATGATGTTCAGTGAGGCTGCAAAGTGTCGCCGGTTTGAGTCGGGCCTGCACCTAGCTATCAGAGAGAAGGTGGTAGTGCAGAACTTTGGCGACTTCCGACAACTGGCTGAAGCAGCGTTGAGAGTTGAGAACATCGAGAATATTAAGAATGCAGTTAGCCAGAAAAGAAAGGGAAGAGAGCAGTTCAGAAGGGGAGGTGGTACTTCTATTCCTGAGAGAAGTGCCAGAACCTTTCCTTTGCAGTCTAAGGAGAGAAGCAGCGGTGCGAGCTGGCCTAGGCCTATGAGGACTTCTACTGTTTCTCACCAAGCCTCAACGATGGGCGACAGTAGAAGAGAAGATGGGGAGAGGCCACCTCTTCCCAAATGTGAGCACTGTGGGAATCTCCATAAGGGAGAATGTCGCAGATTGACATGAGCATGCTTCAATTGTGGGCAGAGAGGACACATAGCCAAACAGTGTCCTAAGCCGGATAGAAGAGAGGGATCACAGATGCAAGCTTCCAGGAGAACAGAGACAGTGGGACAGAAGGCTGTGACTGAAGTGGGTAACTCTGGAGTGCCTAAGAGAGCTCATCTTCCAGGTAGATCTAGGGGGCAAGCACCAGCTAGAGTGTTTGCAATGACTCGAGAGGAGGCAGAGACCGCTCCAGAAGTGGTGACGGGTATGGTTAAATTGTTTGATGATGATGTTCTTGCTTTAATTGATCCGGGTTCCACCCATTCTTTTGTGTCGTTTAGTAGGACTGTGCCTAGGAGAAAGTTGAGCCTATTGAATACTCCGCTGATGGTGAGTACTCCGATCGGCCAGTATATTATTATCATTCAAGTGTATAGAGAGTGTGAGATAGGGATTAGTGGAGGAAAATTTGTGGTGGACTTGATGCCCTTGAAGATGGGAGGATTGGATGTGATCCTAGGTATGGATACATTAGAAAAGTATCATGCCAATTTAGACTGCAAGCAGAAGACAGTGGAATTCGAGCTAAAGGATGGCAGAAAAGTGGTATTCATGGGAGATAGAAAAGTCAGTCTGCCTCGGATTGTTTCGGCGATGACAGCAGAGAGAATGATGAGTAAGGGGTGTGAAGCATTTTTAGCCTATGTGTTAGACACGAAAGCAGATAGAGGGAGGTTGGAAGACATTCATGTAGTCAGGGAATTCTCGGATATCTTTCTCGAGGAATTGCCAGGACTACCTCCGCCTAGGGAAATTGAATTTCCCATTGAGCTTCTTCCAGGTACTACGCCGATTTCAATTCCGCCTTACCGAATAGCTCTGACGAAATTGAAGGAGCTTAAGGAACAATTGGAGGATTTATTAGAGAAGGGTTACATTAGGCCGAGCTCTTCGCCTTGGGAAGCTCCGGTTCTCTTTGTGAAGAAGAAAGATGGGTCGTTGCGGATGTGTGTGGATTATAGGAAGTTGAATCATGCCACCATTAAGAACAGATATCCACTCCCACGCATAGATGATTTATTTGACCAGTTGCAAGGGGTGAGAGTCTTTTCCAAGATAGATTTGAGATCAGGTTACCATCAGTTGAGGATTAAGGAGACCGATGTGTCCAAGACTGCTTTTAGGACGCGTTATGGCCACTTTGAGTTTTTGGTTATGCCTTTCGGGTTAACGAATGCTCCTGCAGTCTTTATGGATTTGATGAATAGAGTCTTCAAGTCTTTCCTGGACCAATTTATCATTATCTTTATTGATGATATATTGGTCTATTCTAAGAGTGATAAGGAGCATGAGGATCATTTGAGGGTTGCCTTGGAGACCTTGAGAAAGAATGAATTGTATGTCAAATTCGATAAATGCGAATTTTGATTAAAAGAAGTAGTATTCCTCGGACATGTGATTTCAGAGCGTGGAGTGCATATGGATCCACAAAAGATAGAAGCTGTGGTTAAATGGGAAGCACCTAAGAATGTAGCTGAAGTGAGAAGTTTCTTGGGATTAGCTGGATATTACAGGAGGTTTGTGGAGGGTTTTTCTATGATAACTGCCCCACTTTCCAAATTGACGAGGAAGAATCAAAAATTTGAGTGGACTGAGGAGTGCCAGAGCAGTTTTGAGGAATTGAAGAATAGGCTTACTATTGCACCGATTTTGACATTACCTTATGGTGATGATTGATATATTATATACAGTGACGCTTCTAGGAAGGGTTTATGGTGTGTATTGATGCAAGGAGAGAAAGTGATTGCCTATGCTTTTAGGCAATTAAAGCCCTATGAGATGAACTATCCTATCCATGATTTGGAATTGGCTGCTATAATTTTCGCATTGAAGATTTGGATACATTACTTGTATGGAGTTACTACTAAGGTGTTTACAGACCATAAGAGTCTTAAGTACCTATTGACTCAGAAAGAGCTGAATTTGAGACAGAGGCGATGGTTAGAATTGCTAAAAGATTATGACTTGATGATAGACTACCATCCGGGCAAAGCTAATGTGGTAGCCGATGCACTGAGTAGGAAGTCCACTATGGCACATGTGGAAACGGTGTATCTTCCCTTGCTGAAGGAATTAGCCAGGCTTGGTGTGACGTTGAGACAAGTTGAGCATAGTAGTGTCTTGACAAATTTTAGAGTGAGACCAGTATTGAAAGAGAAGATTAAAGAATTGCAGGAACGGGATGAGTAATTGAGTAAGCTTAGAGAAGAGGTAAAGAATGGCAAACCTTCTGAAGTAGTGGTAAAGGAAGATGGATTGATGGTTATAGGCAATAGATTGTGTGTTCCAGACATGCTAGAGCTGAAGGATGAGATCCTTGATGAGGCACATAATGCTCCTTACGCAATACACCCAGGGAGTTCTAAGATATATCAAGATTTGAAAGAGCATTTTTGGTGGAAGGGAATGAGGAAAGATGTGGCAGAGTATGCGAAAAGATGTTTAGTGTGTCAGCAAGTGAAAGCTAAACACCAAGCACCTTCAGGCAAGCTTAATCCTTTGTCGATTCCGGAATAGAAATGGGAGAAGATTACCATGGATTTTCTAATGGGATTACCGAGGTCTAGCAAGAAGCATGACGCTATATGGGTGATTGTTGATAGGTTGACCAAGTCAGCACACTTCTTGCCAATTAGACAGACAGATTCCTTGAATGTGTTGGCTAAGAAGTATGTGGATGAGGTAATCAGACTTCATAGGATTCCAAGCTCGATAGTTTCTGATAGGGATCCTAGGTTTACCTCCAGATTTTGGGAAAGTTTGCAGGAGGCTCTGGGGACTAAATTGCATTTTAGTACAGCTTTCCATCCGCAGACTGATGGACAATCGGAGAGGACGATTCGGACTTTGGAGGCAATGTTGAGAGCTTGTGTATTGGATTTCAAAGGTTCGTGGGATGATCACCTACCTTTGATTGAGTTTGCTTACAATAATTCCTATCACTCGGGAATTCAGATGGCACCTTATAAGGCTTTGTATGGTAGGAGATGCAAAACTCCTATTTGTTGGGATGAGGAAGGTGAAAGGAAGCTTGTAGGGCCTGAATTGGTACAGATTACAGTTGATAAAATTAAGTTAGTGAAGCAGAGGCTTAAAGCAGCTCAAGATAGGATGAAAAGTTACACGGATGCCCATAGGAAAGAGACGGATTTTGAAGTGGGAGAAAAGGTGTTTCTTAGAGCTTCTCCATGAAAAGGTGTTTTGAGGTTTGGCAAGAAGGGCAAGCTTAGCCCAAGGTACATAGGCTCATATGAGATCATTGAGAGGATTGGGCCTTTGGCTTATAAGTTAGATTTGTCATTGGAGTTATCTAAGATTCATAATGTGTTCCATGTATCGATGCTGAGGAAGTACAGATCGGATCCTTCACATATAGTTCAACCTTCAGAGGTTCAGTTGAGGGAGGATTTGACTTATGAGGAGCAACCAGTGGAGATCTTGGATTCAAAAGAAAAGGTGTTAAGGAATAAGATTGTAAAGCTGGTTAAGGTCTTGTGGAGAAACCATTCAATCAAGAGGCAACTTGGGAGCCTTTAGAAGCCATGAAGGAGAAGTACCCATACCTCTTCATGGACTCAGGTAAGGATTTCGAGGACGAAATTCTTTTAGGGGGGAGAATTGTTGGGCCCCGAAATTTTTTTATTTTTTTATTGATTTATTGATTTACTTGACTTATTCTTTATTGTTGCTTTAATTGTTTTAATTGTGTGTATATATATATATATGTATTTGTTGATCCTTGAAATTAGTTAGTATGATTGGGAATTGGAAATCTTGAAGTAAAGTGAAGGGTTAGAATTAATTGGATTAATTGGAAGTAAGCTTGGATGTGTAGAGCTATATGAGACAAAAATAAGGGCTTATTAGGAAGAGTGGGCTTTAGAGATTAAGGGAATAAGAAGAAGGAGGAGAGCCCAAAGGAAAAGCCTAGTAAGCTATAAGGAGATTGAAACAACGTAGTATTGGAGGAGGACTTAAGTTGAGAAATAATTGAGAATAAGTGAATTAAAGAAGGAGAAGAAGAGATTGTCGTAAACCAAAAGGAAAGGAAAGAAGAGAAAAACGTGAGCTAAGGAAGAGGGAGCTTTCGACTAGGTGGAAGAGGGTCGTAGGAAGCTTGAAGAAGAGGAAAAAGAAGAGAAATCTACTTGTTGAAGGTAAGTTCCATCTTTGTTCATGATAGGTTCGAAAATGGGATGAAATGGAAGTTAGGGTTTGTGTAGGGTTTGAAGAAAGAAAGAAGAGAAGTTGAAATCAAAGGGATTCTAGGATTTCTAAGTTAGGGTTTTGGTTTTTCTGGCATAGATGGCTTATAGGTAGGTTAGGTTTAAAGTTTATTTTTACCTTTGCTTGATTTATAAATGCTATGACTTTCTTTTAGAATATATTTATTAAATGGAGTGTGATTTAATTGAAGGAAATCAAGAAAACCCCACTCAAGACAAGGAGGAAGGGCAATCTTGAATTCAGATTCCAACGTTAGGTGGGTAACATTTTTATAGTTGTTGTGTAATGGGCAAATGCCCTATGTGTGCAATCTTTGTTAATTTGTGTGTATATTGAAAGCGAATTTCCTTTGATTTGAAAGAAAAGTATGAAATTTCGATGATTCGATAGAATGGAAGAAGCATAAAATGCTATTCTTGTGTTTGAATATGTGAGCATAAATTGGTTGTGTTTGGGCGAGAGAGAACCTGTTTCGTTAAGTCTCGTGCACGATGACCCCCCCCCTTAGCCTTCTCCCAGCTGCCCGCTTGAGGCCACGAGATCCTGAGAAATCGGACTCGTCGTGTTTACGGTAAACTTCGGTTTTCGTTGTGTTTATGGAACTCTCGAGCTAATTGTGTGCATTTCATTATTTTGGTGTTATGATGCATAATATGTGTTTTAATTGATAGAAGATTTCATGTTATGCTTTATGTGGTGATTTTGGCTAATTTATGATTTATGTGATGAAGTTGAGTTATTTGTGTTTTATATGATAGATTGCAAATGTTTCAGATTCTTTATGTGTTGTATGACTCATTACTCGATGGCTATAAAGGTGTTAGCCACTAAGCCGTGTTTGCTTACCTCATTCTCCCTCCTCAGGTGCAAATTCTAGTTGATCGTGGAACCTTACAAGGCATCGGACATAACTCCAAGAAACTTTAGACACTTTTGTATTAAGTTAATAACTAGCTTTTGGAATAGCTTTATAAGCATATTAAACATTGAGCATCTCATATTTTTTATTTTGGTACTTGATTCTTGATGGATATGATGAATATGCTGATATGTAATTAAAGCTATGATTGAACTCTTGAATGATTGATAAAGAGATTGAGAGCTCCAGTACTCTCTTCATCATGTGAATTTGTTGATTTGCGATATGTGCTTGACCTTGAAAAGGATATATGTATGAGTCTTTTGATCCTTGAGTTATTGTTGGGTTTTGTCTTGGGATAGCTCGCTGGGAATTTGTAAGGGTTTATGAGCTGTTGAATTTCTGGGCTGATGTGTTCATGTGGTTAAATTTGGGTATATTGAGCAGTGCTGCAATTCTTGGTCTGTCATAGATCGAATAGGATCATTTAGTCTTATTGAGAGTGTAGGCGAGCTGTAGAGCTTGTCCATGATGTATTATGAGCTATTTTAGGGTGTGTTAAATGGGTAGATATGAGCTATTAGAATTAAGTGCAGGTGCTGTCAAAATGATAGATGTATATTAGCAGAAATTTGAATCCATATGCGACCTATTTAGAGTTGGATTTTGTTCTTTTGGTCTTCATGAAAGTTGTAGGGCGTTCTCTTAGCTTTCCATAGACACCAAGTTTGTTAAATTTGGAGTCCTAGGTCAAAAGTTATGGTGTTTGCAAGTTTCGGTATTATTTTGGAGGAGCTAGTCGATCGGTCTTGGAATAAACTTTTGATTCCTTTAGTGTCCGAGCTTGCCTTTGAGTCCTTCTTGAAAATTGTAGAGTTGTCTTTTAGCTTTCCAACGAAACAAACCACGTCTGATTTGGAGCTCAGAGTCAAAAGTTATGAGGGTTCGAAGTCTGATAGGTTGGATCGCTGGGTAGGTCGCTCGGCCCGCGAGCGCCCAGCGCTTGCCCTTGGGCGAGCTCGCGCATTAGGGTCGGTTTTTGGCCGACCGACCCCTCTTCCTTCTTTTGGCCATAACTTTTTAGTCCGACCGCTGATTAAGCTGATTTTCAAAGCGTTGGACTCCTAAAAAAAATTTCTATCTTTTTATACCTAATTTGTCAGTATTGTTTTTAATTTATAAAAAGTGGATTGAAACAAAGTGTGATGGTCGGTAGATAAAGTCTGAATATACTTCACTTATTTTGAAATATTTTGAGCTATAGAGCTCCGATTGAGGCGATTCTTGTTTTAAATTAAATTAGAGACGAAAATCTACAAGTTTTATGAAGGAACCGATTGGCAATTTAGCCACTAAGATTTTATATTTCTGACTTGAAGTCGGTAGAGTGTCGGTTTTGATTGTTTTCTTCAGATAGTATTTTGAGCATAACTTCTTCATTTCTAATCCAAATTGAGCGTTTTTAGTGACGTTAGAATCGTTAGAATATGGGAAACAAATGTCCTTAGGAAGTCGATCTGAATTTTCATTTGAAGTCCCCCAATTTGTGGTCAGTGTGTGGTCGGTTTTGGGTCTGCTATGCTTGTGTGTTTCCGAATGTTGGGCCTCGGAGACGGGGTCCAACATTCTTAAGTAAGTTTATTTAATCCTATTTAACTTTATCTGTATCTCTCTTTTTGGAATCCCTTGAGTATAAGAAATTATTAATAAGCTTCTCTACATATTTTAAAATGTTATTAGGAAAGTAAAAATGGGATGACCAGAAAATTTTGATGTTAATAAGATCTAAAAATATTAGTTGAGCTCTTTCATCTAGTGTGACGATTTTATTACACCAGTTGGAAATCCTCTTTTAAATCTTGTCTAGTAGGTTTTGGAACTCTTTGTAAGAGTGTTTCTTAGATAATATATGAATACCAAGATATGTGAGTAGAGGAACTTTAACTTTCAAGCATGTGATAAGTTAAGTACCAAGTAGTAATATGAAGAACTCCTAATGAGAGGTATAAGAAACTTTTGTCTCTATTTAAGGAGATTCTAGAAAGTAATATGAAGGAATGTAAAGTTGATATATGAATGCTCAAGGAATTTTCTTTAGCTTTGCAAAATAAAATTATATCATCAACAAAAAGTAAACTTATAAGATTCATTCTTTTGCATCTTAAAATGAATTTAAACCGCTTGTCTTAAGAAATTATCTGTCTTATAAAGCTAATAAACACTTCTATCACTAAGGTCAATAGATAAAGGGAGATTGGATCCCTTTGCCTTAGCCCCCTAATACTTTTAAAGTGTTTAGATGGTTCACTATTAACAATGACATTATAGGAAATCTAGTAAGGCATTACTCAATCCACCCAATGAACATTTGAGGAAAGCCAAAATTCCTAAATTTATTTAAGATGAAATCTCAACTTATTAAATCAAAAGATTTTTGAAAGTCTACTTTGATGGCACAAATATTGCTTATATTTTCTTGTTGTAATTCTTGTAAAGTTCTTGTACAAATAAATGTTATCACAATACATCTTTCTTTAATGAATGCACCCCATAAGGCATCAATACATTTAGGCAGTATTTGCTTTAACCTATTTTGGAATAATCTTAGAAATTACCATATAGATGATGTTACAATAAGAAATTGGCCCAAATTCTTTGGGTGAAATAAGGTTTTGAATCTTCAAGATAAAGTAAATGAATGTTTATTGATCACTTTCACTATCCTCCCTTTGCTGAAGAATTTAAGTATAGCTTTTGCTATTATTTTCTTAAGAACAATAATCCTACTAATGGCCTTTACAATGTTAGATAGGGTCTAATTTGTTTGGAATATATTCCCTCTTTCATCCAAATAATATGGGAGCTTTTCAGCTTGGTCTAGTCAATCAAATAGAGTTTGTTAGGTCTGTTCGATTAGTGTAACATGACGCTTCTCCTTCTCTCTTTTTACACTCCATAACTATTTTAAAATCAAGCTCTTTTACTTCAATTTATGAATCTCCTTTCTCTAAATCAAAAAGATGAGTAGAGTTAAAACGTTATGTTTGTTAGGGGAAGAAAGATGATTGTTTTAAGTCCTTTACGCAATAAGTGACTTGCTAGGTGCTTTAAAAGAAGAATCCATTGAAGCCATCCAGACTTGGTGCCTTTTGAGGATTAAGTGAGAACAAGGATGCCTCAACTTCTTGTTCAATCATTGGTCCAAGTAGTCGAGAAATATTATACTAATTGATGTGTTCCTTAATGATTGAATTTAAGATTGGGATAGAGGAATTCCCCTATGTTGACGTACTTAGGGAGTTAGAGAAATAGGAAAAGACTTCTTAAACTAGATACTCATATAAGATAGTGACAAATTTAGTTTCATTTATCAATAAAACAATCATATTTAAGTTATTCATGGATAAAAAGGCCTTATGGAATAATTTAGAATTCTTTTTCCTATTTTTTAGCTAAAGAGTTCTTGATCTTAGCTGACTAATAGAGTTATTAATCGGTAAAGCTTGTGCATAGTCTTGTAGAGCTTCCTTTTCCGTGTATTGAAGTTTTGGATTAATTGGGAATTGACATAGATGAGATTGTATTAAGTTCAAGTTCACCAAAGTATCTCTTACTAGCTTGTGAGTGCAATTGACTTCAATTGAATTAAAGGCATTCAACTCGTCCTTTACTAAGTTGAGCTTCCTCATGCAAATGTAAGATTTGATCCCTTAAAACTACCTATTAATCCTTCTCAAAACATAGTCTTAAAATCTCTCTACTTCGGCTAACTAGTTGTTGAATTTGAAAGGGTATCTCTTTGGGATTATAATGGATAGAACTTGAATCACTATTTACGTATGGTCTAAGAAAAGAGTGTTATTAAAGAAAATTTTACTTTCTAGAAAAGTAGATAATGATCTTTATTTACCATAGATCTATCAATCTTCTTTATTTTAAACTAGCTCCCTTTTTTATTGGAATAAATTTAAAATTTTACAAATATTCTTAGATTAGGCACTTAGATGTTGTCTACATATTCCCTTAGATCATTTATGGTTCCTCAGGTTGAAGTTACCCTTTGTCTCTTATGGATGCATCATAATATTAAAGTTCCCTAATAAGGTCCATAGATCTTTTATGCTATCTCCAATCTCCATAATTTTGTTCCACGGTGGAACTGCCTGAAAGCTCTTATTATAGGCATAAAAAAAATTATATACAACTTAACCATTTCTTACTTTAGCTTGACAAGTAGGTTTATTGTGATCAATGTACCTACGATCTGCAATTTGATAGCATTAAAGAGCACAATAATCTTATTACTAAAGTGAAATTAGTCATTGGATAGACTTCTTAGTGCCCTTTCAAAAACTTCAATTTTTTTGTCACTAATGTACTTTAACTTGATTTCTAAAAGCTGCACTACATAAAGGTATTATCGGTGATGAAATTACAAAGAGCTAGTTATTTAAAGGGACAATTAATCACTCTTATATTCGAAGCAACGAATTTTATTTTGTAAGTAAGATTGAAAATTATTGATAATTTTGTTACTAAAATCTAAAGTGGATTTAAGCAGCTAGATAAGTATATTCCAAAACTTGAAAGGATTTTTAAGATGACTACTAAAAGTTTTCATTTAAATGTAATGAAGAAAATGAGGATTGACGTATATGTAAAATGGAAATCTATATATATTATGATAGATCATATTTTACATTATAAGCATTTTTGATCCACTAGGGGCGGGGGCAAATAGAGAAAGATGTTTTTATCTTTCACTTACAAATAAACAATGATATAAAGGAAAAGTTCTTCGTGAGTTGTTGAAAGTATTTTATGATGAAACATTATTCTTTTCTTGTTCAAAGTATATCTAACATCAAATGTTTACTTTAAATATATGGAAATTTCAAAACATTTCATAGATACTATAGAAAACTCCTCTCCATTAAAGGCTAGTATGATCTATGAGATAAAGAAGAAATTTGATAAGTGTTGATCAAAGCACTCTTTGTTATTATTATGTACTATTGCTTTAAGTCTTCGCTACAAATTATCTTCATTTTTGCTATTATGTATATTCTTCAACGGAATAGAGTAAGTGAATAAAAAATATATCAATTTTGAAGATGTTTAAGTGTTTACCACCAAAGAGTATAGGGTTTTCAACCTTTAACAAAAAAGGTGATAGTCAGTAGAGACATCAAGTTCAACGGACTTGCAGCTTAGAATTGGGAAAGAGCAATTTGGGAAAGAACAAAAGTGGATCCTAACCAGCGAAGCTTAAGAACTTTATTGATCTAGGAAGAGCAAAAGGATGATACAATTGATGATGAAATATATGATCATAAACCAGTGAGATGCACAAGATCACTTAGTGATATTTATGCAAGATGGAACCTTGTTTTTGAACATACAGGCATGAAGAAGCTGCAAAGAATCCAAAGTGCATTGAAGCAATTAAAGAGGAGTTGAGGATGATAGAAAAAAGTCAAACATGGACCTTGATGGATAAACCTAGCCACAAGAAACCTATTAGAGTAAAGGTGGTATATATAACCAAAATCAATTCTGATGGATCAGTCATCAAATACAAGACAAGGGTATTTATGAAAGCATATGCTCAACATTTTGGTGTAGATTTGTCAAAGACGTTTGCATTAATAGCAAGACTTGACACTGCCAAAATGCTTTTGAAATTAGCAGCTCAAAAAGCTTGGAAAGTGTAACAAATTGATGTCGAATCAGTTTTCTTAAATGACTACCTAAAAGAGGGTTTTTGTTTTTAATTAAGCAACTAACTGGTTTTATGGTTAAAGAAAAAGACACAGTTTTTCTACCAAAAAAGCCTTCAATAGTTTGAAAAGGATCTAAGAGCCTGATACAGTAGGATTGATCATCTAGTCCAAATTGGTTTTAGAAAAAGCTTGAGCGAATTAATTTTTTAATGTAAAAATTACTAATGATGATCTTATTGCAATATCATGGTATGTTGAAGACCTACTTTTAACAAGAACAATCCAACAATTGTGCGATGATTCAAAGATCAAATGACACAAGTCTTTGATATAATTAATCTTAGAGAGACGTCTTACTTTCTTGGAAAATTTAGCAGTTGGAGAAAGGAATCCTTGTTTGGCAGCACATTGTGCAAAACAGGTGCTTTATAAGTAAAATATAGAGAATTGCAAGCCCGTAAGTACTCCCTTGATGCAAAATGAGAAGTTGAGTAAATATAATGAAGCGAAAAAAGGTGAATGCAAGACTATATAGAAGTCTTATTGGTTATCAGATTGCATCTCACATTCTGTTGATGTTTCATCGTGGGTAAATATTCCTTTTTCATTTCTTCTTCAATGGACCATTGTCCAAACTTTGTTTGACGTATCTGTTGAAGTTAAAACCTGCTTGGCAACGATATATAGTCTGTAAGACTAGCAGCTTTGCTGGCCTTACCAAAATGATGAGCATCTCAAAGCATCACGCTGTAGTGCGTGGTTGCCATCAAGTTTCTGCCAGAAAATCTCGTAAGCTTGTGATTGTTCAAGTTTTTTAGGGTGAATGAAGCTTGAAACAAGCATGAAGTGTCAAAAATGCGTGGTAATTGCAATGATATTAAATTCTCCAAATAAGGAGGAGTCCTAGAATCTGTCTCGTGTCATTAGGAAAGGAAGTGCCTTTTACTATCTATTCCAAAGTTTTGAATTGAGCTGGAACGTAGCTGTTATGACAAACTAATGGCGAATGTCTAAAGCATTTGAATTAAAAACGATTAAACAGCATATCTCTTCTCTTAAAATGGCTTTGGAACCACTAGCTACGCGTTGGTTTGTTTATTGTCGCATCAACTTGTAATTCTCACGTTAAACCCTTTCAATTCATGGCACCAAGATCAAGTCCTCTTTAAAAAGGATGGTAAAACTCATGTATTAACGGACATGTAATTCGATGCAAGCACTGCAGCATTGTCGAAGAATGAAATTGGTCACGGCTCTTGAAAGATCGATCTATCGAGCAGGATCCCAATGCTTTTTATGACCATCCATCCTCCATATGAATCAGTCGTTTACTATTAATGATCTTAAACTTAATTACCCCTTGCATTATTTTGTCTAAAACTAAGACAAGCAAACATGCATATGGTTAAAGAGGAGCGTTCCCATACCAAGCAGGTTGGACCAGAGTCTCCATATCATAAGAGCTAAGGTAGGGATTGAAGCTTACGGGACATAAATAAGTGATCTTGTGGAATTGATACAATTCATTTTCTCTGTTATTGATGTATATAACAATGGTTATGAGCACTAAAGGGGAATGTGAATTATGCCACCATCATAAAAGGGTAACTTGTGCAATATTTAAATGGTAGGTAGGTAAGTTGATACTGATTACTATAAATGTTGTTATTACTATATAATATGCAGCACATTGGAGAATATGTCCTCATAACATGATGGAACAGTAACGTAAATCCCATAAGTATACAGCAAAATTAGTACCTTTACTTCTTTTTTATCGAATCAAGCCATTTACTTCAAATGCTAAAGGCATCTCATCCCAGTATCATTAGACACACTGATCCAATGATAGTCAAACTAGGCTTTTACTTACTACCATTCCTACCAGTATTCATTTATAAGTGTCTTTGAAGTCTGAAAATCACAATGCCCTCACACATGTAATGGGTACTATCAGCACACAATGAGTGTCGTGTATGGCGGTCTTTAATCATGTCTTCCCACATATTGTTGTTTCTCTGGACTATACTCATTCGATACACAGAAATAAAAAGAAGCGCACTATATTTGGAATCTTATGGATACGACCCAATATCTTTTATATGTTTGTTCCAACATAATCAGTAAACTATAATTCTTCACCACTTGGCATCCACAACATTAAATAAGCCAAAGTCAAATAACTACACTTCAACTGGTTAATTAATTCCGCACATTCATTGAGCACTAGCACTGCATAATCAAGAAAATAAAGTACTACAAAAGCTAAAGCCATATCATTTCAAAGCATCTTTAAACCCTAAAGCTGTTTAATCATATCTATGTTTACATTACAAATAACCACAGCAGACATACAAATTCTTGAAGCATAAGTAACAATCAACAAATTATCTTATCTTATGCTATCATCAAAATTAGCTCACCTCCAATAATTGCTCCTGGCATATATATGAATTGGAAAGCATACACTCAAGTAGAGACTTGCTACTAATGTCCAATAGCAAGTCCATAGGAAATACTGTATATCAATCAGCATTGGCATCCCATTGTATAAATCTATTCCACAGCAAGAAAATTATTCACCTTTCAGTTATCACAAATGACAAAACAACCAAGTTTGCAATTTACACGTCACACACACATATGTGTATCATGATGCATTATTTGATAGTGTAGAATGCAACTGTCTTAGCTCCATGCCCAACATTAAAATAGTCAAGTAACACAGGCTGTTGTTATCTTGCATTGATGTAACTAGGTATAGGTTTAAGCAAATCCACGAATACGCATCCAACAGAATTTAAGGTTCTGACATTGTACTATATAGCATAACTGCATCGAATCCAGCTATGCACTTGAACACTGGGATTGGTCATATTGGAATGTGTCTAAATTTAGTGGTAGTTCTATAGTGGCTGTGTTGAAAATGCCATCTAGTTTCATGTTTGTTTTCATAAAACTCTATCCAGCTAGATGAAAATAACGTTAATGGTAATATACCAATTTGGTCTCTTACTTTAGTGGTTGTTTCACTGTGTTATAAAATAAGTCATCCTACGTACATATCCACCAAATTTTGAGTCACCTTGTTAAACTCATTCAAAATAATACAAGCTACAGGCCCTATAAGACAGGATAAAATCCATCCTCAACAAAGTATTATACTTTGAAACATGCCAGAAACAATGGACAAAAAGTTGACACCATACGCAACTTGCAGCTTACACATAAAATTATCAACCAAGTGATAAGCATATGAACATGTTTAGGTACAACAAATGGACAAAGAAACACCATTGTCATCCTCATTACACATAAAGTGTGATAAACTAAGATATTCAACAAGCTTCGAAGGACTTTCCTTGTTTCATTGAGCCAAAACACGAATGTGGCAAGCATCAAATGAAAGCAACGACACAGCAATATAGAGACAACAAGCAATATTGATACACACACATGACAAAATCTAACCAAATATAATTTATTTGGACAGATAGACCTAGAGGGGGACATGGAAAGGAAAAGGCGGCACAATTTAATACATCATTGATTTATTTAATTAACAGTTGCTCAACAATAGCACACAAGATCATAGCCCAAAGGATAAGTCATGAATCCATGTGAAGCATCTAAATGAAAAAAAAAAATACCAAAGCGGACATCTCCAACTTTAGTAATCACAGCAAGCACAAGTGACATTGATTACTATTGGAGAATAGAGATTAAAAATAATAATAACACAATAGATTATTACCTAAAACCCTGTACATTGCATAGTTCCATTTAAATGAACAAACATGAAACATGGAAAGGAACTTAAACAATCAAAAAGAAAGCAAGGAAACATTCTATACACGGAAATGCTTTTAGCTTTTCAATGTTTACGCGTTAAATTCACAAAACAATGGTCCGAGAGGAAACCCGGTGCAATACTAATCTAAGTGCTAGGAACAAGACATGCAAGCTTAAGATAAAAGTTTCTAAACAAATGCAAACCTGCAAGAACTAAATTGATAACTATTGTAATGGAGGGGCTGAAGTCCAACACTAAGATTGAGTGGAAGGCAATTGCCACAGTAGGAAAACAGCAGAAGCAAAGTACACCGCTTATTCATGTATGCATGCAATAAGAAGAATGTCCAGTTTACAAAAATGTAAGCAGAAGAGTAGTGGGTCAAAAAGGACAACCAAGTCATGCTCTTCCTTCTATGGCAACAAATGATAGTGACCTTACAACTACTTCTCATGCGAAAGTCTAAAGTTGCAGCGCATTAATGATGGAGGTTCATTATACTCTTCAGTTAATGAGAAAACAAACTCAACTCAACTAGCACAACAAGAAAAGCTGCTAGCTGGTGCAACATAATTTAGATGAAAGAGCATGATTTAGAAAACAAAGGGGGGGAGGTCGAAGCCAGAAGAGAGAACGGACATGGCGTATGAGGAAAGTTTAGGCAAAATTTAAAAAAAGAATCCAGAGCAGGAGTGAACAGTGAATACAGGCAAGACAAAAAACGCACCACCTACAAACGTCATATGGCTTCATGCCATAATGTCTGTTGATGATGGGAATGATGACTTTAGACTTTAGATATCACCTTTCAATAAATTGAGTGAATAGAGGACATTACAAAAATGAAAAAGTAAATAGTAACATAAAATTTGCCATTTATTATCTTTCTGAAATTTGTTGTAGGAATGACTCTAATTGTACGGAAGTGAAGCTTCCTCCTTGGGCGTAAGAGGATCCTAATCCTTTCCTTCCGGTGCAATTACAAAAGAAAAATTAAAAACCAAAACCAAAACCAAGAAGCTGATCATAATCATGAAATGACATGCGTTAATAACAAGAGATACAAAGCTAGGTGTTCAACTTACCAAAATCCTAATAGACGACAATTAGGGGGAGTAGACAAAAGAAAATTCTTGACAACATCTTGATAAACCCATTATATCATAAATTCAATTCATCGGATGACCGTAGCTTGAACCTCCAAGCAACCCACCGGCAGATGGTCCATAAACATCTGATGGGTCAAGAATAGGAGAAGAAGAAGCTCCATTTCTGGCACCGGCACCACCACTTCCACCACCACCCAAATGCATATCTGATATATTTGGGAATCCTTCCCTAGTTTCTACTCCTTGGTCGTAAAGAAACCCTTTAAATACATGGCCACCAATCTTTACTACAGCTTGGTACGCAATCTCATCTTCACCATCTTCAACTGCTGTTACCCTCACACACTTAAAAACCGCCGGTGCACGTATTTGTCCCGGTAAAGACTCTTTGAAACTCGCATCTGCAGACAAGATTCAACGAAACCCTAGTCAATACTTCATAACCCTAGAGAAGGGAAACATAAAAGCAAATAAAACAAATGAAAAACTAGAGAGTAAAGAGTACAGCACGAACCTTGGTGACTTGAACTAGTGTCGTAGCTTCTTGGAGGAGTATTATTAGAAGTCGAAGTGTGTGAAGTTGTTTGAGAGTTTATCAGTCTAGGTTTCTTCCCACCAGAAGTTGAACCAGAAGATCCAGCACCACCACCAACTCCAGCAGCCGTTATGAGCTGACGCTCTCGCCGCCGTGAAGCAGGTACCCACGTGCTCTTGACATGAGTAGCACAATCAAAACCTCGACTTCTGCAACAAGTTCTACACCTTCGATGACTACAGTCTTTCTTGGCTTGGTTACCACAATCTTGGCACGTTGTTGCCGTCGAAGAACCTGAATTACCCGCGACACCAGTTGCACTATTAACACCTTGTAACAAATTCGCTGACGAATCATTGTGATGATCAAAAATAGAAGCAGTGGTGGTATTTTTCTTGATATTATATTGGTTATGGTGAGAACCTTGGCTCTGCCAAAACTGGATTCCGCTACTCTTGCTGCGTCCAATGTTAAGCAAATCTTGATCGCCCATATTTTGCGACGTCAGACACGGAGTGGCCGTGAGAAGTGGTATGACACCTACACCTACACCGACACCGAGAGTTGTGGCAGCAGCATTTGGGTCGTTGATTTGATCGGAATTAACGAGATTGATGTTTTCGTGTGAGTGCTGAGTGTGGTGATGATGGTGGTGATTAAAAGAGTTCGCCGGAGCCACCACGAATACGTCTCGGAGACCCACCATGCCCATTTCAGAAGGGAGACCATAGTTGATGTTTCGTGCAGAATTAGGCCATGTTGCTCCCGAAACTGCAGAAGGACCATCGCCTGCTGCAGCGGTGGGGGTGGTGGCGCCGGCATTGAAGCCGAGGGAGAGGTCGTCGGCTCCGGCGGCGGCGCGAATGGCAGCGGATGAAGAGGAAATAGACCAGTCTGCAAAAGCTCCAGATTCAGAAAGGAGCTGCCTACTCCTTGTTGTAGCCACAACTACTACTACTGATAAATCTTTTTCTTTGGATTCTGAACGGACACAAAGACAGAGTCTTTATGTATATAGACACATAGAATACTGTGACCCAATACGCAGTTTGTGGAGAGTTGCTGTTACGATAATTATAGAAGAGAGAGATAGAGAGTGAGATACAAAGAGAGCAGATTTTTAGAGGGGAAAAACCAAATCTATGGATGTGTGTATGTAGGTGTTATATGGGGTGAAGTGGGGTCAAAAATCTCTGAATTTGCATCAGAGAAAGAGAGATTGTTGGAGAGAGAGAAAGCAGAGATCGTGTTTGCTTTGTTTCTTTCTCTTTTTCTTTTGTTTTCCGAGTGAGTAAATAAGAAGAGACCGAGTGGAGTAGAGCTGCTGCTTCTGTTTCTGCTTCTGCTTCTGCTTCTGTTTCTGTGTCTGCTCTGCTGGGCTTGAAATAATACAAATCTATATACTGTCACTTTGGCCTTTATGAGAAGAGGAAAAAGTTATGGTGTTTGTGAGAGAGGAAGATAGCTATCTATCTAGAGACGACCACTGATCCGGTTACTGTGTGCAGAAGAAACTGAGAAGAAGAAGCTAAAAGATGCAATAACGAACCTTTACTCCCTCTTTCCCCCTCTTTCTTTCTGTATTTACTTCTGTTGTTATTAGTTGCTGCCCAACTCCCTGTCTCTCCTCATCATCATCATCATCATCTTCTTCTTTCTCTTAACAATAACAAGCGCGCACACACCCACAACATAAACACACAACTCTTTTTACTTCCATATGGTTTCCTATAAAGTGAAATATAAAAATATGAGGTGGGTTCCTCTCTACCTCTCACACTCTTCTTTAACTTTCTTCACATTTTCTACAAGAGTAGTTATTGTGATAATTGGGGAGAGAGGGAGAGATGGTATAAAGACTTTGTAATTCAACAAAATATGTACGTGAGAGTAGTTTAGTATTCTCATTTTTTAATTAAAAGTCTCAAGTTTGAGTCTTAAGAATGAAGAAATTTATTTAATCAATACTGTATCCCTTACGGATTAACCCAATGCTAGCAGAAATTAATTTGAATGTAGATAACTTAAAAGCACATTCTCACAATTGAGACCCTCGTAAAATATCCCGTGGCCTAACAAAAAAAACAAAGACTTTGTAATTTTATGCGGTTCTGAAGTCACATGCCACCTTTCATTCACTTGGGTTGTGCTTGTCCACTCGCCACCAATGCGCGTGACTTTCTATGTCCCACATTCAAGACAAAAGACTGGCGACCCACATCTTAGTGCTCTTCCATTGGACCGTGTGCACCACGCTCACGATTCTTATGGTAAAAGAAATGCAATTTTCGAGCGAGGTAAGAAACATGGCGTCCAAGTAAAGAATGAGCCATAGCTGTGTCGTTTTGGCTTGGATTTTGTCGGATATGGAATCGTTTCATATCTTTAGCGGCTATAGTGGCAGCCTAATTATGGTGTTTGAATTACATTGATGCAATATAATTTCTTATAGGCAAATTAAGCTGCATAAAAGAAAGCACTTTTTAAATTTGGGCACATTATCTAAAATATTTGAGCAACAAAATCATCCTTAGTATTAGGGCAAAAACTAAGTTCAAGCATATTTATTAAACTTCAATTAAGGCAATTGGCAATTTCTTGAATGGATTTGTATAAATTCATTAGTTCATATGGCTTAATAAATTAAATTTAGAAATTAAAAGATTTATAATTTTTATAAATTAATTTAATATAAAATACATGTTCAGAAGTTTTATGACTTGAATTTAGATTTTATAAAAAGTCTACAAATTGTTTAAAATAAAATATAAGATCAATAAATTTTACAAAATAGATTTTTGTTTTATAAGAAGTCCAAAACAAAATGGAACTTAGCGTGTAGTTTGGTTGAAAGAAATATTGAATCTATCTTGTAAGTCATTCAAGCTAAATATAATATACTCCTCCCATTATTTTTCCATAGTTGAGTGAGTATAAGATCACTTAGTTGGGAGTTCATTTTACATAAGAAATTATAGTGTACTTGTTTACATTTGTAAATTATTCTATTTTAATTATTTATTATATTAAAAGGAGATAATTTTGGATTCATAATAATAGTGAAACAAGATAATGCTGAAAACTCTATTATATAAATTTTATTGCTTATTTACTACAATTTATTTTTATACATTATACTTATTCCTTTGCTTATATTATTTTAATACTTTTACTTTTAAATAAATATATGAATACTACTATTTGATAAATAATTTGATTTTTATTTATTTTATATTGTCAACATATCTAGTGTACAAGACTCTCCACTTTGTGAGATTTTTGGAGGGTCATAATGTATGCAACCTTACCTTTATATTTTCACAAAGAAATTATAGTTTGTATTATTTTAGAAAATTTAAAAGATATAAATTTATAAATTAAAATTGAATCTTGTGATTTTATAATGGGAATTTTTAATTTTAAAAATAAAACTCATTTTTTAGCAACATGAAAGTTACTAGTGCAAAGTTTTAGGGATAATGTTTTGTTTAGCTCAAGAGCTTTTGAGAGTTATAAAAGGATAGATTCTCCTGCTAATTGTGCTATTAAGGTTGATTTTTACAATGCTTATGGCTATATAAGCTAGCAATTCATCCGGTAATTGTTGCAGGTGTTTGGGTTTTCATAATAGTTTAAGAATTGGATTAACTATGTATCACATCTGCCTCTTTTTTTGAGGACTTAGACAGAGTGATCCAATATTACATTACTTGTTTATACTATGTAAAGAAGCCTAATAAAACATAACATTAGTGAGGATCCAACCATCAAATTCCATAGCAGGTGTAAGAAGCTTGATATGACATGCCTATTCTTTATAGATGATTTGTTCATGTTTTCTAAAGCCAATGATAAATCAGTCAATCTTCTTATGGCCTTACTTAAAACATTCAAAGAGTTGTCAAGCTTAGTACTAAACATAAACAAAAGTCATATGATACTATAAATTAGTGCCCAATAACAAAGCAGATGGCTAGCTACAATCTCAAGGCTTTAGATTAAGCAACCTCCATTTGTATATCTTGGCGCACCAATCTCAACTAAAAGACTTCAATATAGGGAGTGTATCTAATTAATTGAAAGAGTTTAAAGGAGCTTGCATAGCTAGTGCAATAAGCTCTTTTCCCAAACATGAAGATTTCTCCTTATCAAATCAGTATTAAACCTATTACACATATACTAATTATAACATTTCTTTCTAACAAAAGGCTAATAAAAACCACTGAGAGAATGCTAAGAATATTTCTTTGGTTAGCACATAAAGAGGGTAAATTTAGAGGAAAGGTAAAATGGATTAGGTTTGCAAAGCAATAGAGTAAGGGGACTTGAGGATCAATTCAATAATTCTTAACAATAAAGTCTTTATAGCAAGGAGAGTATGAAGATTGTTAGAGAACAAGGAATTATTATAGGCTAATGGATATACACCTACTTTCTAAAAGGAAATATATGGGAAATTAGAAGCAAAACTTCTTTCTCTTGGTTCACTATACAACTCCTAAAACTTTGGGATATTATTAGGGAACAAATCAAGTGTGGAATTGGCAATAGAGAGAAAGCCTTTTATATTTTGGCAATTGTTGTAATGATATTCCTATCCATAACACTCAAAGGGCACAAGAGTTACTTAAGATCCCACCTATTTAGTTTCACACTTCAAGAAGCCTAAAGCAGGTTATGCCTTTTTATAATCCAAATAAGGATAAGAATGACAATTATATATGGTTGGATCATTCATCAAAATCCTTTACCAATTAATCTTATAAAAAAGTCTCAAGGATGAAAGGACAAAACTTCATCTAGTATAAACAAGTATAGAACAAAATTCTTTTGCATAGAATGTCGTGGTTGACAATAATGGACATAATGGTGACTCTAGATAAGTTAAACTACCCAAAGATCACTAACAGATACTTTCTATGCAAACAAAGCATGGAGGGGCTCCCATAACTATTCTTCAACTTTATAAAGGGAGGTAATGAATATGTCATTTAGACAAAGCTAACCTTAACTATATGTAGTTTATGAAATGGATAAGGGAAGACAAGAGCTTTTCCTAAGGATGACAAAAAGATCTTCCTAGTGGTTTTTGGGTCATGTTTATATATGATTCAGGATGAAAGGAAATTGAGGTGTTTACAAGAAGTAGAAAAGGTAAAAGAGGACATTGTAGAGATACTGAAGCAGTGGATTAGAGAACATATAATTATGAACAAGAATTCGGTGAAGTGTAGTGAAAGAATTGTTTTGTCCTAGAGAGTGTAAAATAATGATGGTTAAAAGTATTTACCCATGTATTTGTTTATAGATATCAAGAGTAAAAAATTCAACCTTGATGCCATTTGTATATAATGTTACCTAAATATACCTAGTTCACAAAATAGTTATATTAAGACAAATAAACATATGGCCAAATACGGTTGCCTATCTATTAAATGTCTGATCATTTATGCATATGTTAGGGTTAGGGAGATACATCAAAGGCTACATAGGGAAGGAAAGAAAAAGAGAGTGCTTGTGGGAGGAGACCACCAGAAGGATTAAAGAATAATCATCTTGTAATGAAGAAGTATGAAGAGGAAGCAATAAAGTATGGAGGTTAGGGCCAATCTCGAAGAACAACTTCAGAGATTTTGGTCATAAACTGAACCTACAAAATACAACTTGGTGACAAATTGAAACAAAGACAACTCATGCATAAAAGATTCTCATGATGGGTGGTATACATAAATAAGGAGGATGCTAGTATACTGAAACTAATCAATTATACAATCTAGAGAGGAACATATGTCCATTAGTTAGATTAGTAAGAGGGGCCTTAGATCCCACTAAATGGTATTGTAATATTCTTTTTCTTAATGGGTGTATAGATATATCCCAAATGGTAACCATCTTTTGTCATATGAATTGTAAGGATCTTTTTCATTCTTAGATTAATATACTCATTTATTTTCTTCGAAAGAAGATCAAACATCAACTTAAGAATTTTAAAAGTTTTAGTTGAACTAAATGAATCTCATTCCCTCTTGTAGGTTTATTCTTGAATGGTAATTCATAAACTAAATTAATATTATTATCTAAATATCATGATAAGCAACTTATATGGTGTGTCATTCTAAAGAAGTCATTGATGATTTAGCTGAAATTAGTTTTTCAAATTAATTATACTATTTTATTAAAATAAAATAAAAAGAACTTTTAATTATTAATTAAAATATATTTAAGTAATAGCTCCTTTAATATCACAAAAATTAGCAATTTATATGCAACACACTAGTTTTGTTCTATTGAATATAAGTGAGTTTGAAAATATTGAAATTACTACTAATGTTTGAAAAATACTACTAATGTTTGAGTTTTTATGAGAATGGGAAGAGATTATATTAGGTTGAATGAATTGTATATAATTAAGGATGTCATTTTAATATAAAATTTAAAGTAATTATTGGTTTCTAATTACTATGATGAAAAATAGCTTAATGTAAATCAATATACAATCAAACAATAATTTAAAGATTATAGGGAATATGAAAGGCAAAGCAATTGATAGTGGTTCCATAAACAACTATAACTTATGTCAACCTTTCAAGAAATTTCTTAGAATTTTTATAAGTATTTTGTTTTTCAACAAAGCGAAAATAAACTTTCTTAAAATAATCTTGTTTTCTACAAGTAAAGAGCAACTCTTTTTGAGATCTTTCTCTAAGGTGAAGAGTAACCTCACTTTCAAAAGTATGTATTTATAGTATTTGAGAATCAAATTAGCCACTAAAAACAAGAACTAGTCCTTGCAATGACAAACTTCTATTCATTAATTGACCAATGTCACATATTGATTGATTAACGTAATAGCCATTGGAACATTAGTTGGCCAATGTTGTATATTTGTTGATCAATGTGTATTTTAGTGAGACATTGGTTGACCATAACAATACTTTGAAAGACCAATGTGTCTACTACACAATTTCTATACACATATTTTGACAACTTCAATGTATATTAATCAGCTATTAACTTCTGTACGCCAATGCACTTAAAATCATGATTTCAGCATCTCTCAAACTTAATATGCTAAAAGTAACTTTAACTTAACATTTCTCTACATATTCCCCAAAGAATGATTATAAAATGAGTCCATTTAACTCCCTCAAACTCAAATTAATACAAGTTATTTGAGTTATTCCATAAATTATCATTAATTATATTCAAATTTATGAATATCTATTTATAATTAATATAAAATTATTTGATATTCTAAATTATTATTTATTAGTTTTAAATCTATAAATTTCCATTCACAAAGGCTTTGTTAACTTAATTATGATATTAGGAAAATGTTAGGAAAGTTCAAAGAAAAATTGGATACATTAAATGATCTTATCCATTAGTAAAGACAACATACATCAACTTATTTTAGTCCTATATGTTTAAACAATTTTACTTGTAAATTTTAAGCACATACTCCTCTGTCCTATAATAAAAGTCGTTTTACAAAAGTACACACTTATTAAGAAAGATAGTAAAATTATAAATTTACCCTTATTAATACTCCCATAAATTTATAGCATCTTAAATGATTGATAAGATAATAAAATATTTAATGCTTTTAGAGTTTCAAAGTTTCAACTAAATTTTCAATATCAACTCGACCAAATCATAATATTAATATATCAAATAGAATATAGTAATATTTAATATAATAAAATTTATTAAATAATTAATAATAATATTTTCATATTATTAATAATAAATTATTTATATTTAATAATAAAATATAAAATTTTATATTTAAAATTTATTTATTTATTTTATTTATATAGAAATATATAAAACAATTAAATAATAATTTTACATATTTTCTATTTTCATTAATAAAAAATATATTAAAATTATTCTTGTTTGTATATATTAATATTTAATATAATAAATTTTATTAAATAATTAATACTAATATTATTTATATTATTAATAATAGATTATATATATTTAATAATAAAATATAAAATTTTATATTTAAAATTTATTTATTTATTTTATTTATATAGAAATATATAAAACAATTAAATAATAATTTTATATATTTTCTATTTTCATTAATAAAAATATATTAAAAATTATTCTTATTTGTATATATTTCTATATAAATAAAATAAATAAATAAATTATTTTTATTTAAAAATTTAATATAATAAAATTTATTAAATAATTAATAATAATAATTTTATATAATTAATAATAAATTGTATATAATTAAAAATAAATAAAATTTTATTAATGAAAATAGAAAATATATTTAAAATTATTCTTTAATTGTTTGTATATATTTCTATATAAATGAAAATAAAAATAAATTATTTATATATATAAATCACCTAGAATAGAATATAATAAAATAAAATATATTAAATAATTAATAATAATATATTAAATAATTAATAATAAATTGTATACAATTAATAATAAATTTAATAAAAAATTATTAATGAAAATAGAAAATGTAAAAAATATATTCTTTAATTGTTTTATATATTTTATATAAATAAATTATTTTAATATAAATCATATAAAATAAAATAAAATAAAATATATTAAATAATTAATACTAATATTTTTATATAATTAATAATAAAATAATAAACCTCCTACAATAACCATTTTAATATAAAGGGAATAAAAGTTATTTATTATACATTACATTCCATTCCATCCATCTTCCAAACAATGCTTCACTACATTACATTATGAGCCCTTCCATCCTTCCCAAACAACTTTTTACTATATTACATTCCATTCCATTATAAACCATTCCATTCCTTTCCTTTCTATTCCATTCCATTACATTAATTAACATTCAACCAAACAGGACCTAAGGCATTAACAGATACGTAGGCTATACATGAAAGATCTACCATCTACTACTCTTAGGCCTTAAGTGAAGTCTTTTTGATAATCTATAGCAATCCTAGCTTCGTACCAGATACATTTGGGAGTACAATTTATATGGGTGTAGGCCATACATGAAAGGTCTACCGTCCCTTCCTCTCCACCATTATGTTTTTAAAGCAAATTTGTCAACAGTGCACACTGCCAGCTAAAACAATAATCCTTCAAAAAAATTTAAAATTGATTTATTTAAATTTAGAGTTATCAAGATGAGAGAGAAATGAAAAGTTAATTTTAGAAGAAAAGTTATAAATATACATACAAAGTCAAAAATGATACTTATTTTAAATAATTAAAATGTATCTAAAACGATTCTTATTATGAAACGAAAGGGGTATAATTTTGGATACAGAAAAAGAAAAAAAGAACTCCAACGTCGCGGTACAACGTTGAAAAGCAGCCAGCGACACGCGGCTTCAAGAAAGGCGTCGTGAGAAAGAATTAGCGTAAACTAATAAAAACATTATGAGAAGGTTTACGTCGGGGTCTTGAACTGAGCAGTCACTTCAAGGCATGGCTTTGGTGGGTACCCTTTTCTACTTTGCACAATTAAAGCCATCATCGAACGTTTAAGGATACATGAAAGAGAGGGAAAGCTAATTAAGCTATAATAATTAAAATTAAAAGTAAATGACAATAATTAAAAAAAATCATACTATGCTTGACATGAGGCTTTATTTTGTTAATTAGCGTTTATATGGCTACAGTGGAGGACTTTTGAAAGCATTGAAGGGAATCATTATATTTGAGGAAGAGAGAATATAAAAATGAAAGGATCATATACTCAGTACATGTAACAACATATTAATTTGGTTCTGCTTCTTTATTCTGTCTGGTCCTTACTAGCTCTTAAGAGCCACAGGCAGAAGGAAAACCATATCATGTGACCTGTATTTTTTTATTAAGTTTTCTGCATGACAAACAATCATCACATAGTGTATGACTCTTTCTGCAAGTTTACCTGGATAAAGCTTATACATGAAGATATAAATTTTGGGCATGGTCTGCCCAAAATCTTTTGCTAATTTATTTGCAAATAGTGCAAGTATTTACCATAACCAATTTCTAATTGAACAATAACTTAATTTGGTTTGGAATATAGAATTAGGAAATTGGGACAGAAATTGAAAATCAATAACACTTTAATTCTATAACATATTAAATTCATAAATACAACAAAAATAAATTATAAATTGTACTTTATTATAGAGTTCAGTTTTACGCTTATTCTTCAATTCACTAGTTATATAAAATTGCTATATTATTAAATTTACAAGTTATTCCACAAGAACATGTTGAGAAAATTTGACAATTAGTGTAGAGAAGAGTAAGTCGAAAACGTTAGCTCTTCGAGCCTATGCTTATTTATAATATGAATTAGATTTTTGGTAATTTAATTAGATTATTATTATAACTCCAATTAAACTTTAATTCAATTATAACTATTCTCATTACATACCAATTAAGTCAAAATAAGATCTAATATTTAATATTGGTCCATATTTTCAAGTAACTTATATATGATTTTAAAGTTTCTCAAACTTTATAATCAAGCCTAAGTTGATTAAAATTATCTTTTTCTCTTTAATAGTTCTTTGTGTATAAACCGTCAAGTCCCTACATATGTTAACAATGGATATAAATTATAATCTTAAATTATATTTAGGATTAAACAATTAAACTCCTTTATTTTATCTTTAATTCTTTGACTAACAATTTATATCTATAGATTAAGATTGATGTCTATAGTCACATCATGATCATTTAAATATTACAAATATAAAATATTTTATATAATTTAACATTTTATCATTCAATGTTTCAATTAGACATATAACATGTATTTAATGTCTACTTTTTAGTCTATTTATTAGTTCTTAAACTTTAGTAACTAATTTTTAATGACATTTGAAAATTATTTATAAAGTGTCATTTGACCTAACCTAAAAATTTCAAATTAATACTACTTGAGAACAATATAGCATTCTTCTTAATTATTTTAAGATTATGAACCTTATATTGATCACTCAAATACCTCCACATAATTTATGCTATATCTAATGACTACTAACCATGCTACTTTTGACTAGGATATGTCTTAAGTATTACCAAAATATATAAATTATTATATAATATACTTTGAAGATATCAAGTTAAATGATCATTTATATAACCATCTCAATGAGCATTTTCAGAGACATATAAGTAATGTTTTTATGTGAGATTCTCATGTCGAGTTGGTTAATAAACTAGTTCTTTAATAAGTATTCATACATTTATTTAAACATCTATATATTTTAGTCTATGAGATAGATTTCTTCCTTCATAAGAAAAAATATAATGTGTGTTAATCTTTTGCTTTATTAATGTCCAACAATAATAACAACAACATTCAAGTAGAAATCCTGCTGACATGCGGGTCTAGAGAGGTATAGAAATATGCAACTTTACTTTTAGCTAATTCGATAGACTTATAAAAAGAGGAATTTTTAAAAAATTGTCTGAAAATAACAATAAAATAAGAATAAGAATAAAGAAATTCAAAATATAAATAAATAAATAAATGATAATATTAATAAATCAAAAAGATAATAAATTCATATAAATAAATAAAATAAAATCATAAAAAGATAAAATAAGTAAACAAATAAACATGTAAGAAAGAAGATAACTAATTAAAAGTGAGGGAAAAAAACTACCTAAATGACTAAGGGACAAGTACTACATGTAAAAATGTTTTGATAAAACGCAAAAATGTTTAAAAGATCTATAAGAAAAAGAGAAAGACCTCTCTATGAGAGATCATTTATTAGTATCTTATAGAGTTTCCTACTGAGGGTTAAGTCTTCGGTAAGCTCTAATAAAGTTATATCATTCTTGATCACTTCCCTAAGTTCTTTTTAGATCTTCCTCTTTTCCTTTTACAGTCCTTAAGTATAATCTTCTTACTGAAGTGTCAAGATCTCTGCTCTTAATATGTCTGAAGTACCTATTCCTTATCTCCGTTGATTTACCATCAATTTTATCCACCCTTAATTTGTATCTTTTCACTATATTTATGACCTTATCTCTTCTTGTAAAGTTATGCATCTAATGGAGTATCCTCATCTTCGCCACCATAAACTTATGACTATGCACATGTTTGATAGGCAAACATTTTGCACCATAGGAAATGGTCAACCTAATTGTTAAACGATAGAATTCATCTTTTAGCTTGAGTTGTATCCTCTTGTCATATAAAACTCTTGATGCACTGCTCCTTCTATGTCACCCTGAATTGATATTGTGAACTAAGTCTTTATATATATCACCATTTCTTTGGATGATGAGTCCATGTTACTTAAAACAATCTTTTTGTAGTTTAACTTCTAAACTAATTTTTATCTCCATCTCTAATGTCATCCTATGACCTAAAAAGTTACTAGTTAAGTACTCTCTCTTATAACTTCATGGTACAACAAGTAATTTGATGTCTTTATAGTTGTTACAACTTTAGATATCCCCTTTATTCTTATATAGGTGAGTTAGAGTACTCAGTCTCCACTAATTTGACATTTTGGTGGACGTGAGGATCCCATAAAAAGCTTGGCTGACTAAGTAAATGAGTCTTCTCTTAAGCTCTTCCACACCTCTTTGGGTAGCTCATTAGGTTCTACTACCCTTCCACTCTTCATATCCTTTAAAACTCCTTTAGTTTGTTATCTTATGAACTACTAGCAACAAGTGAAGTTACGATATTTCTCAGAAGTGTTAATATCACTCAAGAAAATGTTGTCATCTCCACCTTAATTAAAAAGGCTATAGAAGTATCTCTGTTATCTTCTCTTGATGTCATTTTTATCCACAAGCACCGATATCGATGTCATTTTGATCTAAGTTTCTCACTTTTCATTTCCTAGCTCTAACCAACTTGAATATATCCCTTTCTTCATCTTTAGTTTCTAATTGCTAGTATAATTTCCAGTAAGATCTACTTTTCGCTTTTGAGACTATCCTCTTCACCCCTTTCTTTGCCAATATGTAACTTTCTTTATTAATTACCCTCTCTACATTTGTACTGCTATCCGATAGAGCTTTATAAGTAATATTCTTGATCTTCACCTTTTTTTTACACCTTCATTCCAACACTAAAACTCCATCTTACTACCTTTAAAAGAATTGCTACTCTTTTTCACATTTGGTTATTATCTCCTTCTAGTTTTCATTCTTCTCCAGGCATTACACTATCCCTAAATTGTTCTACAAGATCCCTTTTAGAAATAACACTTAAATACATTATGAATCTTATAAATATGATCTCATTATAATTTTATTTACTAATTATGGTCATCCTATAGACTTTATCTTATATGTTAGATAATTAAACATACATACATAAGGTAAAGAATATCTTTAATTAATTATATCACAAGTACACAACTATTTAATTGATCAAGGTATAAACTAATGCTTGGTATTAGTGACTAGTCATTATTTTAGAACATATATGTAAGAACATAAATTCAAGACTATATAATCTCAATTCTCATGTAAATAATAATTGTAAGTACTTAGATATTTATCTTTAAAAGTACTTAGAGATTTAATGTTTCAACTTTCATTTATTTATCCATTTTTCATATTGTTTGCTGAATTATCAATATCTTCAATTTTATTAGGTTAGTAAAGGCGACAATAACTATTACGCCTTAGATATTTCTTTCTTTTTTTGCTTATTATTAATTTCTTATTAGAGTGGTGAACTAGTATAAAGTAATTTCTAAGAATATATATCAAAATATTAGTTTAAATGAATAACATAAACTTCACAATAAAATAACTCTTGTCCATAATGATTTATGTTACTCAACTTATCAATCGATACATTCCTACATGATATGAATTTATTTTATTTTATATAATCATTTTATTTATTTAGATATGTTAACTTCAAGCTCCTTTTACAATCTCCACTTTCAAGTTTATCATTGCTAAACCTATTTATAAGATTGTTTTAACTATAAGGATAATATCAACTAAGATATAGCTCATTCAAATAGGAAATATAATCATAAACAAAGACTAATCAAGCTTTATTGAGATTGATTTAAATGTTACTTAGATAATTGGAATCTAAATTTGTTTCTTAAAGGATCACTTAGAAAAAGATATTGGTCCCTAATGATAATTAGGAGGAGATGAAATAGGTAGTGGTGAATTTTAAAGTTTTTGGCACTAAAAATATAATTCGATCATTTTAAAATAAAGTGATAATATAAAATGACAATAATGTTAAGTGAAATCATACAAAATAAATAATGTAAAAAAGTAGGAATAGATAGGCAAATGTAATTTATAATAGTTTAGTCAAATAACATTTAGCCTATGCCTATTCCCTAAGTTTTGTTTAGTAATTCACAATATTCTTCCTTCAATGGGTAAAATGAAACCTTCTATACAATATATTCATTGTCATAAGTGAAGAAGACCATTACAAATGTCTTGCTTTATCTAGGTAGAGGTTTGAGATTAACCCTCATAAAATGTATTTCAATTATTTTTTATTATTACAATTGTATAACAAGATAAATTAAAATTTTCCTCTTTTTCTCACACTAGTAAATAAAGACTTAATATATGTTATATAATGTAATCATATACTGATGCAAACATGACTAGTCTAAATAAGGGATCTAATATATGTAAGCTTGGTTCAAATACAAGAGTTAGAGTTGGAGAAGATTTAGAGATAAACACTCATCTTTAACTGAACATAGTCTCCAACACAAGTGTGGCGCAAACTGTGCCTAACTTTATAAGGTTATAGAAGGATCCATGGTCTCAATCATAAACATGTCTCAAACAGTTTCTAACTTGACAAACTTATAGAGAGATCTAAAATCTCAGATATAGATGTTTCCCACATTATGCCCATTAGTGTTAAAAGATCTATAACCAACACACATAGCCCTTGATCATGTCTCATGCTTCTTTTTTTAATTCTTTGTTGAACTTCAAACTCATTCAAAAAATTCTTTCTTTTTAGTTTTTAAATACTTTACGAATGTTGTTCTTGATTCCCTATAATCGACATGCTAATTCTCTTATATATCCGTCTTTAACTTTCTTAGGTTTACTTCAAACTTTTCACATATTCTCTAGGATTTATTCATAGGTGAATTCACATTAGTTGGTACCAAAGTTTGGCTTTAAATCAAGTATTACTATTCTTTTTTCTTTGTTTTCATGACATCAAATTTTGTTATATTCCTTTGTTATGAAAAAAAAAAGTGGAAAGCAAATTGTGTTCTTTATCATTCTATTACATCATTTTTTAAGTTTCAACAAAAATCAAAATTTGTTATCATCTTGTTTTAGGTTTGTTTATATCTCTTATTGAATTTCTTCTTTATTAAATTCCTTTATTTCATATCGTTCATACTGATTACTCGTATGATTGTGAAAAGAAAAAATGGAAAGAAAGCAAAGAAAAGGAAAAGAAAATAAAAGAAAAGGAAATAAAAGAAAAGAAAGTGGTGTATGAACAATTACCTCAAAAATTATTCCTCAATGTAATTTGAAAGTTTTGCTGATATTTTTGAATTTTTACTTGATTTATTTATTTATTGATTAACACGTAATTTATTTTCTCTTCTTAACCAATAATTCTTAATTTTTTGGAATTTATAAGGTTGAATTCTTAATTGAGTTTGTTTTGTTCTTTAAATACTTGTGAAGGAAGCTAAAAGTAGATAAAAGATAAAAAGTGTTTGAGATTAGCTTCAAAAAATTTGAATAGTGAGTATAACATGAGCGGTTTGTCATTTTGAGAGTGAACATGTGAGAAAGTGCATGAGAGATTTTTTTACTAACTTTTCTTGCAGAATTAAATATACCTTCTAAAGGTGTTTAATCGTCGAAGGAGGAGAAAGCCAATTTATACTTCATACATACTATGCAAAAACATTTTAAAAGAGTGGATATGATGTATGGTAAGGTGATTGATATATTATAAAACCAATCATACTAGTTTGTTGAATTACAATTAAGACAATAACCCGCAGTGCATTATAAGGGGAGGTATACTAGGTATAATCCAATAGCTCCAAAGAAGATGATGAGGAGAATGATGAACTAAGTTTTGATGAATTTGATCTAACGAGACTAAAGGGATAGGTTTAGACCTAGAAGAGGCATTACATGTGATTGGAAGCAAAGTAGAGAGCCTAGAGTTCAAGAAGGGATGGATGGTAATCTTGAGAGCATTAAGAAGAATATACCATTATAGGCAAGAATGATTTTAAAGCTTATTTGGAGTGGGAGACAATGATGATATTTATCTTTAACTATTATAATTACTTTAAGAAAAATAAGATAAAAATGATGATAGTAGAATTTATGGACTGTACCATAATCTAATTATATTATAAAAATCATAAGTGACCTATAGAGACTTAAAATGAATGGAAAGACTCTTATTAGTAAAATATTTGTGGCAAGTCATTATTATAGGGATCTATATTAGATGTTGTAAAGTCTTTCTAAAAGATAAAAAAGTATGGAAGATTATCATAAAGAGATCAAAGTACTTATGATCCAAGCTAGTATAAAGGAGGAAGAGAAGCAATAAGCAACCATAATACAGTTCTTGAATATGTTCAATAGAGAGATAGCAAATGTAGTAAAGCTACAATATTATGTAAAATTAGAAGAGATGAAGCATATGATTGTGAATGCAGAGATAATTAAAGTGAAAAGGAGTATTAAAATACCCTAATAATCTTAGTGATTCTTATGATAGTGATTCTTCTAAATTAAAGGCTAAGTCTTCCAAAACTAAAGAGGATATCTACAATCAAGTCAAAGGTAAAGTGATTCTATAAAATGTTTTCAGTATTTGGGAGTAGGAAATTTTACATTCTAATACGTAAATAAAAGGATTATGATCATGAATGATGATGGAGGGGTAGACAGTTTGAGTGATTTAGATGAAAAAGAAGTTATATCATACTAAAATATAGTGATAAGGATATTGAATATATTATTAAAGGTGAAATGCTTGTTATTAAGAGGGTATTAACTCTTAAGATAAAAAAGGATGACTTACAGTAACAGAAATAGACCATCTTTTATACCAGATGTTATGTTCATGATAGGGTATATAGTATTATTATTGATGGAGGTAGTTACATTAACATGGTTGGCACTTCCCTTATAAAAAATTGAATTTATCTATTATGAAGCATCCAATACAATGCAAGTTTCAATCAATTAATGAGTGTGGGAAGATTAACGTGAATAATCAAGTGTTGATTTCATTTTATATTAGGAGATATTAAGATGAGGTACAGTATGATGTCGTACATATATAAGTTAGTCACATCTTATAAGCCTATAGAAATATGATATAAAGGTTTTGTATAGAGCCTTTATGAATAGGTACACTTTTGTGAAAGACAATAAACTTGTTACTCTTTTACCTCGAACACTTAAGTAATTCTATGATGACTAATTAAGATTGAAATTAAATAATGAAGAAAAGAAAAGTGAGGTTGAGAAAAAAAAGAGTAAAATCAAGAGCATTCTTTATACTAACCATCCTATGGTTATATCTTTATATGAAGAGATTCACTTTTTCTTCTAATGTAAGTGATGATTTAAGAATGTATTTTTTTGAAGAGTGATAGTATGAAGCAAGCATGATTACCTTAAAGAAAGAATCCATTGCATATTGGAATCAATCAATTACAAAAGCTAAAGTTGGTGAAAATTTAGAGGCAAAACAATCATCTATGGATGAACATGATCTTTTACATAAGCGTTAGCCAGATTGTGCCTAACTTTATGAAGTTATAGGAAGATCCACAGTCTCAGCCACATTTGTTTACCAGACCATGCATACTAGCATTAAAATGTTCATAACCAACATAAAATGGGACACGATGGCCCACGATTGTGTCCTAGGTTACTCCTACTCAAAATTATAATTTTCATTTATTTAAAATATATTTTTAGTTTTAACAAGTTCGAGATATTTGGTTGTTAGTTCCTTATAATCAATGAGTTAATTATCTTATACATATATTTTAACTTTATCACATTTAAAAACTTATTCATAGGTTCTCTAAAATTTATTCATCGTTTCTTTACAATTTATTCATTGGTAGGCTCATATCGTACACTTCCTAGCATCTCAAAGCTTTTAATAATTCTCTACTATGTGAAAGATTCTTCTTATGTCTGTGGTTTATTTGTACCCCAAAATAACTCAAATAAACATTTGACACATTAACTAATAGTTACAATGACTACTTTTAGACATGTTTAGCTAGTTTGACATCAACTTTGGACTAACTAGATAATCATCGACTAGAGTATTAACTAGCTAAACAGAAAGTTCTCTATTGATAACTTTTTAGACAGACTATCTGTTATATGATCATAACCCTTTAACTAGTCAATAAATAATTCTCTGGCTAGTAATTAGTCCAATTGATGAATTATGTAGATAACGAATATCATACATTTATACAGTGTTAAGCAACGGGTATTAACTTATCAAGTGATCCAAAGTTAATTTTCATCTCTATAACTTCTCACAAAGATTAAGAGATACACCTTTCATAAAAACTTGGTTTAAGTTTATTACAAAATTTTTTAAAAGTTTGTTTAAAGCCTGGGAGGTTTCCTTAAAAGTTTAATTATAGAAGAATTTATGCATTATACACTACACACAAATGATTATGCAATAATTAAGTTCTTAATTCATTGAAATAAACAAAGTGTTGATTTATGCCTTACAGCCAATCGTTTTGGTTGTAGTTTAATAAAAATTATTTAAAGGTATTATTTATCTTGTATATGTTTAGATGTATATGATAAAGTCCATGAGATAATTGTATATTGCAAATGAAATTATAATGAGATTATAATTATAAGATTCATATTACATTTATGTATTATTCCTAAACGTTCCTAGTCATTGTTATATTAAAATTGGACATTAATAGAACATAAAAAAACTAACACAGTTTTGTTTTTTCTTATGAAGGAAGTAGTCGATCTCATAGGCTAAAGTATAGAGATGCTTAAACAAACGTGTGAGTGCTTGCTAGAAAACAAGTTCATCGAACAGATCCGATATGAGAAATCCGTTTGAAAAATTACTTATATGTTAATGGAATTCTCATTGTGATTAATGTATAAGTGATCATTTAACTTAAGATCATAAAATTTATCTTGTATAGGGATTGCTATGTTTTGATACTACTTATGATTTATTTAATCATAAGTTGTTTAATCAGTAATCATTAGATGTAGCATGAACTATATGAAGATAGTTGAATGATCAAGATAGGATTCATCATCCTAAAAGGGAGAATATTTTGTTATTCTCAATTAGTATTGATTCGAGAAATCCTTGGCCAAGGTGAAATGACGCTTTGTAGCAAATGTCATTAATTGAATCAATAGCTAATGGAAGAGAACTAATATGATTAGCCTCAAAATAGAGTAGACATTAGTTTCATACTTTATGTCTAATCAGAACATTATATGACGAAAGGATTGAATTATATAGAAAAATATGCACGGACAGGTTAGTCAAAACTACTTTGACATTCCTGAATATTTGGGTAGTCATGATACATTGTTAGACGTCAATCTTGATCTATGATTATAAATTATTTAATTGGAGAATTAAAGATAAATTAAAAGGAGTTTTAGTTTATCTAATTTTAATTATGAATTAAAATTAGATTTTATAATCTTTGTCAACATATTTGGGAACCTAATGAGTCTCACATATAGAATAAGTTGAAGAGAGCAGAATTAATTTAATCAAGTTGGACTTGATTGTAAAGTTTGAGAAACTATATGATTAAATATGATATATTTAATAAATAAGGATCTATATGAGATATTGAATCTTATATGGGCATAATTGATATTTAATTAGAATTATTTGTAATTCTAATTAAATTTTAATTAAAATTAGAATTTAATTTCAATTAAAATATTCAAAACTTATTATAAATAAACCTAAGCTCTATGTAGCTAGCACTTCATGCTTAACCCTCTCTGTAAGAGTTATAAAGTTCTTTCAACCTATTCTGTGAATAACGTTAGAGGTCCGACATTTGTGCGGCTATGATAATCGAGCAGATTAGTTTCAAAAACGATTCGAGGGATACAACAAAATAAAGATTAAACTTCGAAAAAATGTACGAAATAAATTTTTGCTTTATTATAATTCGTGTTAATCATTTTATATCATTAAATAGCTATTGATTTTTGAGAAATCAAAAGTTACGAAAAAAGTTTCGTGATTATTTCGCTGCGATCGGGATCAGATCTCGACCCGATTTCTCAGCACAAAATAAGTTTACAAGAAGGATTACAATAATTTGTTTGAATCTTGAAATGTTTAATTTCTCTCTATTCTTACTTCTTTACTTGAATTCCCCTCAAGTTCCTTTAAGTTACACATATGATCCACTTTGCTCTTCTTCTTTTTTTTCCCACCTCTTGATTGCTCAATTTATTTCAGTTAGCTACTTTACTTACTTTATCTTTTTATTGAACTTCACCTTTCATCTTTCACATATTACTTAATTTTATTGTCATAAAACTAGCAATATGACAAATAAATTTGTCAATGACAACATATTTTATTATCATCAAGTGATCACCTTTTACCTTTGCCCTTTCATTTCTTCTTTCTTGTACTATTATTATTCACGTCTATTATAATTTCGATACAGAGTAAATGGGCATTGAGTAGCACAAATGCAATGGCAGCCACGACAAATTCAAATCTACTCCCAGAACTTTATATTACTAATTAATTAAAGAAATGCCTAAATTTCATTTAAAAATAAATGTGAAAATTATAAAAATGGATGGATAAGGTCAAAAATCAAAATAATAAAAACATGAAGTTTCAGTCACTTCAATCTTAAATGGACCAACGATCGAAAATAAATTGTTGGAGAAGGGATCCCGACAAACACGAGAAAGTATGAAGGCTATTATGCCTTATCACAAGCTGAGGTGACCGCACTCATACATCACCGAGGCCTGGCGTTTGTAGATACAACAAGAGCTAAATTTCAAAGCTACCGATTGAGGCTCAGTGTCGGTGTTGATAAGACAAAATCAAAAGAGGTTATTTTTATTTTAACAACATTTATTTTGGGATATTTTAACTTAATACATATGTTCCGAATTTCAAATATTTTTTATTTAATTTTAAAATAAAGAATAATATTAGAAGTTTAGAGGAAATTAGCCAAGTTAAAAAGAAAACTTTTGTCCCGTCAAAACTGAAAAGGAAGTAAGAAAGAAAAGGAAAGGGCAAACAAAATTCTAGGTAGCTTTTGCTTTTCTTGTTTTGTCTTTTTTCTTTTGGTTAGTAACACCGATGGATGCCTTCATTTCTGAAAAGTGTTGAATTCCTAAGAATTTCAACTCGACCGAAACGATAGACTTTTCAGTCCTCTCCTTTTTGGAATAATCGATTAGCATCAATAAGAAGTAAAATGGTAGATAGTAAACCTGCTTTTCTTCTTTCTCTTGAACAGAGTTAGACCAAGATTCTTTTTCTTCTCTATGATATATTCACATTTTTCTCTATCTTTATATTTGATCATTTTTTAAATGTAATTATGTTTAGATAATTTGTCTACAAATAATATGAAATTGAAAATGTTTTTTGGTTTAAAAGTTAAATGAAATAGTAATTTTTGCTAGTCAAGGATTAAATGTCTTCATATTAGTGGAGGATGATGGTAATTTTTTTCCAAAGAGGTAGATGTTGGATCATTTAGTGGCCCACGCGAGTTATAAATTTGAATCCCATGAAAAGAATTCAAGATAATGATTATTGGTTATTAAATGATGGATCTCAAATGAGTGAAAGGCTCTTTCTATCTCTCTTAAAATAAACCATCATGATGGTTAGTGAAAGAATATATAAGTTTTGGAAACTTATCAAAATATTATCTGAACCATTGAAGAAACGTCGAAAAGAAGAAGAAGAAATGGAATCAATACTTACAAAACTATCATGGATACATGTATAACAAAATAAATCGATCCTTAAATGTCTAACAATTGGTATCGATTTTAATTTTAGGTCATAAGTCATAATTCATTAATTAATTGATAATACAAATTAATTAATGAAGTAATCAATTAATTTATTTAGGTTTATATGCATAAAAGTTATGATATGTTTGCTATGCATAATATAATTTTGTGTCATATTATGTTTTAATTGGTACTTTGACCATTTATATTATATCTTACTTGGAATTACATTTTCTTATTATATGTTGAATGTGCTACATGATATTATGGTAATTTAGAATGGTTTGTTAGTCACCAAAGTGACCAAACTAACTAAATTAAAATTTGTCATGTATGATAATTATCTAATTAAATTTTATTATATGGAAAGCTTGTTAGTCACCAAAGTGGCCTAGTTTGAAAATATTAATCATTTAATTGTGAATGTTTAAATTATTCATTATGATATGATGCTAAAATGACATAAAATGTAACATCCCATCCTTGTGGGAAGGTTAAAACGGTTTATGTGAGTGATTAATAAGAGTTAGAAATACATTTCCATGTTCATGCATATTATGTCATACACATACATATGAATAGTGAGGTTGTAGCACATGCAAATGATTGTACATACATTCATGAATAATTCCGGGTATAATTATATTGAGTTATGATTTTTAGGTGTTTTGAGAATTTTGAATTTATTTATATGAAAAATTCTATTGGTTAGTAACAATATTGTAATTGTGAATTTTGGTAAATTTAGGCATAAATTTAGACAAAAATTATACAAATAAGAAAAGACATCAAATGAAGTTTTGGAGATAGTTGGAAGGTAAAGATGAGAGTTTAAAGGAGTTAATTTCAAAAGAAACTAAGTTAGAGCTTAGATATGAGGAAAGTGACAAGTGTCACTTAGGCTTGGTACTTTGCTAGAAGTAGGTTACTGTTTTCTGAGAGTTGAAAGGTTAAGTTATATGTCTAAGTTCATTCTTCATTGTCATCTTCTTCAAAATTTTCTTTCCATGCACGGAGTTTCCCATCAAATCTCTTCTAAGAGATTTCTCTGCTTTTCCTTTCCTACACCAAACCCACTTTGCTATTTGGGTCTTCTACCCTAAGAAAAACCAGAAGCTGGTCATTGTACTTAGTGAAGTAAGTAAATTGCATGGAGTTTGGGGCTTGAAGATTTTGGAATTTTCAAAAGGTAAGTAGTGATGAAATCCTTTAGGGTTGGGGATTTATGAAAGAAAGTTGATGAGTTACTATCATCTGCATGGAAATGACATTTAAGTGTATATTCATAAATATTGTGTGGTTGGGAGGAAAAATTTGGATGTAGTGTTAATTTTAGTTTTTGAAAGATTTTCAGTGATTAGGTGATGAAAAAGTGATGTTGGAGTTAAAACTTCTATACCCATCTAGATAGATTCGTCAAAATGACCTTCATAAAAGTTATAGTTCTTCCTTTACCTTTCCAACAATATATATAGTATGAAAACTTGGATATCTGAGCTGAAATTCAGGATCCTTGTAAGGGGAGATGTTCAAAAACGAAGTTGTTTCTTCTGTTTTTTGCTTCTTTTGTGATGACGTCATCTCCTTATGGGTTTTCTTTGTGATGACGTCATCTCCTTCTGTGTTTTGTATCATCTGTGTTTTGCTTCTTCTGTGATGATGCCATCATCTTCTGAGTTTTTTTTTTGTGATGACGCCATCTTCTTTTGTGTTTTGCTCCTTCTGAGTTTCGTTTCTTTTGGGTTTTGTTCCTTCTGTGTTTTGTTCCTTCTGTGTTTTGTTCCTTTTGAGTTTTGTTCCTTCTATGTTTTGTTCCTTTTGAGTTTCGTTCCTTGTATGTTTTGTTCCTTCTGTGTTTTGTTCCTTCTTAGTTTTGTTCTTTTTGAGTTTCGCTTCTTCTTAGTTTTGTTCCTTCTGTGTTTTGTTTCTTCTGGGTTACTGTTCATCTTATATCTTCTATTCCATTTTTTATCCTTCAGACGATGGAATTTGTTTTTGAGGTCTTCATGAAAGTTGTAGCTCTTGAAGTTCTCTTTCGAACCATCTAAAGAACACCTAAATCTGATATCTTTAAAGAAAGTTATACAAATTATCCCACGATAGGTTCAATATGATTGAGGATAAAACCAGATTGGATTCTTTTGGCCACAACTTCTTCTCTAGACACCCAAATGAATTGATTCTTGAACCATGGGACTCGAAAGACATTGCCCAACATCTCTACCTAAAATCATTTAGCCATCTAAAATTAATTGAGAAATATTGAGTGAGAAATGTGGGACAAGTACAGTGAGTGTGCTCGTAAATTATGAACTGGGGTTATTTCCACTGAGCATACTTCAGTGTTTTGATTATATCTAGATCTATAGGATTTGAAATGAGTAATGAAGTGTGATTTCAATAGTTTTAGTTAGACCTAAACCTAAGTATGAATCATACTTAGACGAGTTTGGATGTGAGACCGATTTTGGGATGAAATTGATGGAAAATACTTAGGATTTTCATGAACATGCATTGTACATAAGTTATTTCATACATGAGCATCTTTGGATACTTATGATTGAAGAAATTATGATATTGTGTATATTATTTGTTATAGAGAAGCAACTAGGATGTCAACCTCCAAACGTTGCCAGATCTTCCAGGGATTAGTTTCGGGAGAAACTAGTAAGTAACGTAGACGGTTTCACTTAATTACTTGTTTGCTTAGATTATATTTTAAATAATGAATGAATGTGTTTTGATTGTAGATTCCGAACAGAAGGTCCGATGACTTTGAAGTGTGAATTGTGTTATTGAAGTACGGCTTGAATGTGAATGTGGAGACCTAAATGCTTATAATGTGATTGATTGCAGTATATGCATTCCAATCATTAATGCATGAAATATAATAACAATTGTGATCAGAGTAGCCAACAATCAGAGCTTAAAGCTCAATGTGTGGAATTGAGCCTCGAGCTCAAAAATATTTCAGAGTCTCAGGCTCAATGTGTAACGAGCCCTGTATCCTCTTCGGATAAAGGACAGTTATTATTTAGCCTGGTATCCAAAATAGATACGGGACAGTTCAGGAACTCGATCACAACAACGTAACAATTGGAAAAGAGTCTCATGATAATTTCATATGCATTTGGTTATGTATGTTTGATTGATTGAAATGCATGAATTGCTTCTGTTTAAGTGAAATGTGATACATGATCGATTATGCAAAAATGTGATTACATGTTATGTGAATTATTGTGTTGCATTAATTGAGTGAACCATCGATGATGGTTACCTCATTGAGTTCGCAAAACTCACCAAAATTACAACGTTGTCTTTTTAGGATCGAGAGACGACCCTAACTACTGAGGGGCTCCACTATCGTGTAGGTTGGGCTTTAATAAGAGAAGTCATGGCTCAATGGTCGATCAACTGGGATTTTTGGATGGCTTAGATAGATTTGACATGTTTTCTTCTTTCATGTAGTACATTTGTACTAGGTTTTGTTAATGTACATGTATAAAAGGTCGAAAGACACAATGTAGACTCTTGGTTTGAGAAATGAAATGAGGAAAAAGATGGTTTTAAAAATATTGTGAATTTCTATTTATGCGTAATAAGTGATTTATGATACGATGCCATGTGAAGTGAGTGTAGTGATCGTTCGTAGCTCGTCCTCATCGTAGGATATGTGCCGAAATGACCTCCGGACGTCTCGGTGGGTACCCTGCGGTAAGGGGACGCTGCATAAAAGTTATGATACTATACCATATGCAGTATCATCTTAGGAGTATGTTAAGTTATAGTACTATACCTTTATCATGTGAATGCATGCATTAAAGACTGTTGTGTATCTGCTTAATAGGATTCCTAGTAAGGCAGCTCCTAAGATACCTTATGAATTGTGAATAGGAAGGAAACCTAATTTACGGCACCTTCATATTTGAGGTTGTCCGGCAGAAGTAAGGTTGTATAATCCATATGAAAAGAAACTTGAGGCGAGAACCATTAGTGGTTATTTCATCGGCTATCTCAAAAAATCAAAGAGGTATAGATTTTATTGTCCCAATCATAGTACGAAAATAATTGAGTCTGGTAATGCTCGGTTCATTGAGAATGGTCCAATTAGTGGGAGTGGAGAACCGCGAAAAGTGGATATTCACGAGAGTCAAGTAGAAACTGCTCCAAGTCAAGTATAAACTACTACATCAAATGTGATCCCACTGGTTGTTCTTCCTCTTGTTGCATCACGAATACGCAATATACCAGAATAATAAATTAATGTTCCAATTTCACAAATTGAACATCTTAATGAAGAACCAGCTAATGATGTTCAAGTCACAAATGATCCAGTGATGCCACAAGAAGTAACATTACTTAGGTCTGTAAGGCAGAGAAGACTAGCTATTTTGAGTGATTATGAAGTTTACTCACTTAAACATGAATGTGACTTGAGCATTGATCAGGATCCAGTCTCATTTAAATAAGCCATAGAATGTAGCAATTTTGACAAATGATTCAATGCTATGAAAAAAAAAGAGTTGAAATCAATAGATGACAATAATGTCTGGGACTTAGTTAAGTTGTTGGAAGGTGCAAAGCAAGAGGGTTGTAAATGGGTCTTTAAGACCAAATGTGACTCACAAGGCAACATTGAAAGGTATAAAGCTAGACTTGTTGCCAAAGTTTACACTTAAAATGATGATATTGATTATAAAGAGACCTTCTCTCCAGTTTCAAAGAAGGACTCATTAAAAATTGTTATGGCCTTAGTGGCTCATTATGATTTACAGCTTCACCAAATGGATGTAAAGACCGCCTTTCTAAATGGTAACTTGGAAGAAGTTTATATGGATCAACTAGAAGGTTTTATAACCACAGGAAATGAACAATTAGTTTGTAAATTAAAGAAGTCAATATACAGATTGAAGCAAGCTTCCCGATAATGGTAACTTAAGTTAATGATATCATTACGTCTTATGGTTTTGTAGAAACCACCATTGATCGGTGTATTTATATGAAGGTTAGTGGAAGGAAGTTCACTATATTAGTATTATATGTTGATGATATTCTTCTTCCAGCTAATAATATGATTTTGTTACATGATGTTAAAAAATTTATTTCTAATAATTTCGAAATAAAAGATATGGGTGAGACATACTATGTGATAGGAATTGAATTTTTCCTTGATAGATCACGAGGATTGTTAGGATTGTCTCAGAAAAGTTATATCTAGAAAGTATTAGAAAGATTTCAAATGAAAAATGCTCCGCAAGGATAATTCCAATTCAGAAAGGGGACAAATTTAGTCAAATGCAATGTCTACGAAATGATTTGGAACATAGGGAAATAAAGTCTATTCCTTATGCGTCAGTAGTTGAGAGCTTAATGTATTCTCAAACATGCACTTGGCCAGATATCAATTTTGCTGTCGACATGTTAGGCCGATATCAAAGCAATCCTTGAATAGACTACTAGAAAACTACAAAAAAAGTTCTTAGATATTTACAAAGCACAAAGGATTATATGCTCATATATATAAAATCAACTCATCTCGAAGTGATAGTTTACTTAGATTCAGGCTACGTCGGTTATGTAGACTCACGAAAATCTACATTCGATTATATGTTCCTATTAACTGGAGGAGCAGTTTCGTGAAAAAGTGAAAAACAGTCCGTCATTACTACTTCTACTATAAGGGCTGAATTTGTGGCGTGCTTTAAGGCCACGATTCATGGATTGTGGTTATGAAACTTTATCTTAGGTCTTGGTATTGTCGACAGTATTACTAGACCGTTAAGAATTTATTGTGATAATTTCGCACCCATTTTCTTCTCTAAAAATAACAAGTATTCCAAAGGTGTGAAACACATGTATTTGAAGTATTTGTCTGTGAAATAAGAAGTGCAAAAATTAAAGTGTCAATTGAGCATATTGGTACCGATCTCATGACAGCGGATCCGTTAACTAAAGACTTACCGCCCAAAACATTTATTGGTCATATTGAACAGATGGGCCTTATAGATAAGTCCTTGTTAGCATACCGTTTTGACATGTATATATACATATAAGTGTTTTGCTCAAATTGTTATAACACTTGTGAATTAAATTACAATCATATGTTTTTTCTCCTTACTTGTTATCCATATTATGTTGTATGCAATAATTATTATTTGTGCGATAACAATTACAGAATTACCCACTTAAAGTTGTATGAATAGAGTTGATTATGTGATACATGGAAGGAATCATGTTGTATAACTTGTGACCACCATGATCCGATCATCTTAATTCACTTAAGGATGACGTGATTGATTCCATTTATTATGTGTACTTAAAGTTTTATTGTTGAATCACCAAGTCGTAACAAGAGCCAAGAGGAAGATTGTTAGACTATTTAATGGCCTATGTGACTTATAGATTTTAGTCTCATTAAAAGAACCCAAGATTATGGTTATTGGGTATTAAATAATATATATCAAATGGATCAAAGACCCTTTCCCTCTCTCTTTTAAAATAAACCAACATGATGGTTGGTGAAAGAATATACAAGTTTTAGAAACTTATCCCAGTGTTATCTAAACCATTGAAGAAACAACGAAAAGAAGAAGAAGAGAGGGAATCAATACTTACAAAACTATCATATATACAGGTGTGACAAAATAAATTGATCCATAAATGTTTAATAGTAGACCTCTGGCCATTATACACCTCCTATTAACTATCTTTCCTTTGTTTCTATTTATCCTTGGCTCATTGCATTGTTTTTTGTTTTCAACTGATATCACTCTCATTTTCCCCATCCCACCTTCTGCTACTTACCAGTTACCACTGTCCTCTTCTTTAGTGATTCATGAATTCCTTGCTACAGTGCATGTCTTTCATGCAACACCATCCCTTGCACCTTTTGCCATATGTCCTTACTTCAGCTGCACTGTTTCAACTTTATCTATTGGTCTTTACCCTCCTTACATGGATTCTGACATTTTCCCGCTCTTAGGTTCAGGTTGCAAGTGACTTTATACATAAACTAAAGTTGAACTAATGCCCCCAAAGTGAGTCCTTTATGCACAAAATTGTATCTCCACCTATAGATCTCCTTAAAGCAGGAGTTGAGAAATGGAAGTCCACTCTGCTTAGTTTTTCCCTAGAGAAAAGAGTAACGTTTCCTATGATGTAACAATGGGCACTAAACAAATAGAAACAACACAGATTACGGGATGTACTAATTAACAATGATGAAGTGTTTCTCTTCAAATTCTCCTGCTATGATGTTATAAAGAAAATATTATAGGTTGGTCTATGACATGTGCATAACAAGCCACTATTTCTCCAATCTTAACGTCCTAATTTAAAGATGGAGGAGATCAAACAAGAACACGTACATATTTGGATATGCAAAACATACTTTTCCACTCGATAATAGATTACAAGTAATCTCAATCACTTATCAAGCTTCATTGGTAAGCCTATATGTATGGACTAAGCCACTGCAAAAGTCAAAAGAATCAATTTTGCTAGAATATACATCTTAGTTACCTCCATGGTCAATCTACCTGAACTTATATCAATCATTAGACTTAATGAGAACATAAAACTAGTTAAAGATCAATTGAGGGTATATTATGCTTGGAAGCCACAAGCTAAGAACAACAAGGTATGACAACCTATCAGGAAGATATTTAAAATAGGTAAATATCAGGAAATCATAAAATTGAGCACCACACTTGATGCAACTCAAATTTTATATTCAATTAACCTTGTTGAAGAAAATAACCTCACTTCGAATGGAGAAGAGAGGATCAAGTAGTCTAATGGTAACATGCTCACAAACTTATCAGGCAATACTAAAACTACTAAAGTTTCTCCACAAACTGGTACAATTCAGCATATAAAGAAGATAAGTCATATTGCTCAGAATGACACTCATGTTAAAACTTCAAACAAGGTCACAGAAGATATAGAGGATAATAAACAGTGAGTTAAACATGATATTAGAAGAAAATTAAATAGGAAAAGGAAGGCTCCATCTATGGAATAGCATTGAATATCAGAGGAGCTAATGCCCCTCACAATTTTTTTTTGATTAAAGCATCATTGCTAAGAATAAAATTGAGACTGTTGGAATCTTGGAATCTCGCATAAAACAAAAAAATTACAATCTACTCAAGATGCTTCCTAATAAGTGGAGAGAGATCACAAATCATAGCCATCATCCCAATGGTAGAACCTTACTCTAGTATAACTCATCCTTACTGCATGTATCCACAAGCTGCATAGCAGACCAAATTATTCATTTATAAGTGTTGATAAAGAGTTCAAGATAACTGGTATATATCTAATTTATATATGCTCATAACATCTCTTATTAAATGACCTTCTTATAGAAACTTCTCAAAGATATGACTGTTCATATCTCAATACATTGGCTATTAACTGGTGAATTCAATTCCATTGTCAAAGCTGAAGAAGCTGAAGGAAACAGATCCATAGGAAATCCATCTTGATATGAGAAAATGTGTAGTTGAAACCCAATTGATTGATCTTCCCCTTCATGGAAACTTTTTTAACTTGATGCAATAATCCATCTAGAGACAACTTCATTAGAAAGAAACTACATTGCAACCTTAACAACTAGTAATGGTTTCTAACCTTTCCAAAAACTTTCTCTATGTTCACCAACAATAGCCTTTTTGATTACTTAACTATCATCACCCATATATTATCGGTAAGTCCTAAAACCCTTTTCATATTCAACAATTTCTTAACTAAGTTGGCATGGTTTGATGATGGAATCTAGAATCATTTAAAGGTAAGAATTAAGGGCTCTAAATAGTTCATCTATGCAAGTAAAATTCAAAGCATTAAGCATGAGAAGATAATGTTACTCTTGAAGAGTGATGGACATATCCATCATCTCCTAAATACTATAAGGAATGATCTTGAGAAAATCCAACAAGAGCTTTATAACAACCCCTATTATTTACACCTGCAAGAGATGGCAAAGGTAGCTATGTAAAATTTCTCTAAGGCACTAACCTATGACTTGTCTCTTATAAAGTAAAGATCTTATATTGAATGGCTAAAATATGGAGACAGAAACTCCTCCATTTATCATAGGACTGTAGTTTCCAGGAGAAATAATAACAGAATATTCTCTTTAGATATTGATGATCACATGATGGACTCTCAACACCAATTTCTATACGGGGCTTTCAGTCACTTCTCAAGTATCATGAACATGCCACCAATACTCACTCATTCATTCCTTTCCTCAAAGAGATCATTAAAGGGTGCCTGGCTACTTAAGAAGCAAAAATCTCAAGTAAACATATTTCCACTAAAGAGATTGAAGATGTTCTAAAATCAATGAACCCTCATAAAGCTCCTGGCCTTGATGGTTTCATTCTAAACATTTTTATTAAATCATAGCCTCTAACTAAGCAAATGGTAATGGATGTTGTCCTTAAATTCTTCAAAAAGGACTCCTTACACACTAAACTCAATAAAAACCTTTATAACTCTCATTCCCAAAGGTGGTGAGTAGAAATATTTTTCATATTTTTAACATATGGCCTATGGCAATTCAATATATAAGATCATTGTTAAAATCATTGCTCACAAATTAAAGAAATTTCTTCATAATCATATTGATCCAACATAAGGTGCATAAATCTCTTGAAAAATCATTAGAGATAACATCTTATTGCTATAAGAATTGGTAAAAACTTATTTTGAAAGAAGAAGTAGCTTGAATTTCGTTCTCAAAATTGATCTGAAGAAAGCATATGATAGTGTGGATTGGGATTTCACTAGTAGCATCCTTAATGTAATTTGTTTTCCAGAGTCTTTCACTCAATGGATCAAAGAATGCATAATCACTCCTTCCTTTAGCATTTTGGTTAATTGATAGCCTGCCAAAACTTTCAAAAGTTGCAAAGGAATTTGTCAGGATAATCCCATTTCACCCTTCTTATTTGCTTTAGTGATGGAAGTATTCAACAGACTTGTCAAAAGAGTAGTGGAAAGAACCAAGCACCTTAAATTCCATTCTAGATACAGAAGAATGCAAATCACAAATATAAACTGATGATCTCACACTCCTTTTACTTATGATTATAAATCAATTTTAGCCTTTATGAAAGCTTTAAAGGTATGCTATATGGTCTAGAAGTCATCAAGTCAATTACACCATTAGTGCTATCTACTTGTTTGGGAGTGCTATGAACCAAGAACATAACTTAAAGAATATTATTACTTTCAATCATCATCATTTTCCCATGCTCCTACTTGGCATTCCAATGGCTCCATCAAATTAACCATGAGATACTACAACATTTTGATTGATAGGATTAATAATAAGATATCCACCTATGGAATTGCAAACATAGCTTAACTTATTGCATCTATTTTGAATTCCATTAATATTTACTTGGTAGCTCGTATTGCATTCCCTGCTACTATTATTAAAAGCATTGATAAGTTCTTCCTTTAGTTAGGCAACAAAGACACTTCAAACAAAGCTAAAATGAAATAGAATGATGTATGTATCCTAAAAGACAAAGGAGGGATGGGTTTATTTCCTCTCAAGACAGTCATGCTTTTTAAGATAATATAGAGATTACTGAAGAATAAACAAGCCTTAAAGTGCAAATGGATTCATGACATCTACATCAAAGACAAGAGCATATGGAATATTTAACATAAATCATATACCACATCTACAATGAAAGTTATTTTGAAAATAAAAGATTAGTTCAGGTTAAAAATTATTTATCTGGTTGGAATTGGAAGATCAACAAGATTTTGGTAAGACAACTGGCTGACAATAAGACCTCTTGACAAACTAAGCTCTATCAATAACCTCATAATTTTGATCTAATAAGAGATGAAAGTTATTGCAGCTCTATCCAATAAGGACATCTTTAAGCAGATTCTTACTCCTAATTCTATGGGCTCAGAGATCATCCAGACTTGCATTAATGATGAGGAACACGTCATTATATAGAAGCATACCAACAATGGCAACTTCACCAACCACTCCTATAAGAAATTCCTTCAAGGCAACTTAAACAAAATCTCATAGACTAATATTGTTTGGTTTAAACATTAATCTCCTTATTCTTCCATTACATTATGGTTAGTTATGAAATAAAAGTGCCAATAATGGATAAGTTGGAAAATTTTCTAATATCACTAACTAGTGCATACTACCTAAATTTTCAATGTGAGTTTGTTAAAGAAACTTAGGGAGAAATGTTACACAAATGCTACATTTATGATGCTCCAAAGGAATGGAATGATATAGTAGATTGATGCTCCATTGTTAAACATTCTAATGGAATTATATAATAGATTGATGCTCCTTCATTAAACATTCTAACATTACAGTGAAATGATGCTTTTGGTTATCACTTTCATATCTTCTCACAGCTATATAGGATGAGTGGAACATATGATGTTTTCATAATAGAAGCCTCATCAAGGAACAATTCATGATGAATCTTATATAGAAGATCAAAATCCACACAAACACGTTTAAGCACAAATTTCACCATCTTGATTATCTTAGCAATACATGGAAAGTGTAATCTATATTTGTGGAAAGAGGGTAGAGATCTTTGTTTTGTAATGATCTATTCATTCATTGGCAATATGTGATCTCCATAAATGGAGACACTTGAATTGTAAGATTGACAATTCCCTTGTATGTTTTTACCTACCTTTCAAGGCTTAATTCATTACTTATTTCTAAAAAAAGATAATAATTTTTCATTCACTTTGAGAAATTGTTAATGGTACAAAAGGGGTACTAATTCATAGTGTTACAAAATTTTTGAACTTCAATTTGGCAAGAAACTTAATTATTCACCTTTAAAAGGGATAACTTTCATTTTCTTATTCTTCCATAATTTGCATATTTTTCTTATAAAGGAAATATGAGATGTTTATTTCTTGAGTTATTTTAATTACAACTGCAATGGTTATTAATTAAATTTAATCACAATTATATTTGTATGTATGGTGTTTAGAGTTTTAGGTCAAACAATTTAACTTATTTTAAAATTAATTAAGTATTTAGTTAACTACACTATTAAGTTAGACACTCGACTAGATTACTTTTGCCAAATTTTCAGTTTTAGTTTAGTTGGACTCCTTAAGCCTAAGTGTCAATTTTTTTACTAAGTCTATATTTTAAATATGAAATTTAATCAAATTTTGGTTTTGGACTAAGTTAAACCCTTAAGTTTAAAAGTCTAAATATTTATACTAAATCTAGGCCATACTTTCTTTGCAAATCTATCTACTTTTTATTCCATTTAAAATAAATAATTTTCTATTTAATTTTTACATTTATTTTATTTCTTTTTCTACTTAATTATACATAAATATCTTTTATTATATTTATCTAAATTAAGTAAGTATAATAATATTTTTACTTAATTTAAATAAAAGGGTAACAATAACTAAACATAATTGAATATTTTAAAATAAATATAAGATAATTACAGTTTAGACTAACTTTTCCCCTAACATCCCTTTTAACTTACATGTAGCCATACTACTACATGTCAAAATTTTTACATACAAAAGGAATTTATTTTATAATCAGTAAAATGGCAACAAGTATGAAAATCATATTAAAAATGTGGTACTAGTTATTATTTTAAGAATAGGTGATAATGGAAAAATTACAATTGATATAATTAAGGACAAAAAATTAAAAGAACCCAAAAAATATGTCAATCTCTTGAAATAGAAGCTTACTTGTTCCCGCCAAAAGCTTTTTGCTTGTTTCCATCCATACCTTTGATATGCAACACAATTGAACTAGCATTTTTTGTTTCCCTTTTGGAGTTTCTTGCTTTAGTTAGTTTGTTCATGATTTTTCTTAGTTGTCGTTGTCATCTATGACCTGCAACATAACTAAGTAAGCAATTTCACTTGTCATTATCATACTAACCAACCATTTTCACTTGTAATTGGTATTTAGGTAAGTTCTTATATTATAATTAGCTATTACACATTTATTCTCATATCGACAAAATTATTACGTGTTTAAGAATCATATGACTATGATTAAAGATAATATTGCAATTAATAATGTCATATCTACATTAATTATAATCAATTTTCTATTTAAAGTTTTGAGACCTGCATATACATCTGTGAGGTTCATAAGTGGGAATGTTGTCGTTAGATATGCGACGTTAAAAATTATTGGGGATTAAAAAGCTTTTGTGGTTATTGTTAATTTTTAATTAAAAATTGGATAATAAACTTAAGTTTCAACTTAGCTACTATTTATTTATAGTGAAAGTTACAGTCAATAGGAGCGACAAAAAGATTGAAAAGATGAATAAGGAAGAAGTTGTAGTGCTCATGTGCCAACACAAAGTTCCAATGTCTTTGTATACAAGAGTAAAGTTCCAGTATGCATGTGCAAGGTCTGATATCCTATAACGGAATCCATCTAATTGATGTCAAATGTTAATATAATATAAAGTAGTTTTTCTTAGAATATGGTGGTATGTGTTATATAATACACTTGTATCATTTGTATAATATAGTGATATTTTTGTGTAATGCAATGGTATAATAAAGATGATTAATGAAATGGAGAATAAGAAGAGCTCTTTAGATGTGACAACTCCATGTATTAGCTTAGAGAACATTAAGTCAGAGGTAGCACTATAAATAGGAATGAAGTTCGAAAATTTTGAAATGATATTTGATTTATACCATAAGTATTCAAAACATCATGTATTTATTGTTGTTATAAGTGGATGAAGGAAAAATGAAAAAAGAGAATTGAGAATTGAGAGTTTGTTTTTTTTGTTTTAATTGCATAGAAAACGAAGGTTGAATGGAATAAATTCAAGATCAAATAGAAGAATTAAGTGTGATGCTTAGGTGTGTTTTCAGTTACTTTAAGGTACTCAGACCATAATCAAATTTGAAGATGTGGACAATCATGATTTGATTTCATGTAATGCAAGGTTTATAAGGCAACATTAGTTATGGATAGCCAAGTAAGAATTAGATTGAAATATAATTACATTTACAAAATTAGTTCATAGACATTATTATTATAAAAGAATTGCCTTGATCATATAGACTTTTAGAGATGAATGCAGTTACACTAGGGAGATATAAAAGTGGTGTATAAGATGTTCAATTTAATGGAAGAAAAGGATAGTCGATTTTTTTACGAAAGTGAATGTAATGATCAAGAAAGACTAAGAAATATTTTTTAGAAAATTCAAGGAGTTGGCATTTTATATCAAATTTAGCGATTCAGTCATATTTATTACCAATTTCTTATGAACAAGTACTAAATCTTATTTTTCTATTTATAGGTGTAGATTATTAGGAGCAGTCCATATCTCTTAGTTATGCTTTATTAGGCAATGAGATAAATAATAGTTTCTATTAGCATTTTGTTAATTGATAAGGTGTATAAATAGCAAATCATCTAACATTATTATCACAAATAAGTGCAAGAGTATACATAATGCCTTCGGTAGGTATTCTCAAGCATAAGAGTAATACTAATGTTATTTCTATGACTTATAATTAAGAAAATAATTCAAAATTTTGGTGCCTATAAAAGATAAAATTTTTGAAGATTTATTTATGAATATTATTTATGATACCATCAACACCAAAAATTCATAGCAAAATGGAATGAAATCATTATCGAGTTTGGCTTAAAAAATAATTCATGGGTTCAAACTCTAGTTGATAACTATATGGAGTGAAATCTAACAAATTTAACAACACAAAAAGGTAGTTGAAAACTATATGAAGTGAAATCTAACGGATTATTTTTGGTGGGAAAGTCAACAATATAAAAAAGTAAGGATATGAATGCTTACTTTGATGGCAATATACATGCTCGTAGCACATTAGGATAATATGTTAAGTAATAAAGAAAGTAAATAAGGAAAGATTAAGCATGAAATGGAGTTTAATACTTGTGTTTGAAAATTAGTGTATCCTTAATTACATAATTTGTTATTAAGAAGGAATTTCAAAAAGTATACACCAATAGCCTATTTCATATTATATAAAAAAACTAACTAATGTCATTTATTATGAGGTGAGCAAAATATAAAGCAAAGGGGAACAATTTGTACGAGGTTGAGGAAATGGGTGAAGACTACAAGATTATCAAGTTATACACATTACATTAAATGAATCGCCCCCACTAGTAAAGTGCAACTACAAGTTGTTCAAACTTAAACGAATTATATATTTGTGTGCTGACATAAGTTTAAATTTTTGAATAAGGTCAAAATTAAAAATATTTTAAACATGTCGTTAGTAGAAGGTGGCACAAGGGTGTTATCAAATTTGGTAATATTTGAGATGATAATGATATTTGCATTAGTAAGAAATAGAAATTGGAATCCAATTTCTATGACAATTTCTATGAAAATAGACAAGTTTTATTAAAGCTTACTTAGACGATATTGATGACCATTAAAGTAAAAAACCAATGTGGTACAGATTTGGGGCATAAATTCAATAGGCATATATACTCCATTTTAAGAGAATTCCTGTTGAACGACTCAGTTGTCTCAAGGTCAAGTGGTAGGCCAAGAATAAAATGGTTGGAATCTCAAACATAAGAGGTCCAAAAGTAGAGATGTAAAAAAAGGAGGTTAGATATTAAAGATATATTTTTGTAATATTATTTTCATAAATATGATGTGCAATTTATTTTTATGCATGATACTACAAAATGATTTGATTATAAATTTTTTATTTGCTTATTTGAATGTTATTAGTTGATATTGATAAAGGATGATGAGGAATTTTAGATACATGTAATGACGACACTGAATCAAACATTAGAATTATAAATGTTGGTTGCATTTCATTTGATCATAAGGTCAAATATATTATATGATTTGGTAATTAATATGTGTAGACTATCATGAATGTTTGGATTAAACAATCTTTGAAACTAATGATGTATTTAAGAATACATTTTTATTTAAGAGAAATTTTGTTTCCAAAATTTGAAAAGGTGGTAGGGTCAACTTCTAGTAGTTATACTCATTTACTCTTATCCAGAACAATGATAAAAGTCATAGATAAGTTTGACTATTAATTGTAGGGTGGTGAATTTAATCTTGTGGTCAAGAGTTATAAAAAGAAGAGTTAAAGTTTTGAATGAAAGATGATATATAACATTTGAAGTTTTCTTCATCTACTTGTACATGCCATATTAATGATGAAGGCTTTTTCAAACTATTTTAACAACTTTAAATAGTCAAACTTGATTTTTAAATGTAATTATAATTAATATAACTTTCAAAATGTCTCCTCAAAAGCTTTTGAAATATGAACAAGATTTTCAGCAAATAAAAGCTTTAATACCTCTTAATAAGTGAAAAGACTAATATAATGAAATAAAAATAAATGTTTATTCATGGTTAACTTTTAACAATCTCAAAGTGACTAAATAACATTACAATCAACATTACAAAATATAGAAACTGTGTTCTTAAGTTAATGGCTACATCTTGTTATATTGCTTATAATCAAAATAATAGGCTCATTAGTAATATTTGTGTTTGTTTTATTATCAAAATGTCAATTAGAACTCTGTTGGTTAACAAGGATGAATAATGATTAGCTTGATCTAAACTAAGGTTAAAAAAGTATTGGATGTGGACACAAACTCTAATATGGTCATATATTAGCCTATGTAATTTTTTGGACAACTCAATAATGAAAAATGGTCCTCTACATAGATAGAGGCCAAATCGTGCCTATCTTCAAAAATTATAGCCATATGTATACAATCACGGATGTGGGCAAGACCATATACTAATTCGTAAAGTTACATTGAGATGTATTCTCCCTAGCCGTAGGTATTTCCTAGATTGTGTCTAACTTCCCAGAGATTCGGAAGGATCTATGGTCTCAAATGTAGGTGTGTCCCAAACTGTGAATGTAGTTAATACGACCTAACCATGGTTGAGGCCTAAACTATTATTTGAGTTTTAAAAACATAGTTTCATTTTGTAATATTTAAAGGTTTTTTCTTTTCAATTGTAAAGACATCATTGATCATTAATACAATTGTGATATTTTTCTCTTTGATTCTTCAAAGAACTTTTTGATCTTGTTATGTTTATTTACTTGTGGTGATAAAATCATCTTATAACCTTGATTCTAGTTCTTTATAATGACAGGTCAGTATTCTTTTATACCTTTGGTTCGTGATTCCTCATAATCATTTGGTCAAGGTTATATGCTTAATATAGTTTTAGCTTCTTGAAGGCTTGATTATAAATAAGATGTGTTGGATTTCAAGGTCTCATCCTTAAGGTTCACATCAAGAGGATGATGAAAATTTCATAATCATAGGTAGGCCTTTATGTGTATTAGTTAGTGTAATTATAAATATCAGAGAAAGTGATAACATTTAGGTTGGAGATGAAAAAATATTCCTTTTCAAATTTTAATGAAAGTTAACCACTTTGTGGTATATGAATACTTAGACAAAGCTAATTGTTATGATGTTTTGCGTGAACTCATCATGTATGAAGCTAAGGTATCAAGGAAGAGGAGAATTGATTCCTCACATAAAGGAAAGAAAAAAAAAAGAGAAAATAACTTTTGTATGGCACTTTATCAATATAAAAGAAAGGCATTAATGGTACTATTTAAAAGACTTCTAAAGAAGTTATATTAGAGGCTACCTAACTAAATTTATTTTAAGAAAATTTAATTCCATTTGAAGTTATTTAAAATGTTGGACAATTAATATGGAATTTTGTTTTACAATTATTTTGGATTGTTTTTACTAGAAGGTTATAGGTTTGTATTTTATCATTATTATTCTATGTTTTGTGTTTTTCATAATTAGGAAGCAAAGGGATGTAAACATAAGATTAAGGAGGAAATTATAAGAGCTTTGGGGTTAACAAAGTTATGTAACAGGCTAACTGAAAATTTTAAAATTAAACATGTGATGAACTTAATTATTAGATATGGTCTAGGACCTTTCTGGTCTTGTACATTTTTGAAATATTAATTTTCTTCTAGAAAACTCTATGGTTTAGGATATGTCTATGTCTTAGACCATGTTTAAACCTAATTCTCTTTAGAAAAGTCAATAACTATATCTAAAAAAATTTAAAATCTTAGGGGTTGTGTCAAACCCCCATTTTCTCCTAGCTTCTTAATTTCCTTTTTTTTTTTTCTCTCATATCACCAAAACCTAAAATCACTCCCCCAATAAAACCCACATAAATTTCAAAACTTCAAAGTCGTTTCTACTTAGGATCACTAACTTTATCTCCCTCAACTATATTTTTTGCAAGTTAAGGTTTAACGTTATAGAGAATTGGTGATTTTTCTATCTTTAAGAAATTTTCATCTCTTTTATCTTTCCAAACTTCAATCTACTTAAAAGAATGAGTTCCAAACCATCAGAAAGAAATAAGGCTCAGTTTTGATCACACTAAAGTGCTTATAGCAACTACATATAAGCTAGGGGTTCATCACACAATGAAGACTCAACACTCATCTTTAGTGATTCTAACCAATATGCAAGGTATGCAAACCAATTTGGTAGAAAATGGACATATAGTTCAAAATAGTCGGGAACTGTTGGATTCACGAATAAGGTTAGGAGTTATATGGATAATGAATGGTGGCAATTGTTTTTTGGCGTGATAGAGCATGCCTATATAAAGATCACTTAAGAAATTTTAACCACTTTAGAGGTGACTAGGTATGCTAGTTGGGATAAGGATGATTCCAATAAATTTGTATTTAGAAGAAATTGAATCAGTATGTCCTTTAATAAATTCAAAGTGCATTGTGAGTTTTACAGTCTTGAGATTATTGATACAAAGGCACTTAGGGCTTTTATTATCAATTTTTCAACTGATCTATTAGGTTATACATAGACCGATTCTTGGAATTTCAAATTGACTGATACTTAGATAAGGTAATATAGATTGTTTAATTTTAAGGAGAAAACAGAGTGGTAAGATGGTAAAACTTTAAGTTATTTTTATTTATAATACATTCATTATAAGGAGGATATCAAAGGTATTATTTCATCGTATATTTAAACTAGATGGGTAATAAGAGGAATAGTGTCAATTGTGGAGACTCTTATTTAACTAGATCTACAAAGACCTTTATTGACCTTGATATGAAGTGTTATATAGGATTGGTTAGAAAGGTCAACATAGTTTATATATATGTTGAGAAGAGTGCGGTAAAGCAAGAGGAAACGATACCCCTATGGTAGAGGTAAGATAAGAGTATGAGGAGAGCTGCAACCACTAGCTAATTGAGGATGAGTAGTTTGGATAAAATTATGAACTATAGGAAAAGGCAATTTAAGAGACATATTTGTGGTTACAGTAGACGAGGCAACAATCATCAACCTACTTCAATCTTGTGGGATTTTTGAACAAGATTCTCAACTAACGATGATGCCTACTAAAGTTAATGATAAGGATGCATTAAATACAAATTGAGCTATTTATTTTGCTCATTCAGATCTTGCTTATTCCCTTTATTTTCACGTTCCTTTATAAATTATGAATTACATTATTATTACTATTATGTTACTATACTTTCATTTATTATTTATTTAATTCCATTTTTATCTTAAGCTCTTTTGCATTTTATAGTTTTTATTTTGTTAATTTTCTTTACAAGGCTCACTTAAATTCTACTTGTTGATCACATTTATCTTAGACAGCAAGTAATGAAAAAGTTTACAAAGTTTCTTCTATCTCTATTTTCCTTATATATTGCATATTCTTAGATCTATTATATTAAGGAAAATGTACAACTCAAGTGTAGGGACAATATTATTTTATTTTATTGCCTTATTTCACTTTAAAGAATTAATTTTACTAAAATTGGCTTTATATATAACAATTTTATAAAATTTTAACAATGAAAAAGGAGTAATTATGATAACCATTAAAGGCTAGTTGTTTTATGATGCAATTCATTTAGTTAAATAGATATAAGCATTAAAAACTGAGTTAGTTTTAAGTTAAACCAGTGACTTTAAAATAGATGCTTAATTTGCATAATGACACTTTTTTGTTATAGTTTTGACATAAATTTAGAACAAATGACTCTTATCAACCTTTTTAATGTTCCATTAAGAAAACTAAAAAACTTTGTGTATGTGATGCATGCGTCGTGTAGTATTTATAAGTAAAATGAACATAAATAAATTCATTGTAATGACTTTAACCTAATTGAAAAGATTAAAATTAAGAGTGGTATTAGTGGCCATTTAAATCACTGACTTAATTGAGTAATAGGTGGTGTTTATAATAAAGTGTTCACTTTCATATCAAAAGATCAGGTGATTTTTTCTAAACAAAACTCTAATGTTCTACCAAGTGTCAAAAATAAATGTTTCATTTTACATAAATTTTGGGTTGTTAAAATGTCTAAAAAGGGAAGCGTGTTTACTTTATATATTAGGTTGAATTATCTAAATGAAGCTGGTATTTGAAGGATTGTTGGTTTGAGTTAAATTAAATTACAATTTAGTTCACGCATATAGAAACGTAATTGGTTCATGAAAAAATATAATTGATTGGATGATGAGTATTCTTAATTGTTCCAATTAGTTTGTTATTTTTTCTTAGATTTGATACTTATTATATTGAGAATGATTAAGATTAATTTGGATAAGGATTAGAAAAAACTTACATATGATAATATTTTATGGGCATGAAATATGCACAAATTTTCCTAAGCACTTTGCTTTGCTTTTATGATAAATTTCCTTGCAAAGCAATTCTTAATTGAGCTCGACGTACACACCCGTGTACTCTTCTGTGGCTACCATAAATAAAATGCAAAAGAAGTCATAACTTGGAGAGAGATTGTATGGTATGGAAAAAATCTAAAAAGCGATACATATTGAGCCATGACAATGTCTTAAGTTGTTTGCTTGCCAAAAAGGAAATAGAAAGATCTAGGATCTAGGGCATAGATGTGTCAAAGCTAGTATCCCTCCTTAAAAGAGAAAGAGAGATTCATGGCCTCGGACACAAACATATCCCAAACTATGTTATAACCAGAAAAAAAAAAGATATAAGATCAAATTTTAAGTTGTTTTTACTATAGAAACAAGATCTAAACTCATCTCAATAAACCAAGTCGTTGATAATACAAGGATCCTCATCTATAATTTCTTCTATCAGATTCGATTTTATTTATGAATTTGGATTTAAATATGTAAATTATCTATGGTTATTTTTAATTTGAATTTACTCATGCCAATATTTATAATTGATTTAAGTTTACTTGTAGACGATCCGATAGAACATACTTGTAAGTGGACCATGACTTAGATATTAGGGGTTGAATGGATGCTAGAAATATACCTATATCATCTTTCTAGTATTTTGGTGAAACCCTTCATATAACTTCATAGAACTTAATGCATTCAAATGGGTGTTGCTTGGTAGAGACATAAGTTATCTGACCAAAGAATAGGTGGTTGTAGCTCAAGAGATTATAATTCATATTCTAGGAGATTATGTCGATGCAAATGATAGATTTATTCTAGGTTCATAATTCGCGAAACCAAAGATGATACTAGGGGAAGTACTTACCTAAACATCAATTCTCATTAATTCTCTATTTGATTTCATGCTTTGTTTTTTTTTTACTCTTTTGACTTTATCTTTTTTTTTTATGTTTTGTTTTATTATTTTTTACCACAAACCCAATCATCAATTATCTCTAACAATTCTTTAAACTAGATAATAGCGGGAGATTTTTCTAGATCTATATTTTTTAAAGGATCGGCAGTTTACTTACCATTATATTATTCATTAGAGATAGTTGCACTTATCTTAGTTTGTTAGTAGTAGATATTTTTTTGGGGAAATTTGCTAGTAGTAGATTTGTAATAGAGAAAACTTTCAAGTAATGAAAAGGCCCAGTGAAAAAAAAGTAATGATTTTTTTTGCATGTAGTGATAGTATGTTTTATACTCATTTAAGGTATTTACATATTAAAGTAAATGTGGTGCTTCTTTAGACATTTTTTATAGTATTCTTTCTACATAGTCATGGTATTCTTTATATAATACAAATTATATAAAGAATACAAATTAAATGATTAGTTTAGGACTTTATCTACTAACCATAACTCTACCAAGTTAGGAAAATTGGCTTGCTCCAATTACCCAACTAGCCATTTCTCTATTAACGAAAACTAGTAGGAAGTAAAAAACTAGTAGGAAGTAATTAATATAAAGGTGGAAAAAGAACATTAAGAGGAAGACATCATTGTTATGGAAGTATTTAATTCTATATGGAAGTCTTTAACTTACGTAATATGCATGTCTAATGTATTTATATGGCATGCTCACAATCTAATTATAGCATTTGCAATTTGGAATTAATATTAACTTTTCATGTTTATAAACTTCCAAATTCAACTATTTTAATGAGGTTAGTATGCTATAATTGGAATGATCTTGTAATCATCCACTTAATAAAAGCTCTTTTTTTAACTTTATGTAGATAACCCATCAAATATAGTAATAAAGTCATTAGTATTACCATAAAGTAAATATTTTATAGACTAAGTATTTCATTATCAATTAAAATAATTTCTTATTATATAATTGTTAAATAAATATTCAAATAATTTACATATTGTTGAAGCTTTTTGCTTCTATTTTAACAAATTATTCAATGTGACTTGGAATGGTTCAACTTTCTAATTGGATATTTTAAATTGAAAGTAACCATTTCCACTCACCCGTCTTTTTTCATTGAAATGTGATGAATTTTTATTTCCCTACTGTTTCATATCCACTCACTTGCCTTTGCCTTTTGTTAATCTCTGAGGTCAACACGATATATCATTTCATCCAAGTGATTAATTGATGTTTTCTCTTAGGTTCCAAAATTTTAATCCCTTTCACTCTTAAATACCTAACGTTTCCTTTTCAATTTTCAAAGTGTTTTCTCATAACTGTCAAATGCCTAACTTTTTTTTTATTACGTATCTTTTTTGCTTATATTCTTGATCGAAATTAAGATTATGATAAATACACCCATAAATGCACGTATAACTCTTTATCTTCTTTTTGTTTCCATTTCTTTATGCCTTTCTCCATTTTTTGAATTTTCTAATTGTTTGGATCCTTGAGAGTCCATTCCAATTTTTATTATAAAAAATGATTTAGTGGTGATTGATGATGTCTATCATCATTTAATGATTTGAGAATTGACGTATCAATTAAATATATATATATATATTTATTATGTTATTTGATAGCACCATTAGATTATCTAATCCAAGCATTCTTCTTGATGCTTGAGTTTCTACTACCGTCAATTGATGGAGAGTGTTACTTTATGTCAAATTAAGGCTTTGAGAGAAGTACAAAGTCAATGATCACCAAATGTAAATTTAGGCATATATAGGAAAACCATTTTGTATTTATTATAATTTAAGGATAATGGTAGAAATTAGTCTTAGAGAAATTTTATATTCAAGGGGCCTTATGCCCTTCTATAATTTTAAATGTGTATTTGTAAGGTTGTTTCTTTATTTCAGATAAATGTTATTTGGTATCTCCATAACCTTTTAGCTCAATTACAAATCAAAAGAAAGGAAAAATTAAGCAAAATATGCTAAACCAATGACAAGTTCAAAGATGCAATTATGTCAATTAAAGTACTTGATACGAAATTATGAAATAAATCTAAAATATAATTGGGTACCTTGCAAAATAATAAAACTAGAAAAATAATAAAACACAAAATATATTATAACCAAAATAAAAGTAAAGGAATAAAATAAAAATTTACATAAATCACAATTAAAATATGTTTGAAGTACAAACAAAGGGGGAGATAAACCATAATATAACAAAAAAATGATAATAGATCATTTATTACTAACTTTATCATGAACACTATACTCACGTTACTCCTTCAAAGATGAAGGATTAGAAGGAATAGGCAGTACTTGAAATTGAATATGATTGAAATAATGACCCATTGCATCTTCCATCCAATCCAGCTAGTCTTCTTGGTGCTCTAAGAGTTCTCACAATATGTCTAGGAATTTTGGTTTCTCCAATAATGATTGGATGATCATTGCACCTTGTTACTCCAATTTACTTACCATTATTTGTAAATTCTACAACAATGACTGTTGAGGCAGATTGTACACTATAGGGTGTCGATGCCTCTCCCTCTTCTAGTGCAACATCTAGTAGTGGATGCACCAATCTCTAATCTATCTCAATTTCCATACTTGGCTCATCACCTTATAACTCACCAACTTCATAACCAAGTAAACATACATTCCACTAACCTTCTTTGTTGACCCTGTGTATCTTTTTCATTGTCAAGGGAGAGTATTAAACACATAGTGGTCATCGCAGGTACATTAGGAAATACGTATAAGTTCTTTACTAGGTATGTGATGTAGGAGCCTCCATACCATTCTTTTCATTGTCATATACTCTAAATAATTTGAAAAAATAGTAACCTAAGTTGCATTAGTGACTCTTCACTAAGAACCATAGGTAAAAAAAAAAGGAGACCTTATGATCACCACCCTTATACTCTCCCTCTTACTTGAAATAGTGTAGATAATCATCCAATGCAAATAATGCACTGCAAATGAAGTAATATGGGAACTCTTTATTTTAGTGGTGTCATATTCATAAGCTTTGTGATATATGGCACTAAAATTCCATAAATGTAGATATATCTAAAGGAAATTTATTATAGAGGTTTGCTATGATTCAAATTCCATAAATTTGGGTGTGTGAAACTTGCAGTTCACTCCAAATTACATAATGAACATTGAAAGGCATGCAACCCATCTAAAAATTTATCCTATTCAGGTTATCCCAAGCTCTATATCTCTTAACCTCAAGCATTAACCACACTTTGAGGGTTAACTCCTTATAAGCATCTTTAATTATAGTGAAAAGTCTTGTCTAATCTACATTCTTATTTATTGTTTCAACCTCTGTTTTCATAACTATAATATAACTACAAACTTCTATTGGGTTCAAAACGTCCAATTTTTAGGATAAAATACTTTCATAAGGGACTTTCATTAGTGAAATATAGCATAGGACATTCACCTTCGAATGGCTACCAGGATTGACTACGTGAAGCTCCCCTTCTCTTAGATACACCCTTACCCTTACTTGAGGATGATCTTTCTTTCATATTTTAATAAACTTCACACTTATAACAAAAAATAATCCACATAAGTCACCCCTTAAATCTAAAAATCCCTAAATTTTGTCAAAAGAAACCCTAACTTGGTGAAATTTACAATTTTTTTGGAAAGGTGAAGTAATCTTGGTTTGTAATAGGATGAATGTGTATAAATTGATGTTTGAATTATTTTAAGAATTGATTTCAACTGAGAGAGTGTAAGGGACTCGAGAGAAATTAAGAGAATTTTTTAAAATAAATTTTCTTTTAACATGAATGAATGGGGATTTTTTAAAATTTTCTAAGACATGATTTGAGACATTAGTGTGACCCAATTTATGTCTAATTGGGTCTATAAATTGTCCAGCATTCAATACACACATGATTTTGTACATAAGCAAGTTAAAGGTCATGGCTTTTAAAAAAACCAATCATAAAAGATATCTATGCAATGAGCGTGACATATATCATATTCCTCTCAAGAGCTATTAACCTAATTTAACATAAAATAAAATCTATGACATGAGCATATCACATGCTATGTTCCTCTTTGTTATAATTTATCAATTTTGATGAAAGAATAAAGCCTAAAACATAGGCATGTATTAGGTTGCATTCCTCTCAATAATCATATTTAAAATAATAGTGATGGTATTTTTTGTAAAGAGTGGTAGAATTTTTCTGTAGGGTGTTGGTTTTTAATAGATTTATGGTATTTGCAATATAAACTTATGATATTTACAATGTTTACATGTATCTTTTTGTAAAAGTGGTTGTATTTTAATATATAATTGTAGTATTTCTTATGGTAAGTGGTGGTATTTTTCATATAATATGATATTTTAATATTAACAAGTACTATTTACAATATTGAGTGTTTTTAATGTCATGGTTGTAACTAATAAACTTTTTATTGCTTTAGCATATTTCGATTAATTTTTCCACGTGTTTTCATTTTCAATTACAAATATTGGAAATTTTGTTTTAATGGAGATGGGTGATAAGATTAACGAATATTCTAAGACCAACTTATTATGAACCATAGAAAAATGGAAAATTTTCTCATTGATTCTATGATTCAATTCCATTAGTAAGAAACACAAATGTTAAGAAACTTGACATGTGGGGCAATTTAAAAGTCTTGAAGACACAAAGTAACATTTAACTTAATTTAGGCAAGAACCTTATAAATACACCATTTAATTTAAATTCATAAAAAGAGTAAAATCCTGTAAGTATGTAATTGTTTCCAAAACTAATCTCCACTATATTCTTTAAGTTATAAACAAACATGGATAGTATTTATAAGCGTGCGCATATTCAGAATTTTGTATAGGAAGAAGTATTGATAGCAAAAGGATTTAAATTAGCTTAACATCACTCAGTTATAAAGGTGTTTTCAAATCTTCGTCAATTGCTTCTACAAGTCATTTGAATGAATAATAATATATTACATGTTAAATATATACACAACATAACACATACTAATGTCTAATCTAGATGTCCAATCGCTATATTATAATTATAGAGCATAATATAAGGAAATCCCATGATCATGCCTTCATTTAGTAATAAAAAATTCGTCAAAACGTTAGTCATTCTCTTTTAATCAACTTAATAATAATATTTAATTATAAAAATTAAGTTTACATTCATATATATATATATATCTATAGTGTAATTCTTACTTGTTCTCTTGCTTCAGGAAGTTACCTGGATGAAATATGGGAAACGTAGATCAAGAAATTGAAACATCAAATTGTAGACTAAATGGCACCATCACCTGCCATAAAACAAGTGTGTACAAACACAATATATTTTCCTTCCATTAAACCTAATGCAATTGCCTCCTATTTTGTCAAAAACAATGTAAACACCATGTTGCCACCCTATTGGTGCTCCACTTAGAAATTGCTTATCACCATTCTCCCATGATTTAAGTCGAATAATATTATCTCTCCTACTTCTAATGAAACACAACAACACTACCATTGCTCGTTCTAAAATATGAGGATGAAAAACTACAAAAAGAGAACAATTAAAATCCTAACAATTATCTAATTACATAAGATACTTGTTGCTTAGAAATGCACATCAAAGACAATCTTTAAATCCTTGCTAATATTTCTCACATAATTCATAATAATTTGTAAGAAATCTATATTTGGTAAAGATTTTTCCAAGTTTAGTTCCAAAACTTGGTTTACTTCCACCTAAAAATATTATGAAATGAAATTAAGTATAGTGCAACATTTATTTTTCTTTTTAACAACCAAACAAGCTTAAATGTGAGATTACTCACAATAAACATTGAATCTAATATGTAATTGCTTAGATGAAGTTCAAAATTTGCATTATCAAGTAACAAAATAAATAAAACTGCTAATAAAATGCTAGGTACATAAAATAATAATAAAGTATAAGAACATTATATAGGAATTTTAAATTTTAAATTTTAAAATTAATTCACACATTACGTGCATCATGTTACTTATACAATTTATAAACTTAAAGTATGACAAGATATCGCTTAATGTTAACTTAAACTTAACATTTTAAATAATTTTGAAATTATCAACTTGTAATAACAACTCAATAAAATTGAATCAATATTTAATAATTTATATATACCTACCTTCAAGTTTTTAATGGAACCGGTTTAAACATTAATATTATCCTATAATAACTTCCTCACTTTTTGCCTCTTATATATATATATATATACATATACATACCTAACTCATTATTTTTGCCTCTTCTACTTCCTATAATAACTTCCTCACTTTCATCACTGCCCCTAACCTTTGTGATGCTTCATCAAGTGTTTCTCATTGTAATTCACCAGCCGTGGCTAACATTAATTAAGTAATTAATCCATTTAATTATTGACAAATAACATTTCTAAATGTTACTATAAATTGGAAATAGAACATGATTACTTTCAACTTTTCATAGGGCTCTGATACCCTTTTAACTTTTCACTCCTCATCAATGTTGAAGTCATCCCTTATTATAATCCTTGTCATATTATCTTACTTGAAAGGATGACTCACATTTAGATTTCTAAATAAAAAAAATCTACAAACAAAATAAAAGTTAAAATGATCTATCATATTTGTACTAGTCTAAATATTTATTGATAATTTCAAGTTATTGGACTATTAACTTAACGTCAATAAAGCTACATATCCATCTATGTACAAGCATACTTGAAAAGATTATTCAAACAAATGTTTCCAACTAAGATGCTCACATTCATTAACATCGACTATGATGTCCATCAATTGTGTGATAATATTTTATTTGGAATTTGGGTGCAAAAACAATCCAAAGACGTAAAGAAGAAACTTTTTTTAGAAAATATCTTCCATCTACACACTTCTAACTTTTTCGAGTACACACTAAATGACTATTTAGTGATCATGAAATTCCTCTCTAAACCTCATCACCTTAGTTTTATCAAATTTTGTGCTTACTCATTTGGTTTTGTTAGGAACCCCCATGATCTATACCATTCCTTAACAAATCTCCTCCACTTAATCCTTCCCAATTTTCAAAGAAAGGTCATCCAAATCAAAGTAAAAACACAGTTAGTAGTAGAGGTCCATCCTTATCGAAATCTCCTTTTCTCTCTAAGTTCATTGAATTCCATCTTAGTGACCCACTTCAGCTACTTCAACGTAAGGCTTTGCATTAAGTCATGTACCTTATTTGAATAATATCCCATTTTACAAGTTTGCAAAAACCCATGCAACTATAATATTCAATTTATACTCCTTACTGCTCATACAAAAAAAGCAACAAAACATATATACAAATGAGTTCCTATTAGACTAGGCAAAAAAAAAAAGGATAGAAATCCAATGTCATAAAAAAATAGATAAGCTAGCTACATGTTTTTGTGCCCTACTATATTGCACAACCACTAAGTCGACTCAAGACCTATAAGATATCTAAATGCAAGTCTAATAAATAATATTTAATACAATAGCTTGGTATTTTAGGATTACAACTTCTTTTTGTATGATCAACTATCCTAAAGATAACAAGTAAAAGATTATAATTGACCTTCTCCATGAGCATCACATCCTAAGAAAGAAGAAGAAGAAGAAGAAGAAGGAGAAGGAGAAGGATAAAAGGCGTGTTAAATTGGGAAAAAGAAATAGAATCTTATTAAAAAAAGATTGTTCAACATTATAAGATTACTCCTTTATCCTTATACTAACAAAAGTTGCATTCGTCCTATTACATGTTAGTTTTAAAGTTTATATGTGGCATGTGGTGGTCGTGCACTTAATTGTTTCTTTGTTTTTCTTCTCAAGAATCGCATAATAAAAGCATGATTATGTTCTCAGTTTTGAATTCCTTTTTGACTTCTCTATCATATGACATAATCTCTAACATGCTCATGTGTCAAGCTCTGTCTTCACTTTATATTTATAGAGAGCACCATGACCTTGAAAATAATCATTTGATTGGTCGTATTTAATCTTTTAGCCATCTATTTGGCTCTATAATGGATACAACTTGTCACGTGATCATGTATCAAGACATGTATATCTAAAAATGTGTTTTTTTACTTGTTTTACTTGTAAAACCCTTTTATCCTTAACCAACATCATTTTCAAGTAACATTTTTCAACATTACCAATAACATACCATAAAATCAATCAAATCATGATAATTTGGATAAGAAACATACCTAAATCAAGTTATTATTTGTATAAACATGTGATATTTTCTATATACAATAATGGTATTTCTAATATGAGTGGTGACTTTTACAGTATAGAGTTACAATATATTTCGATATGGTGGTGGTATTTTTAGTAAAGTATTTTTTAAAGTGATGATAATTTTATAAATAGTGATTTTTTACTTATAGAGTGGTTTTTTTATATAGGGTTATGATATTTGCTATATGAACTAGTGTTATTTAAAGTATTGAGTTTTTAAAATCAAAATGGTAGCATTTTGGTATAGAGTTGGAGAATTTTTGTATAAGGTGGCAATGTTTTTATTAAGAGCTGAAGTTTTAATATAGGTTGTGATATTTGCAATATGAACTAGTGATATTTGGAGAATTAAATTAAGATTTTTATATGAAAGTGGTGGTTTCTTTTGTATAAAGTATTGATATTTTATAAAGAGTGGCGATTGCTTATTGTATATAGTGATTTTGTATATAAGGATATAATATTTATAATATGAACTGGTGATATTTACAATATGATAAAAGGTTTTTATAATATATAAGTTCTTCATTATTATTTGGTTAATGTCTTTTAGTTATTTAAGAGAAGATCTTAATTCTCTAAATGAATAGTTCAAATCCACTTTACTTGGTTGAATAACCTTTAAGAAGAATGAACCTATATTTATCATAAATTTTTATTAAGCTTTGATATTGTACAACTCAAAGTTATGTAGCTCCAAACTTGTTGGAAAAACAATCTTAGTTGAAAATCCATTACTAACTTGAACCATCCAATTACCACAAAACAACAATAGAAACAAATTTTAATATAATAAGGGAAATTTATTATAAAGGTTTGGTATGATTCAAATTCCACAAATTTGGGTATGTAAAACTTGTAATTCACTATAATTTGCATAATGAATATTGAGAGGCTTGCACCTTATTTGAAAATTTATCCCATTTAGATCATCCCAAGCTACATTTCTAATAACCTCAAATGTTTATAACACTTCTAGGGTAAACTCTTTATAAGCATTTTTAAGTGTAGCAAAAATTCTTGTCCAACTTACATTCTCAATCATTGTTTCTTCCTCTGCTTCCATACTTATTTATACTAAGAAATATAACTACAAACATCTATTGCATTCAAAAATTGTAGTTCTTAGGATAACATACTTTTATAAGTGACTTTCATTTGGTGAAATATACCATAAGATGTTCACCTTCATATGGTTATCGAGATTTACTACATGATACTTCTCTTCTCTTGAATATGCCCTTACCCATGGTTGAGGATGGTCTTTACTTATATTTTGATAAATTTCACACCCACAGTTGAAAATAATCCATATAAATCACTCCATCCCAATTTTTTTCAAAAGAAACACTAACTTGGTAAAATACTATTTCTTTTGGAGAAAGACAAAACAATCTTGGTTTGAATGGGATGCATATGTAGAAATTGGTATTTGAATTGTTATAGGAATTGGTTTCGACTGAGAAAATACAAGAGATTTGAGAGAAATCGAGAGAATTTTTTGAAATAAAATTTTCTATGGGAATTTTTTTAGGGTTAATTACAAAAAAATCCCAAACTTACATCAATTTTTTAATTATAGTCCGAACTTTAAAAGGTAGTAAGAAAATGCTCAAACTTTCATTCTTTTCAATTATAGCCCAACGTTAATGCCTACATTATCTTTACTGGCGTGGCAATGTCACGTGTTCAGAGACCCTTATTAATCAGACATGTCAGTGTAATTAGAAAAAGTGAGTTAGATTATTGAAACAATGTCGTTTCATGATGATACTAAAATGCCATCATTTTAAAAAGCGATTGCTAATTGTACTCATCATCTTTTTTTACAAGAGGGAGTGTATCGAAACTCGACCTTTACTTACAGGAAATGGCCTCCAAATATGGTGCACCTTTGACAATCTACTATATCTTCGACCCAAAAACCTTATCAACCCATCTTCTCCGACTCTTATGCTAATTGGGTTCGACTTGACGGTGTGACTTCCATTAGTACCGTCATTTCTATATGTGGTTCATCTTCTTTTTCTTGATTCCTTGTGCTACTTTTTGAAGGAAAGTATGCAATGGTTTAATGTTTTGTGGTAATTATAGAGGGAATAATCGATTTTTCTTAGTTGGGTGTGTGAAGTCTAACTCCTCGGTGGGTGTTTGTGAATTTTGTTATTAGGATTGACCATAATCTAGATGTTTTATGCCGACTTATCTCTAGGTTTGCAATCAACTCCTTTCAATTATGGTAGATCTATTCATACACAAGATTTTTCAATCTCTATGCTATGAAATCATATTATGAACTAATATTCAAGATCTATTAAAATGTATGTTAAACATATAATTAAATCACAATAAATCAATCGAAACCATTGCATTAAATAAAAGAATTAAAACATATTGTAACACAAACTATAATTCATCAAACCTAGAAACTAAAGATATTTAGTTACATATGATCAAAAAATGAAATCATATATAAACTGGAAGAAAAATGAATAGAAAATAAAGAGTTCATAATTGTAAATCTCCCTTTCTCTTCTAAAGAAAATTCTTGCAAGGTAGAGGTTTGATGCTATAATCTACTAGATTTTTTTGATAATATCTTCTTGTTTTCCACTTCTCTGGATCAATATTGTCCCTCCTGGACATTGTCCACTTCTATAATAGTTTCTAAAAGTCTGCTATGCTCTTTGCCTCCAACCACTTCTTTTTATAGCAATTTTTAGGGTTCTGAGAGATATACGGTCTAATATACGGGCGTGTACTAGACCGTGTATAACTCAAAATCTCCAAAATTCACGATTCTACATAACTTAAGGAACTTACACGGTCAAACATATGACCGCTTATCCCTTCTTTGCTTCAAATCTTTGTGTTATGCCTATTTTCATTTGAATTCTTCTCTGTTTGGTCCATGAAAGCAATTATAACCTATAAATGCACTTATAGAAAATTAAGTACTAAAGATACAAACTATCAAGCAAAAATACATCAAATATGAGGTATATATATGGTCAAATATGCATCTATCAGTCACCCTCTAGATAACTTCTTTTCTTTTTACTTTGTCATTAATGTCTCCTCAAGCCTTATGATTGGTTGTTCATTTGCTTTCTTTATCATTGACTTCTCCTAATATCCTATAACTTTTTCTCTTCCCTACCATTTAACTAAAATGTAAACAACTATGCATGTGTAAATAAAAAAGGGATATCTATATAGATAAACAACTTACAAGGCTAAATGCCTAATTTAGGGCCAAATGTTTTTTGGTTTTATCAATCTAGGGCCAAACATTTAATCTGCTCAATTAAGGTTTAAACGTTATCGAATATGTTCAATGTTGGGCTATTTTGGATGGAAATTTGGCGGTATTATACATGCGTCATTAAGTCTAAATGAGGTATCTTATGTGGCATTCTCCCTGCAATATGTACTGATGACGTGGTAAAATAATCAACAGATTAATTTTATTCCTTTTTGGAGAGAGAAAATATATAACCAAAACTTCAAAGAAACCCTTTACTCACTTTCCATTCCTTCATATTTGGTGTTTTGTATTTTCCTGTAGAGAAAAAAGGATCGTAGATATCTTAGCAATACATGAAACTTCACCAGTTTGACTTCTCTTCCTCACTCAAGGAGTTAAAAAGTGCTTAATTTGATGCTTAGAAATTTGCTATCGCTTGAGGAAGACATGGCTCATTGATACAACCTCTAAAGAAACATCAAACTGCTAATACAATATGCAAAGGAAGAAGGCCTTCTATATATATGTTGTTGTCTATAGTCTTTAAGGTGATGAAGTTATCTAAAAGGTCCAAAAGAATGTTAATGTAATAATTAGCTCAAATATGTTTATTACTTACTCCAACTATTACATACGAATAATTAAAGGAGTGTTTTTATTATATCAGGGATCTTAAACTACTCAATCTTTATATGTACTTTTTGTTTTCATTAGTTTGTAGAGAAACTAAACTAGCCTTTAAAGTAAACAAGATGAACAGAAAATGGAGCAGGAAGAACATAAGTAACGAGATGGAGAACAAAAACCATGTCACCATATTTGGGGGTTCAAAACTCTGGTGTACTATATTGCTTAACATGGTTTGAGAAAGCGTAAGAAGCAAAGAGTGATCCTTGTGTTTGATGTGTGTGGGTGAAAGAAAGGTTAGGGAGGGTTTTATTATGGTGGAAAGGGAACAAAGTTAGATGCAATGTACAATATTAGTTACAAAACATAGCTATTAGGGCCTTATGTTTCTTCAAATGGCGAGAGGAATCAATGAAGGGGGGAATAAAAACAAACATCTATCATTATTGCAGCGACTAGTTTGCTTGGAAAAAAAAAAGAGATATCAAGTGAGTGTATGGCCAAATATAGAGGAGACTTATTTCTTGTGCTTTCACTTATGAGTTCGATTTTTGGGTAATAGCTTGTGAGATATTGCCACAATCTTAAGGATCCTCAGTGCCATTATGCTTTCTGCTAACCTATATTTCCTCATCACTCTATTGCTAGTTCTGGATTTCAACTTCAATTTACAAGGTTTGTTTTTGACCATATTTGAAACTTCAATTCAACTCTATTCGTTCCTTGGTGTCTCTAGTTTCTTCTTATATATATGCCAATTCTAATGGGTTATATCAGGTAAAGTTTGCAACTTTGAAAGAAAAGATTAGGCGAGAAGTTCGAGTTTTTTAAACATCAAGTCCCTCTTCAACCTTAGATGAATTGCCCAATGATGGTATGAAAAGCTCCATTCTTTGGTATCTCTAGTTTAGAAAATTATAATGATAAAGAAGATTTTGGTTCAAAATGTTGCTATGTGAATACTATTTAGGTGTTATCTAGCTTTTGTGCTGAGAACAATGATGATTTTTATGAGTTCACTGTGGAAGACTACTACTGGCTTATGGCAACAAAGAAGGAAGGCAAGTGAAAAATTTGCATATTAAAAATAGATATAACAATTCTATGGATGTATATTATCTTATTGTGAAAATAGTTCATCCCTCTTTTTCTTGTGTACATGATTTACTAGTGCATATTCATAATCATCGTTTAAGAGAAAAAAAATATTCACAATGTCATTGAGCTACAAGCCAAAATCATTGAATTTGTGCATAAAATAATGACCTTTTATTCTTCTTCATCTAGCAATGGTTCTTCCATCAACAAATCCACAAACACTACTGCTATTGTTAGTAGCAACAGGATCGTCACACATTCATTTATTTTTTAATTTTTTGGATGCAAATTTAACTTGATTTTTATTTTTTAACTTTACGTACAAGTTATAGAAGAGAAAAGCAATGCCAATTAGCAGAGACAAAAAGATGCAATAAGGACTAGCCTAGGTTAGAGATTCGATTCACAAAGTCGCTTCATTTAAGCTTAATGGAAACATCTCGCAATTGGTCAGTGACTTTGAAGAAAACAACTTTAATAAGGCGATTTATTATAACCTCGGAGCCTTGTATCAACAAGGCCATTTTCTCTTATTTATTTATTTATTCCATGAGAAATAAACATTCATTTCTAAATTTATATTTTGATATATTCTTTCAAATGGTTCTGAACTTTATGAGGCAACAATTATTATTATAAAACCGCAACTAATGATAAATGATATCGTATAGTTTTTCATTTTTCATGTATCCTAAAAAAAACATGATCATTAAATGTGTTTTACAAGTCCAAATTTAGAGAAATTAAGAGTTACGCGTTTTAGACTTCTCATGCGTTTATTCAGTGATAAGCAACCTTGAACATGATCCATCGCCAAAAAGTAGTAAAATGACAACCTGATTGACCTGATGTGCCTTCAATATTCATGACATGTGGATGTGGGAACATATCTGTGGCATGTTGAAGAGCTCAATAAGGGGATTGAGTCACTTATGCCCCAAAATATTGATACAACGCTTGTAATGGGGTAATCAGATATATTGATGTTGGTTCATATGCATAATGTGCATAACGTTATCAGATATTAGACTGTAATGTGATTCAATGCTGTAATGGATTTAACTGATATTTTCTTGTGATTGACTCTGCAAACATTGTTTATACTTGCAAGGAAAGATAATGTTAAAATAATGAATAGAAGTAGGCCTAAGAGCTTTGAAACTTAAGTGTATAATTAAAGCCTTTAAGAAATAATAGGACTTCATAATTTCTAGGAAGCCAGCAATGCAAATTGTCCTCCTTCTCTTTGTCCAACAACCAAAACATAAATGCAAATACTTATTTTAATTCAACAGTGATCTATTGTTAAGGAGCTTGTGAAGGGTTTGCTTTATTTATGCTCATCCTTCATAAAAATGTAAACCAGTCAGGATAAAATGTAAAACCCTACAAATAAGCATCTGTGACGTTCACTATGTTGAATAATATAAACAAAAGAAGAAGAGAAAATGATAAAAGCATGGAATGTGGGTAAAAAGCACTAATATTACTAGCATCCACTAATCACACCAAGCAGTATGATCCTTTACCATTAACTTAAAAAGGTTATGCTCGAATATGCAATTTTTTATAATATTTCTCTAACATCATACCCAAAATGTAGTTGAAGCAAGTATTATCATCTTGTGTGAAGAAATGCATGTTTGAATGGACATGGCAACGAGGTGATCTTATGTCACTATGTTAGATGATAAACCATTTCCTAAAAGGAAAAGTGCACTACTTCAAGAGATGTTATACTAAAAGCCAATTTGCAATTGATATTACCAAACATAGACAGGGAAGAATAATAAATAAATAAACAAAAAAATATCTAAAAAAAAATGTTTCCTATAGTCCGTCTTGACTCTCACCACACTTAAAGTAAATAACCCATGTTGAGCCATCTTCAGCACTTTAACCCTCTATTGGACAATGTTTACATTACAACCCACTAACTTGAGTCTGTGTTTGCATAGGATGGTAGAATTTAAAGTAAGAGTAAGACCATTGGTTTGACTATACTCGTACCCTAGCACAAGTATTTCTTTCATGCAATCCCAACAATTAAGATTTTTTACATTGTTAAACAAATTCTAAACGCCCCTCACCTATGGAACCAACAACCTAAAAGGTAACAAAGGTAACAAAGAAGAAGGAAAAAGCATACAACACTCAAAATAATTCTCCATCTACAACCCAAACATTAGTAATAAAAACCAGCACTAATTCATAAACAATAATCAAAAGATAGCATTCAACAATACTAATAAAAAACAAACACAAAAGTATGAAATGGGCAATTTTTTAAAGGGACAAACCTCATTTAATAGACTAGGATTAGCCTACAAACTGCAACTGTCGCTTCTTATCCTTAAATGACTCTCCGCCTCTCTATCTCCCTAAAGTTTCGTCAAGACCGCTGCTTTAAATCTTTTGAATATAACGTCAATTTCTTCTTCCTTTTTGGTGTGTGATGGATTTCTCTATCCATAATCCTTCTTTCTCTATTGGAAAATACTAGACACCAAATATGAAGGAATGGAGAGTAAGCAAAGGATTTCTTTGAAGATTTCTATTATACCTTTTCTCAAAAAAAAAAAGAGAATGAAATTAATCTTTTTTATTCTTTATCATGTCATCAGTACACGTTATAGAGAGGATGTCACATAAGATACGTCATTTAGACTTAACAGCACGTGTATAACACTGCTAGATTTGTGTCCAAAATAGCCTAACATTGAACAGATTCGATAATGTTTAAATCTTAATTGAGTAGGTTAAAATGTTTGGCCCTAAATTGATCAACCAAAAAAGTTTGGCCTCAAATTGGACATTTAGCCCTACTTACTGTCCCATTATCTTTGCCTCTTCAGCCTTTCATAATAACTTCCTCACTTCCGTCCCTACCTCCTACCTACTAAGATGCTTTATTGGGTGTTCCTCATTACAATCAACCATCTACATCTAAAATTAATTAAATAATTAATCCATTTAATTCTTGACAATAATATTTATAAATGTTATTATAAAGTGGCAACAAAACAATATTACCTTCAAATTTCCATGCTTGTGCTCTAATACCTTATCAGCATCTGGCAACTCATCGATGTTTATTTTATCCCACATGGTAACCTTACCTCACTTAAAGGATGGTTTAGCCTTTCCAGATAAAAAAAATATACAAACAAAATAAAAATCAAAGTCAACTATCACGTTTTGTATCAGTCTAAATATTTATTGATAATTTCAAATTGTTGGACTATTGACTCACCATTAATAAAGCTACACATCTATCCATATAAGGCATAAGACCCTTATCCTCTACAAATCAGTGGAATGTATAAGCATGCTTGCAGAGATGGTTTATAAAAAATGTTTTCAACCAAGAGACTCTCAGCTATCAACATCGACTATCATATCTATTTACTGTATGATAATATTTTAGTTAGTGTTTAGGAAAACACACCAAAGACATAAAGAAGGAAGTTATTCTAGAAATTTTCTTTTGCTTGCACGCCTAACTTTATTAAGTATATGATACATGATAAAAAAAGATAATTTTATATTAAAGTGGTGGTAAGTTTTATATAGAGTTATGATTTTTGCTTCGTGTAAAGTGCTGATATTTTATCATAGAACTGGTAGTATTTAGAGTATTGAATGAAGATTTTATATGCAATAGTGATACTTTTTATAAAAATGGAGATACATTTGGTATATAGTGGTAATACTTTTGGTATAAGAATATAGTATCTGTAATATAAATCGGTAAATATAACTTCTTCATTATAGCATGGTAAATGCCTTCTAGTTATCTAAGTGAAGAAACTAAACCTTTGAGTTTCCCACTCATCTTCTTATAATTGAGAAGTTGAATTGCAATCCTATATGATTTTATGACCTAATATGAAAAATGGCTCATTATTTAGTTCACAATAGCTTTTAAGAGAAAGAACCTATATTTATCATAATTTTTTTATTAAACCTTGATATTAGTGGAAAACTCATTAATAACAACAAAACAGAAACAGAAACAGAAACAATTCCTAAGGAAAACAATCAAGAAAAAGTAAAGAACTAGAACTAAGATGAGTGTGCGAGAGTGTAAGATGGGAGCTTTGAGCTGTTGCCACGAGAGAGTTATGTGAAGCACATATGATATGAAAATCATTTTGCAAAATTGTAGTAGTGGTTAAGAGTTGTTCAAAGACTTCGCAAGCAAATTAGGACCGAAATTATTGTATTCTGAGAGCAGCCTAATGTCTTGGTTTAACAGTAAAGGTGGATGGTTGTCAGTAACCCCGTACGATTACGAAATATGAGTATGACTACATTTGTCCAGCAGAGCACTGTTGCCTTCAAATCAGTAACAAGTTATCAACTTGCAAGAAAACTCGAAGCTTCATACCCAAAGAAGAAAACAGACAAGGAAAAGAGAGCGGCAGAAGATGTGCATTGCTGACTTCTTGTACATTATTGCTATGCAAAAGCGTTAGATAGAGTGAGCTTCTCAACGTGCTACCTTCCTTTCACGTGCTACCTTCCTTTCCTAGAACAATTGCAATCTAAATCGTAAACACGTCACGACCCAAGAGGCTTTTGCTTCTAATATACTTCGTCAATGAAGTTATTTATTGCATTGTTAGGCCTTTAAGTTTAAACTCGAATGAGAATCAAGCTTCAGGGTAGATTTTAATCGTTGTTTTAATTTCTTAGCCGAGGGTTTACCAGAAAAACAAGATTAAAGAAGAAATGAAAATGGTATCGGGATATCTGGTTATAACTTTAAAAGCAATTACCACGTTATAGATGATGTCGTACGGAAGGAACTGAGAAATATTATTCAAAACTTTGTTCATGTCAACTTATTCTGTTGTGGAATTGAAAATGGAGAGCGGTTCAATCAACACGCAGCAATTTTTATAGAGAAATGGACACTCACCTCACCTGTAAGATCTATGGGCACCTAACAAATCAGCTAGACAGGGAGCCTAGATCTACTCTAGAGAGTTCAGAATCCATATCTAGAAGAACCCATTCTTTGGCTAGATGCAATATAGGAGCATCCTCCCGGGACCATGTGAGCTAAACAAATCAGACTTCTGAGTGTACTAGGTCTATTTTGAGGCGTGCACATGTAATTTGAGTTGTTCTTGTTCCCTACAAGAGATTAAAAGGGAGGGCGTGCTCGTGTTAGGTAAGGCCGCAGATCATGAGCGGTACCCACCACAGGATTTTGGTTAATTAACCACCATGAGATGCTTTGTGGTAAGGGATTTGGGAATAAACTCCAAGGCCAATGAGTGTTTCTAAAGACCCCGTCATCTCAGATATTGATGAGAAAATGAAGTTTATGTTTCTGCACATGCAATGTAATTGACCTAAAGGCTAAAGAAAGCATCTTGTTGACACTACACTTGTCTTCATCTGAAACTAAAATTTAGTGAACGAAAATGACTAAGATTGAATGAAATCCAATGATTCCTATGGAAATAGATGTTATCTTTTAGTTTTGTGCCTTCCACAAATCTTTTCAGCATGACAAATGAAAACAAGTTGCCTTGTAAATTGGTCCCTCCAATTCTTGATATTCAAACTCATATAAATTATAAAAAAAAATATAATTCATAAAACATAAATAAAATTTATGTTAGTGAAACAATTGGGTGTATTATTCCAAAACATTTTTATTTTTAATTTGGGTGATATATCCAATAGGAATATTGAAACAATGAATAGATCTTAAAAGATTTAGGGTTGCTGCGACCATAACCACGCACCATCTTTGGTGTCGACCCTCGTCAGTCGCAAAAAGAGGGCCAGCTTGCGCATCACATTCATTCCGGTCACATCGAAACATTAAATCCAAAATTGTAATCAAAATTCTCATCACCGTCCAGTCGATCATCACCGTTGACTTCAAAATAGTACCACCACAGGACAAAAGGAAGACTAGACGTGTAAAAGAAGGATAATTACGATAACCCTTGTTGAGATTGGTGAAAATTCTTCATTGATCTCGTGAAATTACACATGGAACTGTGCCCTTGTGTGAAGTTCTCACGCCATTTCAATCAAATTACTATTATCTGACAATGCATAAAAGTTGGTATTCTTATTTTTTATATATAGAAAACGGCCATAGCTTTCAATGCCTTGCACTTGGACACATGTTTAGTGCGTACTTTTTTTTATAAGAACCGCCCTAATCATTATTTCTTTTCATTATATATTAGTAAAAATTAACACGATCATGCAAATAAAGAACCAACCAAAGACGGTGCTTGCATTATTTATATAATTATGCCATTGACAACCTTAGATGCATCGACTTGACTAAAATGGTAAAATACTTGCTTCTCATAACGAACAGGAAAATTAGTCGCATTGATCCACATATTTTTACCAAAATTAACGTACATACATAAAATATGATTATGGGATCTAATATACGAGTCTAATTATGAGTAAAACAATATTACATATGCATATAACAGTATTTTTGTTTTATTCTTCTGTTATTAGTGTGCAAAACATATTACGCTCGACCATTCTGGTAACACTTTGATGCTTCTACTTTAGGGTTTTCCTCTTGAAATCAGAATGTTAAAATATACGGGAGTATGTCGAACAGAGAAAAGAAAGAAATGACAGAAAGTTGAAATGGCAACCGAAGCAGATTCTGCCAACAAAGAATCAAATACACCCTTTTCACTAAATACATGTCAGAGCGAAGGTATATGTAGTTAAAGTACTAAATTTTTATAATGATGAGTCTAATTATAGGCTTATTCACAAACCTATGTACTAAATGGATCCTGTTATTGAATAATTAAATGAGTAACGGAAGTTCATGTTCTGAAGGCAATGAACTGAAGCAAATTCCTTTCATTTCTCATCCAGAAGTGACGCGTTTGTCGTTCTTTCTTTCGTGTCAAGTTTATTCACCAGTAGAGTAGCATCCTAAAAGTCCACCAACTTGAAGGACTTTAATTCCACCGGAAAAGGCTAAATAGCTGGCATAATAACATTGGTATTCTAACACTAGCTTACAATAGATTTCGAATTTATTGGTAAAAGAGATGTCCTGGCTTTGTCACAGACCAAATGAAGAAAACAAAGCTGGTAATGAGTTGGGTCAGAATGAGCTGTGGTAAGGTGAGTCCAGATTGGTTTACACGTCAAAACCAACTACAACTACAAGCGAGAGTGTTTGGTGTTTGGTGTTTGGTAGTTCTAATGTTACAGTCTGCAATCTATGACGAAACGTAGGGACTATCAAAATATAAGACTGATCTATATAGCTTGAAAAAGTATACATGGAATGGAGGTTGATTGATCTGTCTTTCATACTTTCTTCCTTTGCTCATGTCTATCATCAAATAGACTACTTTCCATTGGATTGTAGAAATCATCAATTGAGAGGGTAACTTCGTAAGCTTGATAACAAGTAATGGAAAATTTACCAAGCAATTCCATGCATACTCAAGGGTTATGGGAGGAATAAATATACTGGTGGTGTCTTTACGTTGTGGGATGTCAGTTTTAGCTGCAAAAACTGCTCTACTTGTCTCTTTATATATGGTGTAGTCTGCTCATACGTTACGCCGATGCTCGATAATTAAGGTTCCCTGATTGTGCTCCCACTTTTAGCACAGGATTCTTAGCTTTCTGATTTTTATACATAAAAGACAAACTTGAATTGATATGTGAAGGTGAAAATGGGTAATGGAGGTCAAAGCAAATGGATGCAGTGAAGACTCACTTGTTACTTGGGAATGGGACTTTGTGTAGGAGAGCAAATTGGCAATTGAAAATTGACAATGCTGCTCTATTGGCTTCCTAGCATTATTGCATTAGGTATTATTTAAGATGAGCATGCAAAGGAGGTGACGTAGGCTGTAGGGTTTTGAGACTACACTAGTGAGTCACCACCTAAAGAAACCAAACTAATTAAGTGGGCTGGTTAAATTAAATCAGACGAGAACCAATGCTAGCTAGGAAAGAAAAAAGAGTAGCATGAAACCTTCTAAATATGGAAAGATCATTACCCACCCATGTAACTTTTGGGGTAATCACTTGCTACATGAGCTTTATGTAAAGCTGTAAAGTATCATTGTTTCTTGTATGGTATTCACCAGTTTTCACATCTGTTCGTGTCGACTGGTGTGTCCCCTTTGGTTTTTGGGGACAGTGATAGTGTATTATTAATTTAATTGTATGATGCTAATCAAAGCCTCTACTCCCAACTCTAGCCTTTTTAAACCCTAACCCTAGCACGTTTGTACACTCAAAAACTTAACCCGACGCATCTTCTTCTAGGTTTTAGTTTATTACACTTCATTACATGACAGGAACAGTGACTTGTAGTATTTCTCTACGCAAGTAGTAGTAGTGTTACAAAGTAAGTATGTGCCTTAATTTATGCACATGTGTTTGAAAATAGAAAAAGGGCAACAGCAGCGAAAGATAAAAAAGTAACAAGGTAGGATAATTGGAGAAGAAGTCGGACCCACCAAAACGTACGGCGGAGTTGAGACAGCAGCACGCTCTCAGCATCAGCTCCGTTAATTTAGGTCTTTGCGAATATTATTATTATTTGCTTCCCTCGAGCACCGTGCATGCTCTTTCTGCCCCGCCGTGGTCCTCTCTCTCTCTCTATTTCTTATTAATATATTTATGTTTTGAGATAATAAAGTTGTGTGGCTGATTTCTCCGTGTCACGTGCACACAGTCTCTTTTTATGGCTAACCATTAAATTAGCAGTCACCCACCACCCATCCATCCTCTTCGTACGTCCAATATTTAATAATTTAAGTATTGGTCGCTAATCGCACCGCATGTCATTATCTACTTTCACCGCAAAAGAAACAACGGCCGCTTCTTTTTTTCTTTCAGGTTCCGTTCTTAGCTTATTCGCATATTGCATGCATAAAAGTTGTTGATCCGGAAGACCTAATGACTGAACTGGAGCCACCACAGTCACACTCACACACATCCCAACCATTCACTCATACCAAAAGAAACAAAGTGCAGGCAAAGAACTAGGTTACGGAAACAGTGAAAAGGTAGAAGAACATACATAACACCCACTTCAATTTTGAAAAACAATCACCAAGTCCCAACAAGAAAGCGGCGCCTCTCAAGTCTCAGCTGTAAAAGTAAAACTCAAACCCAAATCACGCACGGAACAGTTACAAAAAAAAGTCTTATCGCCTCCGCGTCTCCTAATAATGTTGCCCTTCCTTTCCTCCGCAAGTTCATGTTAATCCTCCCTCGTCTCGCCGCTTGCGGTCTCTCTCACTCATCACTCACTTCCCACTTCACGTGAACGTCTTGAAAACACTTTATCATTGTCTTTAAATTTTGTTTAATTATTATTATTCCCTATTTTTATATAGAGTGTGGTGCACGCGCTGTTAACAGGGAGTGGGAGAATGCATATTGTAAGACAGCGAAGATCTAGTGAAGTTTAGGGGAGAAGGGGAGCAGCTTTTGGAGTATAGGGGATACATATACCGAGGCTCTCTTGCCTCGAGCCCTGAGTCTCTTTTTCTCTTTGTTTTCTCTTCACCCAACATACACTCCCCCCTCTCTCTCTCTCTTCACGCTCATTTGGTTCGTCTTTCCCACACGCTCCCCTCCCGCATCAGGACAAACTGGCATTTACTTTAGGATTTACCGCCTGTAAATATTAATTTTCGGGGGTAGAGTAAAAATAATTGCGAGCCCTGAAAAAGGAAGGCTAGGGTGTATAGGATAATCCTAATAAACAGAGGCCTACGATAGGAACAGGGGAGTAGACGGAGACACGTGTCAGCAACCCACATGTATGTGCGAGCCAGAGGTTGAGTCACTGTCAGATTTGGTTATTCAATTTTTCTACTTTTAAATATCCATTTGTCCTTTATATTAGGAAAACTTAAACGAGTCTCTTCCTTTCCCTTCAAACATCGATCATGTGAACTGTGAACACAGCAGCAAAGCCCAATCATTAAGGACTAGGCCACATGACATCTTAAAACTTCAACTCGACCACTTAACCATTGGATTTTAACCCATAAATCATATCTGCTTGGTTGGGCCAACGCTACGCTACGCAACCAACATCCAGGTCTTCCATCCACAAAAAGGATAGATTTTCAGGTTACTTGTAGTAACTCTTTGCATCTTGTATACGTCGAACGTTTCAAACTTTTCAAAATCTCGGCCATATAGTACAGAGGAACTAGCCTGAAATGGTATGACAAAGGTATAGAATAGTCAATGAAGATGGCTGCTAAGGCATTTAAATTCTACGTTAGAAACTCTTACACAACCACGTTCCCCACAAAATTGGAGAGTTTCTGAGAAACTGATGAGCATACATTCCAATGTATGAATTGGTGAAGTAAATCAGTTGAAACAAATTTAGGCAGTCTTCGACATCTATATAATTAAGCAATCCTAATTGTGGAACCATCAGACACTTTCCTCGTGGCATCTCACAAAAAGCCTGACCTTCAGTTGCATGAAGAGCCCCATCGTATAATATAATCACCTCCTTTTACGCAGCTTGAATCCATGAGGCTGAATTGTGGCTTGGCTTTTTTTTTTTTTTGGTAGGATAAAATGAGTAATGTTCACACAAGCATAACACTACTTAATATAAGAGAACTTTATTAAATCATGATCAAGTCATCTACAAACACTAGAGAGAGCTTGTCTCAAAACTTGAAAATCAGGAGGAAAATCAAAAGCAAAGTAAGACAGGGAGTCGGCAGCAAAATTCCCTTCTCTATAGATGTGAGTGAGTTTTACAGTATTAAAGCGTTTCAGTAGATCGAGGAATCTAGCAACAAGAGAGGAACAATCTGTACATATGTATATAAACTTCAAAAATATATATATGTATATATATACATAAACATGTTTCTATTTGTTTAAAGGACCCTATATATTATTTGTGTGGTAAGTTGCCAATATATCGATCGATATAATTACTTAGCCGTAACAATAAACTTAAAATTAATAGTTAATTGCATTTGATAATTTAAAATTTAAGAAATAAAGTCAGGAAAAGCTATAGCAAATTAAGCTTTCAGGTCTCACTAAAAAGTAAAACCAGGTGAGTTATTTTGGCAGATCTTCAAGTACTTCACATCCTTTCTCCTGTATAACTATCGTTATAATTACACTGGGACAATGCTGCCTTGTATAGTCATCCGAAGATATCTTAATTCAGAACGAAGTGCTAACTACTTGAAGAAGTAGTACTGATTATTGAGGAAAGGCTTACGGCTTACTTCCATCTAACATATAGAATTTGCCTTTTTAATGACATGATATGTGTGTCCTCGCTCCACAATTCCACAAGAAGCATATCTTCTGCATATTGCAGTAATGATTTTCAGCAAAAGAAAAAGAAAACAAAGAAAGGTTTCAATTCATAAATGCAGATAAGTTGAAGTAACAGCTGTTGGGATGAATTGTTTTGTAAAACCAGCTATGTTGAAGTTGGCTGAAGATCTTGCAATGTCAATCAAGTTGAAGAAGAAAAGAAGAGTGAAGATCAAGTTCAATCATCCTAGACTCATCAGAAAATTGAAGTTGATGATATTGGGCATAATTCAAGGCTGCATGGTTCAAGGAAATGAAGATCAAATTCAGATGAGAGAAATTCAATGGAAAGGGGAAGATGGAGGCAAGATGGAAGCAATAATAAAGAATTGAAAATGTGCAGATTTTGCATCAAGAAGGAAAAAAACAGAAGTGAAGATGCAGTGCAGGAGGAATAATTATGTTTTTTAACACTCTAAGGACCAAAAGGATGCAAAGGAATGAGAGAAATTGTAATCCCCAGATTTGGCCAAAATTCAGAGATTAGGCGTGGGCACGCCTAAGGTTGGAATTTGGGCTCTGCAACAACAAACAAGCAATTTTTCCAGATCAAGTTTCAAGTTAGTTTAATCAACATAATCAGAGGTAATTGGAACTGAACAAGACATGTGTAGCTGGTCATTTTGTAGCTGACAAGAAGATTTACAAAATCAGAATTTGTCTACAGGTTTTCTTGTTTTATTAGCTCTTAGAGACATCAGTTTCTGTTATGCAAAAGTTAGTGCTTTTATGTTTTTCCAGATGAGGAAAGTTCTGTTAGACCATCAGTTCTTGTTTTTTACTTTTCAGTTATTAGAAAAAGTTGTATCAGATGTAGAGAGCTCATTATGAAGCTCATGTTTTTACTTTTCCAGAGAGAGCTTATGAATGAAAAAACCAGAAAAGTCCAGATACGAACTTCAGTTTACATATTGTGTTTTTTGCTCTTTGATTTTTCCAGTAGCTGAACTTAGTAGTTTAGAAGAGCAGTAGATGTTTTGTTTTACTCTGCAAAAATCTGAAGCTAGTTTTGTATCTGAGTTGAAGTTAAAAAAACAGAAGTTGAGCTGTAGTAGTGATTGAAATACTCTGTTTTGTTGTTGAAAAATCTGAAGCAGGTTGAGTGTTTCTTGAGTTCGAAAATTTCAAACAATACACAAGTTTTTCTGGTTTTCAGTTTCAGCCCTTACTTTATCAAGTTTTAATTCCAGTCCATTTTCCTTATGTTGTCCGAGTAGCATTTAACTTCACAGAAGTTAAGTATTTTAAGGTAGAGTTGCTGAAACAAAATATAGATTTCAAAATTGTAAATCTGCAGTAGTTTTCATTTATTTCTAGCTGAGAGCCAAATCTTCACAAACGTACCAAATCCATACAAACACTTTAACTCATCTGTTGAGTTTTATTTTGCATATTGAGAGGAGCATTTCAGATTGTAAAATCAAACTATCAGCATTCATTCCCTTGGAAGCTGACGTGAACAGTAGAGCTACACTCCTACACTCATTTTTCGTTACACACAATACTAAACACCATACATTCCCTGACTTGAGAGAGGCTTGAGCTAGAATTTTGAAGGTGCATTACATTCAGTTCACATAGTTAAGGAGACAGAAGTTGCAATCGTTGTCTGCTGAAGGCTTGCATGAACAGTACACCAAATGTTTGACACTTTGCTTCAACCAAACTGAAGGCTCAACAGGTTGTGGACTGAAGGCGATTTCTTCAATCAGTCAAGGAGGCCCCTAGCAAGAGTGGTATCAGAGCGGCACGGTTCACCTAACCTGGACTGATCCGAAGCATGGCAGGGACAACCATTCCGGCAATGAATCTGCAGAGTATCCAAGCTAATATACCCGTATTAACAGGTGAAAACTACAAGGCTTGGGCACTTAGAGTTGAAGATTGTCTCAAGATTTGTGAATGCTGGGATGTGGTGAATGAAGGAGTTGCTGATTTTGGAGAAATATCAAACTTGACAGAACAACAAGAGTTGAGGGTGAGACAAGATAAAGACAAAGACTTCAAAGCACTCATCTTCTTAAGATCGGTGGTGAGTGAGACCATTCTTTGAGACATGCTGGATGTAAGAACTCCAAGGAGCTATGGGAAACATTGAAGCTAGAGCATGTGGGGTCTGCACAATCCTTGAGATTAAAGAAGCAAGCTGTTATGAGGAGTTTTGAGAACTTTTCCATGAAAGATGAAGAGAATGTAGCTGCTGCAAAGACAAGATTCATGGGGCTAGTCCAACAACTGAAGGAGTTTGGTGAAAATACAAGTTCGGAGAGGTTAGTAGACAAATTTCTCAGCAGATTACCTTTAAGATTTGAAGCTAGCATAGCTCTGTTGAATGGCAATTTAGTAATGACCCTGATTCTGTTACATTGGAGCAAGTTTTTAATGTTTTAGAAATGCATGAAGAGAGGCATGGGGTGAGAAGAGAAGGTGAGGAATTTGCCTTGAAGGCTGAACGGTTTAAGGTAGCAGAAACTCCACCATTCCAAACCCAAACAAGAAACTTGAATCCAAACCAACTTGAACCAAATCTGATGCATTCCCAAACCCATCATTTGCCACAAACCTTCCCACAAAATAACCAAAATCAGTTCCAACCTTCAACCTTTCCACAGCAGCAATCTTATAAGCTTCAAATGCATACTCAGCCACCTCGATCCTACCCTCAAACTCAACATCAAACACCTATGCTTTATCCAAACCATCAAACCATGAATCATTTTTCTGGCAATGCAAATCAGATGCAAAGTGGAGCAAGAGTGTCAAGATGGGGCATGTATCCTAGCTGCAGATTTTGTGGAAAAACCAACCATGGAGCTGAGGAGTGTTTTTGGAATGAAAATGCTGATTGTGTTCATTGTGGGAAGAGAGGACACTCAAGAAGAGTATGTTATGAAAGGTGGCAATCCGAGCAACAAAATCCCCTAAGCCCTATCTATGGAAAACCCCCACCAATCCATCCCTTCCTAAGACAAAACACCTCTCCAAATCCAATACCAAATCAGTCCAAACCTTACCAAAATTTTCCTGAACACCAAATGTATCAAGCACACCATGTTAGTAGCTCGGGAAAGCCACATACTCCACAGCCTTATCAACACCAGCCTCAAATGATTCCTCATCAACCAATTCAGCCCCAAATGAGCCATCCTTACATGTCACAACTCAACTACTCACAACAACCACAATATCAACCAATGCAAATCCAAGCCTCAAACCAATTGTCACAAAACACTTCTCAAGCTACTCAAACCTCTTCAGAAATGTGCCTAAACTCCCAACTTACCCCGCAGCCAAACTTCAATACCCAACCTGGAACTTCACGGCCAGCCAAACCATCCGAAAAGCCAATAACAGAAGAAAGTGTCTTTGTAGTGGAGACTTGCCATCAATTCAAAAACCAAGAATCAATAGTTAAGCTTTGTGCAGCTGAGGTAACCAATGAAAAAGGAGGAGATTGGTTGATCGATAGTGGTTGCTCCAACCACATGACAAAGAAGAAGGAGGCATTTGTTGAAACAAATACTGATCTAAACACTGTTGTGAAAGTTGGCAATGGAGACATCATACCGGTTACTTGGAAGGGGAATGTGGAGCTGATCACCAAGGCTGGAAGTACCATACTCGAAGAGGTGTATTACATCCCTGAGCTAGATCAGAATTTGATAAGTGTAGGACAACTTTTGGAGAAAAATTACAAGGTGTATTTTGAAGATAACATGCAGAATTTTCAATGACCAAGGAGAATTAGTTCACAAAGTAGCAATGACAAACAGGGTTTTTAAGCTTCGAATGGCAGAAGTAGATGGAGTCTTTGTTGCTGCATCTATGACAGAAATGACACAACTATGGCATAGGAGGTATGGACATGGAAATGTGGACTACATTGTTGAAATGCAAAGGAAAGAGCTGGTTCATGGTCTACCTCAATTGAGTAATAAGCTGAAAATGTATGTGAGCCATGTGCTAAGGGAAAGAGCCATGTTTTGCCCTTCCCTACAAGTGAATGGAGAGCCACGGAGAAACTACAATTGATTCACACTGATGTTTGTGGCCCAATGAACACACCATCAGCTGGAGGGAGTAGATATTATGTAGAATTCATTGATGATGTATCAAGATACACTTGGATTTACTTCATGAAAAGCAAGGATCAAGTGTTTGGCATGTTTAAGGTGTGGAGGCAGAAGCTGAAGGACAATGTGGCAAGAAAGTAAGGTGTGTGAGAGTGACCGAGGGGAGAGTATGTATCAAAAGAGTTGAAAATTATCTTGAAAGAGAGGGCATTTACCATCAATTTTCAGTAGCTTATACTCCACAGCAAAATGGAGTATCAGAGAGGAAAAATAGGACAATTATGGAGATGGCAAGAGCTATGATGGCTGAAATGCAAGTGCCAAGGAGATTTTGGCCTGAGGCATGCTTCACTGCTGTATACTTGCAAAACCGGATGAAGACTAGAGCATTGAAGGAGAAGACACCATTTGAAGTTTGGTTTGGCACTAAACCGAAAGTGAACCATTTGAGAGTGTTTGGTTGTGTAGCATTTATGCACATACCTGAAGCAAGAAGAACAAAGTTAGATGAAAAGGCAATAAGGGGAGTAATGATGGGCTATAGCACCGAATCTAAAGGCTACAGAATCTATGATCCCAAAACAAAGAAAATGATGGTGTCAAGAGATGTGAAATTTGATGAAACTGAGGCATGGAATTGGGAAGAATCAGCAGGTGAAAATCTCAGAAGGATGGAGATTAAATTGCCCTTGAATGATGTAGATGGAGCTGAAAACAATGTAGATGACAACAATGGAGATGGACTGAACAATGAAGATGGAGATGGACCACAAGAGGAGACAAACCAATCAGATCCATCAAGCTCCAATGATGTTGGAAGTGAAGGTCTTGAGGAGGAGCATTTACCTAGCTCAGAAAATGATGAAACAAATTCAGATTCACAAGAAGAGACATCAAGCTCGGATAGTGCTCACAAGACAAGAGACTTGGCCTCCATTTATTATGAAACTAACCCTTTGTTTGATTTCAGGTATAATGCAGCTGTTGAAGAAATTGATGAAGCTCTAACATTGATGGAATGTGCATTTCTAGCTGAAGGTGAACCAATGACTTACAAGCAAGCCATTAAGCAAGGAGTTTGGCAAAGCTCAATGGATGAGGAGATGAAAGCAATTGAAGAAAATGGAACATGGTTGCTGGTGGATCTGCCCTCACCCGACACCAAGGTGGTTGATTCTAAGTGGATTTACAAGAAGAAGTTGAACCCCGATGGAACAATTAACAAGTATAAAGCTAGGCTTGTTGTGAGGGGTTATAAACAAGAGTATGGAGTGGACTATACTGACACATACGCACCAGTGGCAAGGTTGGATACCGTCAGATTTTTGTTGGCTTTGGCTGCAAACAAGGGATGGAAAGTTCATCAAATGGACGTGAAGAGTGCCTTCTTGAATGGGATGCTAGATGAAGATGTTTATTTGAAACAACCCGAAGGATATGTGAAGGAAGGTGAAGAGCAGAAAGTTTACAAGCTTGTGAAGGCCTTGTATGGTTTGAAACAAGCCCCAAGAGCTTGGTACTCAAGGATCAATAGCTACCTAATCCAAAATGGTTTTTCAAGAAGCAAAAGTGAAGCAACCTTATATGTAAAAATCAGAGGTGAAGGTAAGCTGATTTGTTCCCTATATGTTGATGATTTACTGATTATTGGAACACATGACAAGATGATAGATGAATTCAAGGAGATGATGAAGTTAGAATTTCAGATGACAGATTTGGGAAAGATGAGCTTCTTCCTAGGATTGGAGATAGACCAAAGAAGTGATGGGATCTTTGTGCATCAGAAAAAATATGCTGAAGAATTGATAGAGAAATTCGGGCTGAAGGAGAGCAATGGAATGGGGACTCCTATGGAGCATCAGCTGAAGCTTGAACCAACCAGACCAGGTGAGGAATTTGATGCTACTTACTATAGGAGTATGATTGGATCATTGATGTATTTGAGTGCTTCAAGACCTGATATTGTGTGTGCTTTGAACATTATGGCAAGTTTTAGTCAATTACCATCGAGACAACATGCTATTTATGTTAGAAGAATTATTAGATATGTTAAGCATACACTTGAATGTGGAATCTGGTTTGGAAGAAGTGAGAAGGCAGAGTTGTGTGTATTCAGTGATGCTAGCTATGCTGGAGACAATGAGAGCAAGAGCAGAAGTGGTTATTGTTGCAGCCTAGGTTCAGGTGTTTTTGCATGGAGCTCAAAGAAGCAAAGAAGTGTTGCTCAATCCTCAGCTGAAGCAGAGTATGTGGCAGTGAATATGGCTGCCAAGCAAGCACAATGGCTGAAGAAAATCATGTTGGATGTTGGTGAATTAAAGGAGAATTGTGTGACAATTTTTTGTGATTCAAGTGCAGCCATCTCAATGGCTGAAAATCCAGCAGATCATATTCGAACCAAACATATGAAAGTGAAGTATCATTATGTAAGGGAATTGATTGAGCAGAAGGAGATCAAGATGGCTTTTTGCAAATCAAGCTTTCAACTTGCAGATTTGTTCACCAAAGCACTACCGAAATGGAGATTTGAATCCTTGAGAAGTATGATAGGTGTGCAGCTTTTACAAAACAAAGGAGGAGATGTTGGGATGAATTGTTTTGTAAAACCAGCTATGTTGAAGTTGGCTGAAGATCTTGCAATGTCAATCAAGTTGAAGAAGAAAAGAAGAGTGAAGATCAAGTTCAATCATCCTAGACTCATCAGAAAATTGAAGTTGATGATATTGGGCATAATTCAAGGCTGCATGGTTCAAGGAAATGAAGATCAAATTCAGATGAGAGAAATTCAATGGAAAGGGGAAGATGGAGGCAAGATGGAAGCAATAATAAAGAATTGAAAATGTGCAGATTTTGCATCAAGAAGGAAAAAAACAGAAGTGAAGATGCAGTGCAGGAGGAATAATTATGTTTTTTAACACTCTAAGGACCAAAAGGATGCAAAGGAATGAGAGAAATTCGTAATCCCCAGATTTGGCCAAAATTCAGAGATTAGGCGTGGGCACGCCTAAGGTTGGAATTTGGGCTCTGCAACAACAAACAAGCAATTTTTCCAGATCAAGTTTCAAGTTAGTTTAATCAACATAATCAGAGGTAATTGGAACTGAACAAGACATGTGTAGCTGGTCATTTTGTAGCTGACAAGAAGATTTACAAAATCAGAATTTGTCTACAGGTTTTCTTGTTTTATTAGCTCTTAGAGACATCAGTTTCTGTTATGCAAAAGTTAGTGCTTTTATGTTTTCCAGATGAGGAAAGTTCTGTTAGACCATCAGTTCTTGTTTTTACTTTTCAGTTATTAGAAAAGTTGTATCAGATGTAGAGAGCTCATTATGAAGCTCATGTTTTTACTTTTCCAGAGAGAGCTTATGAATGAAAAAACCAGAAAAGTCCAGATACGAACTTCAGTTTACATATTGTGTTTTTGCTCTTTGATTTTCCAGTAGCTGAACTTAGTAGTTTAGAAGAGCAGTAGATGTTTTGTTTTACTCTGCAAAATCTGAAGCTAGTTTTGTATCTGAGTTGAAGTTAAAAAACAGAAGTTGAGCTGTAGTAGTGATTGAAATACTCTGTTTTGTTGTTGAAAAATCTGAAGCAGGTTGAGTGTTTCTTGAGTTCGAAAATTTCAAACAATACACAAGTTTTCTGGTTTTCAGTTTCAGCCCTTACTTTATCAAGTTTTAATTCCAGTCCATTTTCCTTATGTTGTCCGAGTAGCATTTAACTTCACAGAAGTTAAGTATTTTAAGGTAGAGTTGCTGAAACAAAATATAGATTTCAAAATTGTAAATCTGCAGTAGTTTTCATTTATTTCTAGCTGAGAGCCAAATCTTCACAAACGTACCAAATCCATACAAACACTTTAACTCATCTGTTGAGTTTTATTTTGCATATTGAGAGGAGCATTTCAGATTGTAAAATCAAACTATCAGCATTCATTCCCTTGGAAGCTGACGTGAACAGTAGAGCTACACTCCTACACTCATTTTTCGTTACACACAATACTAAACACCATACATTCCCTGACTTGAGAGAGGCTTGAGCTAGAATTTTGAAGGTGCATTACACATTCAGTTCACATAGTTAAGGAGACAGAAGTTGCAATCGTTGTCTGCTGAAGGCTTGCATGAACAGTACACCAAATGTTTGACACTTTGCTTCAACCAAACTGAAGGCTCAACAGGTTGTGGACTGAAGGCGATTTCTTCAATCAGTCAAGGAGGCCCCTAGCAAGAACAGCCTGATCTATCTGTTATAGAAACAATAAGTTGCAAAGCATGATGCTTGTGACCAATCACTGACATCTTTTTTTTTTTCCCCACTCCGCAATTAGTAAGACTTGAGATAGGATCCTTTAAAAACGAAAACAGAATCTGAGATTGTTAAGAGTCGTAAGAAAAGCATCATATGCGGTTGAAGAATCAATACTTGTGAAGAAGATAAAGCGAAAACTTGCAAAACTGCAACAACGACAGAAATTCTTAAACATTTAACAACTTCTTCACCTTAATATGTTTGTACAATTTCAACATGTTCTAAACATTTGTTAACCTAAAACAATTACATAACATAATTCTTAATCACAGCGTATCGTCCATGTCTTTCCTCTACGAGAAATATGATATAGTTCCTCCATTGATCAAATAAATCAACTCGAGTCTAGCTATTTCTCCTTTTGTTTCCTCTCCAACCCTATGAATCGACAAGGTGAGCGCCTAATCTTGTACTCCGTGATAGTCTCGAGTTTCGGCGACCATGTTTGATCTTTAGGCCTAACCAGCAGGCCATACTGTTTCTTCAACTCCGGTGTGCTACAGAGAAACTCGTTACAAGGGCTATTAGAGCCTGTAGTTTCTTCTTTACCTCTATGGATAAGCCTTGTTATGAACTCTGGTACCACCTTTATGACAACCCTACCATTTTCACTGTTTATGTACTCGAAAGGAGCACAGGTACTGAAGTTTAACGGCGTAGGTTTAGGGCTCGGGCTTAGAGCTGCAATGGAAGAAACTGATAAAACGTTACATGCAAAGCGATCAATTGGAAGAACAAAGTAGGTTTGGCCTGGCATGAGCTCGTCGTCTATAGCTAGGGCTGGAACGGGGTGGCCGATGAAGAAAGAGTCTGCATGGCACACCATCATCTCTGGATTCTCAAACATGATCTCGCCGGCGATGTGCTTTCCGGTTAACAACCTTGTTGTTCCTTCCCAGAAGATCAACTTCACAGAAGACGTGCAATTCTGCTTGCAACATGGAGAAACTGTGTTCCCCATAAACGAAGATCTGAGGATTAACAGAAACACACAGAGGTTAAGAGAAAAGAGAAACGGGGTTGCAGATAGACAAGCAGAGAGGTTCAATATATATGAAATTGTGAGGTATTTGACTTGAGATGAAGTCATAGGTTTAGTTGTTTTATGATGCTTTCCAAGGTGGTGATGGTTGGTCAACCATGCCGGCTTTGAATATCTTTTTTATCTCATTTTCCTTTACTACGTGTTTCCTTAAAACTTTCACATGTAGTTAATGCTCAGATCTTGTTCCGCAACTTGCAGGTTTAATCTTGCATGGGTAACTTTCAACTCTGCCAATTGTACTCCCACACATTTTCATTTTTTTTCCTTTACTATTTTTGTCACATTTAGCTCAAATGAATATGACTGAATTATGTAATATATTATCAATTTCGAGTATCAAGTTCCAACCTCCCTTATGTATACATTCATTTAAAACTTAAAATTAGAGTTTTATTTTCTATAAAGAACCTACTTGACTTGAACAGGGATTAATCTGAGTGTGGATGGTTTAAAGGTGCTTTCTTATAATTGAGACTTACCTAAGATTTCTCGTAAGCAACCAAAAAAAATAAAGAAAGAAAGACGGTTTGTTTTTATAGTAATTAAATGACCGGCCATTTAAGAAAAAAAGGATAAATAAATATAAAAGTTTGGTAACACCAATTTAATTATTTGGGTTGCATAAACTATGTTATAAAGATAAGAGTGAACGTTATAAGAAAAAAAGGATAAATAAATATAAAAGTTTGGTAACACCAATTTAATTATTTGGGTTGCATAAACTATGTTATAAAGATAAGAGTGAACGTTATAAGTTTCCTTATTTGATCAAAGGTCAACTCTTTTTATGTTAAAGTTGTCTATTAAAATTTTGTTTTCTTTTCCGAACAATAACATGTGTACTATCTATGTCTTCAAGGGGTGTGGCTCGATAGTTGAGGCGGAAATGACTTTGGTTAGAGCCTCGGTTCGATTCCATACTATTTCCTTTCAGAAGAAATTTGAAGGCGTAGAGAGTTTCTGTAGATGGATAATGTCGGGCTTTTAATGAAGAGTGTCTTGCTTGGCCTTTTTATGAAGCAATGACGTTAATTGGGCCTCGAAAGATGTATCCACTTACTTACCTACAAAGTTTCCTCGCATCAAAAAAAAAAAAAAGTGTACTACCTACGGTCAAAATTTGTTGCTCCCTCATATGCCCTTTTTAAAATGTTTTTATTTATCTTCCTATTAGATTTAACAAGACATGTGACAAATTAATCACGATCGAAACTACACAACCAAACTAATAAATACCCATACCCACTTGCGAAGCTTCTCATTTACCCACCTTGCATTTCATTACGTATGGAAGAGTACTGGGGATGGGGATGGGGATGGCTGCTGGTTATCTTCTGTACACGGCATGCCGACCGGGTTCCATATACGTTTGTGTTAACAACCCATTCTCTTGCAAGGAAAAGATCGACTACTGACTAATTCAACACTTCAACGTCAATATAGATATATACACTTGTCTAAGGATTTAGATAGGATCCCATTTCGACCGCAGGAGAATAGTCATTACAAAACATTTAATCAAGATAACTTTAATTCTATAAAATTGTTAACAGTTAATTTATAATAAAACAATAATTTTAATTTGTACCTTCTTCTAAAACTTGATCATATATTTCAAGTAGTTTCTCAAATTAGTATATATCAATTGCCATAGTCACATAATTATCCAACCTTTAATAATATCTACAAAATAAGTTGAGAGAACTTTTAATTCTTATAGAGAGGTTAAGTAAAATGTAACTGTTTCATTAGAGCTTAAATCTATTTATAATAAGTTTTGGGTATTTTATAAGCTTAAGCGCAAGTGAAAATTTAATTATAATTTTAATTAAACTTTAATTAGAATTAAAATAAATTAAATATCAATTATGCCCAAATAAGATCCAATATCTCATATTAATCTTTATTTATTTGATATTTTATGATTAAGTCCAATTTGATTAAAATATCTATAATTTGTTTAACTCGTTATTTATGTGAGATCTATTATAAGTTTCCAAATGTGTTGAAAATGTCCAATTTATTTAAAATATCTTTTTTCTTTAACTCGTTCTTTATGTGAGACCTATTAGATTCTCAAATATGTTGGCAATGAATACAAATTATAATCCTAAATCACATTTAGGATTAAATAAAAGAAACTTCTTTAATTTATCTTAATTCTCTAATTCAGCAATTTATATCTATATATCAAGATTAATGTCTAGCAACTTATCACAACTGTTAAAATATTTAATAATGTTAAAGTGATTTTGACTAATCTTTTCGTGTATAATTTTTCTGTATAATCAAATCATTTCATCATACAATAATCGATTAGACATTAAGTATGAAATTAATGTCTTCTTTATTTTGAGTTCAACCATATTATTTTTCCGCTATTAGCTATTAATTCAATCAATGACATTTGTAAACTATGTACAAAACGCCATTTTACTTAGGCTAAGGATTTCTCAAATCAATACGAATCAAGAATAGCATAATATTCTTCTTAATTATTTTAGGATGATGAAACTTATTTTAATCACACAATTTTCTCCATATAGGTCATGCTATATTTAATGTCTCCGACTAAACTATCAATTATTAGAATACGTCATAAGTAGTATAAAACATAACAATTCCTATATAAGATAAATTTAGAGATATCAAGTCAAATAATCATTTGTACATCATAAAATGAGAATTTTCATAGATATACAAGTAACATTCCAAATGTATTTCTCATATGAAGTCAGTTCATTGAATTTTCTCTAATAGATATCCATATATTTGTTTAAATATCTTCATACATTAATCTAAGATATTGACTATTTCTCTCACACACAAAAATATATGCTAGTCTTTTATGTTTTATTAATGTTCAATTTTATAGAACAATTTAGGGATAATATATAAATGAAATATGAATATCCCATAGACTTTATTATATATATGTAAATATGTATAAGATAAAGAATGCTTTAAAATTATTTTATCACTAAACTACAAGCAATTAATTAGCTTTAGGACATAAACCAACACATAGATGATGGTCACTTGACTCATTTGATGATCTCTTCATTTAACTGTATAACTATGATATATATTCCAAATATCGTTTATCCTCGTTCTTCTGTTTTTGCCTTTCTCGCCATTGATCAGTGGATGGTTAAATATGTGTATGCTAGCTATGTTATTATTGTCTTGTGATATATTTTTGTTTATACATTTCACGAGGAAAGAACTTGTGGGTGTGCCATGACTAGCTTATATATTTCCTTATCAATTACACTCTAATCTTATATTATGTTCCCGTGAAAAAAGGAATGACATGAATACCGTATAAAAATTAAACGATGATGAGTGTTGTTATATATCAGATTTTTCTTTGAAATTCCAAATTAAACAAGGAAAGAAACATATGTTTGAATATTTCAAGTCCTACGTGGACTTCTAATTTCTAAAGCTTTGCTCGTGACGTTCCTCATGACGCGAAACGTCTTATAAGGTTTGGCTAGAAATCCATTGTCATGTATATATATATATCATTTATTCAAACAAAACTGTTTTGACGATTCCTAGATTTTCAAAATGTCGGTTTTTCCTTGTCTTCTTGACTTTTTTAACGTCCCGTGTGGAGGTTCAATTCAATACGCAAGACCATGAAAGGAGTTGTAAATAAGGAACTTTTAGCTTCGCGTTTCCAATATATTGTAAAATATTACTACAATAGGCCAGGGGGGAAGTAACAGTGTCTGTAGATTTGTATAGAATTAACTGAATACTTTAATCTGGTGTAAAATTCAAAGGTCAAGTAAGAATTGATTTATAACCACAAGATAAGGTAAAGTAGGAGAGCGGGAGTTGTCTCATTTCTGGCCAAGTATAAGTAAGCTTTCTTCTAAGTTCTAACCAAATGCAATATGGCAAGCAACTATACAAGACAGACAGAGACGAAGAAGATTTGCCAGGGTGGTGCTCAACAAATGCAGCGACAAAGTTGACCTTTTTAAACATGATGTTGACACATGAAACTAAAACGTTGATGGCTCTAACTACTTTACTCTGTTGTAGCGTGGGATCGATTTGTGAAAGTTAATAAATCCTAAATGCCTTATTTACTACTCCTAAGCCATCCTGGTCCAAATCCAAATAGGTTCTGGAGGAGTAAACAATTAATTTATTATTTATGTTCTCAGTTTGCTACTTTACTTACAGAGAGAAGCATGGCATGGTAAATATAATTTGGGGTCATTTGGTTTTTAATTTTTAATTTAAACAAAAACAATAGAATTATACTTTTGACGATGATTACGTATTAGATAAAACTTACAAATAAATTACTTTTTAATTAATTAAATTTATCCTATTATCTTATATAATATTTATTAATAAAAATTATTTTATTTTAAAATTTTTATTTTATTTAGAAAGTAATAATTATTTCAAATAGATTTTAATTATTAAATAAAATCTTATTTGAATTTTCACATTTTAAAGATATTTAAATTTAACTATATTTATTAACATTATTGATTTAATTCAATTACAAAATTAAATAAATTATTAAATAAAATTACATTATTCATAATTCTAATTAATAATTAATACACTAAATAATATATAAATAATATATATTTAGTTACTAGTAAATCAAATTATGAAAAATAAAGAAAACAAATTTTTTATAGTTTTCATAAATTTTGAAAACTGAAAAAAAACACAAAGAAATTAAAACTAAAACCCAAATAAACATTTTTAACTAAATATACAAAAATAAATAAAATATAAATGAAAACAAACAGGTAGTTAGCAATTTACTAATCTCGTTCCAATCTTATTGAAAAATGCCAATTAACTTTTATTAAATAATTAAAATAATTTAGTCAAGATAGTACTGAGAATGCCTCTCTATTTTCTATAAATGCAAGTTTTTCGATTAACGTACACAGAGGGACTTGTCATGGTCAAAGGGGCATGCAAATGCAACGCAAGTTGCCTTGAAACTATGGACGTACAGCCCACAAAGTTTGTCCGATAGTTACCTTTTGCTAATTGCTGCAATCACTCTTCGATTTAATTATCACCTCTCGCACATTAAAGTCAGCTCATGTAATTAAATTGGTTGGTGTAAGTGGTTCAGCACTCTCATCCCTTAATCAAAGATCTCGAATTCGAGTTCTAGGAATGGAAAAATCTGTTTGATCAGCACTTTATTCTTTACAGGCTGACCCGGTGCGAGTGGGGATTAATCTGAGAGTAGATAACTTAAAAACGCCTTCTCATGAGTTAAGACTCTCCTAAAATATCAAAGTCAGCTCCTGTCATTAACCAAAATGATGTTTCTTGGGTTATATTTTCTCCTGCCACATCATTAACCAAAATGATGTTTCAATTTCTTTTTGTTATATTTTCTATCTAAAGTAGTGTCTGCATTATTCTATTTTAGTGTTTTCATCAATAATCATGCTTTAAAAGTTTTAACAACCACAAGCTTTCTTTTATTTCTTTCGTTATTTAATTAGTTGAGCCTAAGAAGGCCATTTCTCCAATCTAATCCTAATTTAAGCACATTAATCTCGTGTTTTAAAACAAAGTAGTCAAAACAGACAGACGTGCTTAAATGAATCCATCGAGCCTTTCACATGGTGAAAGCAAGAAGGAAGAAGTGGAGTAACCATTCAAAAGTTAAATTAAAAAAGCGTTTTTCTACATAGACTACAGTTGATGATGACTTTGTCGTTGAAAGTGACCCAAGTAGATAAGCATCAGGGCCATTCATTTAATAGATTCAGTTAATCAATCAATTTTTGTCTTAAATGTGAGGTTTCACGCATCTATGATACAAACAAGTATACAATTACTAACTTTACAGCGAAAACTAGATTGAATTTCACATATCTAAAAAGGGACCTTTTGTTCATCTGATCACCTTATTATTAGGAACCATTAAGCTCAAAGAACACCATTATATTTCAGGGTGGTGAATCTAACGACATAGTCCTGCACGCTTGATTGAGACAACTATGGTCATTTTATTCTTTAATCACATTGATAAATGTAATTATGATTTATTAAGAAAGGATATGAAAAGATGCAGTTAATAATTAGTTAGTAAGATGAATACAATCTTTTATTTAGACTATCTTAAACTACCTCAAATTAAAAAATAAAGTCCGATAAAATTTTATCTTAATTTGTTATTAAGATGAATTCAAAAGTAAGATTCTCATAGCTATTTTCAGTTTTAATGTACCAAATATATCCTCTAAAATCTCATTTGGACTACATATGCATAATCCCTTGTAATTATATGTCATAATAAATCTTAAGAGCTTATAATTGCTATTATTATAAAATTATCTTTAAAAATCTAGTTCTTCAGTCATATAAATATATGATCAAAGAGATCTTTATCATACTTATTATGACTAGACTTATTAGTGGTCACGTACATCAATATAATTAACAATATGCATCAAGTATGGATGTATGGCACAAAAATTTCATGTCATATGATCTTAACAAGCATGTTTTAACTTGTCTTACCTTATTCCTCAGTGAGATCAAACCTAATAAAATCATAGTGTAAACTGTAAACTCATCAAATTTTTATATTGTAATATCTATTAATAAATATAAACTCTAACTAAACTAACATATCATCAAATGATATAACACCCATGTTACTCCCTAATATCACCTAAAGGCTCTTCTTAAAATTTCACTTCAATTCTTTTTCAAGGTGAAAAATAATCTTTATATAGTCTTTCTTGTTGAAAAAGAACCTTTCTTACAATATTTTTCTAGCATGAAGCAGAACCATAATCCCACGTGGAGCATTTTCAAGTATAATATACAACACCCTAATAAACGAATACAATTAAAAATTATCTCACTTATTTGCTTGATAACTCAAAATGACTCACTCTTACAAATATGAGCTAATGATGCTCAAATGATTAAAAAATTCTTTGAAATTTGAGTACACAATACGCAAAACCTTCTTGATGTTAAAATCAATAAGAAAAGACCTATTTATAGTGCTTTGTGACCTCCATTAATTGTTTGAGCTAAGAACTAGCTGTTACAATAGCTATATGTGATGAACTGGTCAACTAGTTTAACATACTGTTCGAAGCTCTTGATTCACTAACCGTTGAAATACTGTCTAATATATTAATCAATATTACAACAAACTTACGATACATCAAATTTAATAGTTTTAACCTATATAGGTCGACCACTAACATATATAGGTCTACCAATCACCCTAAAACATAATTTTAACACCTTTAAATGCTCAAACTCAATTTGATTAATGAAGTTATGAATTAAACTTCCACGAAATATTCCTTAAACTTTGTTTAAGAAGTAAGAGGCTTTTATATTAAAAACAAAAGCTTCAATGTCTTTTAATAAATAGAAAGAATTATGCAATAAAGCGAAATGAAATGTTGATGCTTGATGAGCCTTTTAAAGCATCAAAATGATGAAATTATATTACAGTTAACATTACAAAATAAAGAATGACCCTGATAAGCTTTGATCTTTTTTTTTCTTGGTTTGAATTATTTTTAATTAGTTGCAAACTTCAACTTCTCTTATGTTGCTTTTCATCAAAATGATAAACTCACTAGTAGTAATTATGTTTTATTATCATTAAAACACTAATTGGAACCTTCCTTGGTTCAACAATCTTTTCCTTTTTTATGAGGACAAAATATTTGTGATATTAGAGAATAATAATAAAACAAAGCACATAAACAAATATCAAGATAATTATTAGCTCTCTCTTAATTTATACATAAAATATAGTTCAATATAAAGAGCATAATCCAATATCAAGAACAAAAGAGATATTCAAAATCAAAGAAATATCCAAAATTTTAAAAACCAGACCGGACTGACCGGTTCGACCTGAAATAGTCTGAACCGACTTGTTGTCCAATTCAATTTTATCTAATAACCTTTCAAAGTAAAAACCAACCAATTTACTATAGAACCGGCCGGTTTCTTAACTAACTGGTCCAATCGGTCTATCAATAAAAGGTCGGCATGTTTCCTCCTTCCCCTCTTCAGGGTAGCGATAGGATCGTCTGGGCTGCCACTGATCATGGGCACTTTACCGTTGCTTCTGCGTACTCCCTCCTTACGGGTCCTGTGACGGGCACTCCGCACGAGGTCTGGCGGGCCGTTTGGCATTGGCGGGGTCCCCAAAGGATGTGCTCCTTTTTATGGTTACTGGCGAAAGATCGCTTATTGAGTAACCAACAACGGATGCGCCGCCATCTTACCGCCGACGGTTCCTATCCCCATTGCTTCAACGAAGAATCCTCTCTTCACATTGTTCGTGACTGTCCGTTAGCTCGTCGTCTGTGGGCCCTTTTTTCGTCGGCCATCGTCACGTCGTCTACCTTTACTCTCCCCACTTGTGACTGGTTACATACCAACCTTCTCCAGTGTCGGCGCGTGTATGGCCAGGAGTGGGCCCTGTTGTTTGGGTTAACCTGCTGGTTCCTTTGGACCTGGAGGAACAAAACTATTTTTGATTATACTTTTGTTCGTCCCGCCTCACCCTTGTTTCTTATTTTGTCTTTTGCAGACCAGGTTCAGCAGACCAACACCCGTCACAGTCTGAGCCCCACTGGCTCTCCCCCACGGTGGGTTCAACAGGTTGGTTGGAGTCGTCCTCCGGATGGCTGGGTCAAGCTCAACACGGATGGGGCCAGCAATCCTACTCATCTCACGGCTTCCGCAGGCGGTCTTATCCGAGACAGTGATGGCAGTTGGCGAGGTGGGTTCTCCCAATTCATTGGTTGGTGCTCAACGCAGGTAGCGGAGCTCTGGGCAGTCTATACAGGACTCTCCCTAGCTTGGAGATTGGGTTTCCGTCGGATTGAGCTGGAAGTAGACTCAAGGGAGGTACACCAGCTCCTGTCCTCTGTGCCCTCCCGTTCTCAGTCGAGTATCCCTCTAGTCATGGGCATACGGGAGCTCCTCCACCGGAACTGGATTGTTGTTCATCGCCATGTCTTCCGAGAGAGCAACAGATGTACAAATTGGCTCGCTGCCCCGACCGGTCTGGATGACATAGGAGTTACTTATTTTGACGTACCACCTTTAGGGTGTCATAGCCTCCTCATAGAGGATATGTCGGGGATCTGTTTTCCCCGCCTCTTTTAGTTTCGCTGTTTCCTGTCCCTTTATGTAAAAAAAAAAAGGCTGGCTAATCTTGTTATGTTCAGACCAAAAGCTCTCCTTTTCAGATTCACTCTCTCCTCAGACACTATGCTCACTGTCTTCTTCCATTTTTGTCCATCTTTGTTAGATTTCGTTATCATCTTCCATTTCTAGCCGTCCACCACCTTTGCCAGACTCTTAAAAAACGAAACTCTCTATGCTTGCCGCTACTCTCTTCTCTTCGCTATCCTCTTCGCATATCTCATTGCCTCCATCTTTTGTAGGTAAATTTATTGTCTACATTTGGTTTTGCCTTTAATTTCTTTTAAGGTTATTGCTAATTCTTTTTTGTATCTGAGGCCTAGACTTGTTGCTTTAATATATGAATATTTGGTTTTGTGATTTAGGTATTTTTGGGTAGTGTGGGTTGTGTGCGTCAGAGAGCAAGAAGGAATCAGACAAATTCTACACCTTTGGACACTGTAAGTGAAGTCTAAATTAGTTGTTCCTAAAATAGATTTGATGAATTTGGCTTCTACAATCCTTATGATTTCTTCTGGAACTCAACAAAATGAGATTTGAAATCCATGAAATGAGTTCTGGAACTAGTAAGTAATTAATTCCGTGAAGATCCAACTCTCCAATTGAAATTATCCTGTGTCCCATTTTGAATGAGTAAGGATTGAGATTATTCTCTGAACATTATAATTGTCTCTATGATTAGTTAATATACTTCAAACAGAGATGGGAAGAAGTTTCTCACAATTCATATTCTCTCTCTCTCTCTCTCTCTCTCTCTTTGAGATGTTAATTAAACTTTGAAACAAAATCACCTCAACACTGTGGCTTCAACTTGAATCTGAGAGTTTGTTTTAGAGTGAAATACATAATTTGTTTTGGAGCGAAATATGGATTCTAGACTGTGTTATTTAAGATTCAAATATTTTAAGAGATAATGAAATACAAAATTTGTTTTGGAGTGAGAGACATATTTTGGAGTGTGTTATTTAAGTTTTTGATATGTTAAGAGATAATGGAATACAAAATTTGTTTTGGAGTGAAATATAGATTTTAGAGCTTGTTTACAAGAGTACTAACTATAGAAGTTCTCTACTTTATTCATTGTTATTGATTAATTAGTCTTCTTTAACGCTATGTTATATATATAATTTTGAATGAAAGCTACACTTACAATATTTTGGCAAGATAATAGTTGATTATTTAAAGTGGCGCAAATAATTGTTGGAGCAAAGTTTAAAAAGTGAGTGTATTTGGTCTTCTGTGTATGTACGTGATTTGATTTCATTCACCATCATGCTGTTAGTTTTTTTTAATGTATGTGATTTGATTTCATTCACCGTGTATATGATTACTGATTTGTGTTGGTCTTTAAAGGTGTCTTTTTAAATAATTTCCTGAAAAAATGATAAACTCACTTATTGACATAAGTTTTCAATTAAAAGAATTTGATTACATAGAAGATGACACTTAGAAGAAGAAAGATCTTGAAATTAACATAATTACAAAACCGGAGTGAGAATTGTGTATTATCTAACATATTAAAGTAGTAGTTACTTTTTATGTAAAAGAAAAGTAAAGAGAAATTTTGTAACTAAAGCTACATGAGGTTTAGATTGAAAATTTGTCAAACCTTAGATATAATTCAATTTAGAATTAAATCGTTAATACTTTTAAGATTTGTTTGAGAGTTAAACAATATATTAAACAATACATGAATTTAGTTAAATCTATAATTTCAACTGATCTGTATGTTAAAATGGTATCCTAAACAACAATTTTATACCTGTGACTATCCTTCTATATATTTACAATTTACCTTAGGCAATGAGATAAGGTTTATAAATTGTTAAAAAAGGGCATCTTAAAGAATAATTTTAAGCTTGTGACTGTTGATGACGAGAATTATTTTAAGTAAGAGACTTTTGTCCTGATCATAGTATACCTAAATTTTTTTTAATACTTTTAAGGTTAAATCATAATGGAGAATATAAAATCATTAGAAAAGATTCGATGAATATTGCATCATCTACTCGTGATAAGTTAAATCCAGCATGGAATTATTTTTTTCTTCTTAAGCATCTGATGAGAATATCCAATATAATTGTATGTTTTGTGGTAGAATATTTAAAGGGGGTGAAATTTATATAATGAAAGAACATCTTGCTGGAGTTAAGGGTAATATTGCTCCTTGCAAAAAAGTACCACTTGATGTACGTGATATGATTGGAAAAAATTTGTAGCAACAAGTAAACAAGAAAAAGGAAAATAAAAAGGCTCATGATATATCATTTGGAGATGATGAAACACCACTAGTACTAGATAAAGGAAAAAGGAAAGCTATTGTTGACATGTATTCTTATTTTTCTTCAAGAACTATTCTTGATTCTCAACCTAGTCTAAAAAGTGTTTTGACTGATAAGAATGTTGTTTTGCAATGTAAAAGAGCATGGGCTAAATGGTTTTATCACTCATGCATTCCTTTGAATGCTTTACATTCACCATATTTTCAAAAAGTAATGGATACTACAACAATAAGAGGTCCAGAATTTAAGGTACTTTCTTATTATAAGTTGCGTGTGCCTTTACTTCAAGATTTAAAAAAGGAATTTCAGTTAATTGTGGATACATATAAGTCTAGTTGGAAATTGACATGATGCACTATTATGACAGATGAGTGGACTGATTAAAGACAAAGAACCTTGATTAATTTCTTAGTTTATTGTAATATTGGAACAATTTTTATCAAGTTTGTTGATGTTTCTGATATGGTAAAAAGTGCTAATGCTTTATCTGAATTATTTTCTAAAATTGTCGAGTGGGTTGGACCAAAGAATGTTGTACATTTTGTTACAGATAATGCAGCTAATTTTGTATCAGCTGGGTACTTGTTATAATCAAAATATGGACATATTTATTGGTCTCTATGCGTTGCTCATTTTATAAACCTTATTTTAAAATATATTGATGGTATGGATCGTATTTCTAGTCTTGCTTCCTGTGTATCTAAGATCACAATTTTTGTTTAAAATCATATCACATTTTTGCCATAGTTAAGAAACCAAGAAGATTTGGTTGAGATCATGCGTCCCGCTACTACTAGGTTTGCAACTACATTTATTACTTTAACAAGTATTTATGAACATAAGCAATTACTTCAAATTTTAGTGACAAGTAAACACTTTTCAAGTCATAAGTTATCAAAAAGTAAAAAAGGAAAAAAAAGTTTATGTTATTATTTTAGATAATAGATTTTGAGATGCTTGCTTGATCATCATGAAGTTTGTGGCTCCACTTATAAGATTGCTGAGAATTGACTCAAATGAGAAGTTGTCTTTGGGGTATATATATGGTGGTATGTATAGAACTCACGAAACAATTTTAGATCTTTTTAAAGGGAAGGAAAAATTGTATAAGCTGTATATAGATATTATTGACCGAAGATGGGATAAGCATCTTACTCAAAGGATCCACTTAACAGCTTATTTTCTAAATCCTTTTTGCTTATATATTGAAGATGCACATATAATCAATATTATGGGCGGTCTATTTGATGTGATTGGAAGCAAATGTATTTCTTCATTGAAGAGCAATCACAAGCAATAAATAAAATCAAATTGTATCATGAAGGTTTAGAGAGTTTTGTTAGATCATCAGCAAATAAAGAAATTATAATGAAAAAAATATAGCCAGGTAAGTTTTATACTTTTAATTCATTCTTTATTCATTGTTAATATATTTATTTATCATAACTATTAATTTAAAATACAGATGAGTGGTGGAGATTATTCAGTGACAGTGCTCTAATATTGAGACAATTCGTTATTAAATTACTCAGTCAAACAACTTTTGCATCAGGTTGTGAACGTAATTGGAGCATTTTTAAACGTATTCATACAAAGAAACTAAATCGTTTAGAACATCAAAAACTTAATGACCTTGTTTACGTTACTTGTAATTTGAGAATGAAGAACAAGTATTTTATACTTTTATTTTTATTTAATTAATTTTATTTTTATTATTGACTTTATAATTTCTCTATTATATATTCAAAGCGCTTAGTAAAAAGAAAATGTATGATCCAGTTGACATTGATTGTATTGAACACATTGATTTTGGATCGAAGAAGAAGAACCATCGCCTGATCTTAATTGTAATGAACTTGAAAAGGCGATTTATGCAGAGAATATATTCGTCACAACGAATGAATTAAAAACATCTACTGATAGTCAGTTTATATCTTATTTTGATCATATTTAGGTTAAAAGTATAATATATTACAAATTTACAACTGCACGAATTGAAGATCTTTCAGTTACTTCATATGATGAATAAACCAAAACACTAGAAGTAGAAATCATTCCTTTAAATGCTTAAAACTCGAAAGAAGTTGATTTGAATCAAGATTTTTTATCTCGAATTTAAAGAAATCATCCAACCGAAAATGTAATTGGAGATGTTAGCGAAAGAAAAAAAATAAAATAAAAAGTGTTGATTATCGAGAACTTGCAAGATATTTATGTTACACATCTTTATTCGAGCCAAAGAAAGTTAAAGAAGCTCTACAATGTGAGTTTTAGACGGTAGCTATGCAAGATGAATTGATTAAATTTGCACATAATGATGTATGGGAATTAGTGCCAAGACCATCAGATACTAATATAATTGGAACAAAATGGGTGTTTTGGAATAAAACTGATGAATAGGGTAATGTCACCAGAAATAAAGCAAGATTAGTAGCTTAGGGATACTCTCAGGTGGAAGGAATAGACTTTGATGAAACTTTCACACCAGTGACACCATTTAAATCGATCAGATTATTATTTGGCATATCATGCATAAAAGGTTTAAAACTTTATTAGATGGATGTAAAGAGTGCATTCCTAAATGGGTTAATACAGGAAGAAGTATATGTTAAGCAACCGAAAGGATTCATTGTTCAACCCATTCAAATCACGTTTATAAGCTCAAGAAAGCTCTTTGTGGTCTCAAAAAAGCACCAAGGGCTTGGTAGGAAAGGCTTACTCAATATATTATCAAGCAAGAATACAAACAAGGTAGTGTTGACAAAACTTTGTTTATTAAAAAGTTCAAACTTGATTTTGTGATGGCTCAGATTTACGTTAATGATATTGTGTTTGGTGCTACACATCCAAAGATGGTCGATGAATTTGTCAAGTTAAGGACATCTGAATTTGAAATGAGTATGGTAGGTGAGTTGAATTTCTTTTTGGGTTTGCAAGTTAAACAAGTGAAGGTTAAAATTTTTATATCGCAAACCAAATATGCCAACAGTATAATAAAGAAGTTTGGTTTTGAGAATGCCAGACATGCAATAACACCAATGAGTTTCTCAATAAAACTAAGCAGAGATGACAATGGTAAAAATGTTAATGATAGTCTATATCTCAGCATGATTGGAGGTCTATTATACTTGACTCCAAGTAGGCCAGATATTTGTTACAGTGTTGGACGCTATCAAACCAATCCAAAAGAAACACATCTGATAACGGTCAAGAGGATTATCAGGTATGTAAGTGGAACATCTGATTTTGGGATATAGTATACATCTGAGTTGACCTCTTATCTAGCTGGATATAGTGATGCTGATTGAGCTGGAAACTTAGACGATTGCAAAAGTACTTTAAGAGGTTGTTTCTTCTTACAAAACAATTTAATCTCTTAGTACAGCAAGAAGCAGAATTAAATTTCCATATCGATCGTTGAGGCATAATATATAGCTACAGGCAGTTGTTGTTCACATTTTCTTTGGATGAAACAGATGTTAGAAGATTATGGGATTGATCAAAATGAGTTTACCATCTTATGCAACAACAAAAGTGCCATAGATATTTCTAACAACCTAGTTCAGCATTTAAGAACGAAACACATTGATCTCAGGTACCACTTTATTCGATAGCTTATGGAAAACAAAACAATTATCTTGTCACATGTCTCTATGGAAAAGCAGTTGGTGGATATCTTTACAAAATCTCTTGATGCAGTAAAGTTTGAACTTTTCAGAGGAGCTTTTGGACTTTGTGCTCTATATTATTGACGTATTTTATTATTTGAAAAATAAAAATAAAAGTAATCGAAACGAAATAATAAAGACACTAGAAATTTGGTAACGTAATTCAACATATCTTGCCTATGTCTACGAGGCCCTCATCCAACTTAATACTTTCAAAAAAGTATAATAAATTTACGCAAGATTATACTAAAGCAGCATCGTTTAATCCTTGTAATTATCTCTCAACCTAAAGCAACATCGTTTGATCCTTGTAATTATCTCTCAACCTCACTTCCCGTATAAGATTTTCACACCCAATAACATGATTGACTCGTGTTAACCTCGTTAGAGGATTTTTCTAACTACTTTCACTTAAATAACAATCAATAAAAATAACTCAAGTATTAAATCAACTAAGAATTGAACGAAAATATACTTGAGATAAAAGAAAAACTTCCCTACGGTTTAACTTCTCGAAATAATCCTTCAACTGAAACTATCCATCCCAACTTCAACAGCTTCAATTAAACCATATACAAGTATAAACAATAGATGAAGACGTCTGAACAAAATCACTCACAAAGCCACTACACTGTAGCATACATTAACTCACTACACCGTGGCTCTCTTCACCATAGCATGTATTGGACAGCACACGTTGTTCAGCTATCTTCCAAAACATACACCCTAACGCAGTATTTTCTTCATTGACAATCAATGCACGTCACTTATATACCACACACGCACCAGTTGCTCAATGTCGCACTCACACACACGAAGATTAACTTCTACTGTAACTTGAAGATGTGCATAAAATCCATCACACAATGAGAGTTCCACTTCAATTCAAACACGCAACAACAACTTCATTATTTTTTACCGCATAAGAGATTCACTGTAGCTGTTGATAGGAGACATGCATGACACAAACACATTCAAGTAAGACGAGTCCACCTTGACCACACAACAACAGCGTCTCAAATACAAAATGCAACAACCTCGTCCTTTTAGTTTCATCAATCCACACAAACCACAAATCTAGCAATAATTTCCAATATGTCCAGTAGTAAGACAATTCTAATATCAACAGGATAACAGACTCCAATGTAATGTAGAATTCCTACAAGTTATATCTTATATGTCCAATTAAAATGTCAAAATTAAATAAAAATATATATAATATATCTCAACAATCTCCCCCTTTTTGCCATTTTTGTCACAACTCTTGAACTCCACATAAATAATCATAGTTAGACATATAGATGAAATTCACATTGCTCCCCCTCAATGTAATATTCAGTTACATATTGCATAATCATAAGTCAACTTCACTCAAAAAAACATAGAGAGAAGAAAAAATATAGTATTATCTTAATTGTTCTCCCCCTTTGAGACAATATATGCCAAAAAGACGAAATCAAAAAGCAACAGGGAAGTGAAGAACTCGTTGTTTTACATTGCAGAGAGCATCAGTAGATACTTGAACAATTCCTTCAACCCGTTCAATTTCAACAAAAAAAGCTGCATACAGATTAACCGAAGTTGTCCCTGTGGCATCCGAGGGACCCGAAGTGGTATATGGCAAATCCACCACACGTGGTTACCGAAAAATCTGTGGAGAGATATTCATTAATGCCACCAACTCAAACATGCTCCACTCAATCCTAGGAACTTCATTGATATAAAAAAATTGTGAGATCAAGCATGAAAAATATAACAGAGAATGTGGCTTACTCTGAATAGCTAACATAGTTTCAATGATGAGACGACCAGCATTGAATCTCACTCTAATACCAATCGCATAAATCAATTTGGCCTGTTCCAAGTAGACATAAACCACATGTGTGCTTGGCATCTAGTTTGCCACATTCAATTTAAAAAACAAAAAAAAATTGAGTCAGCATTGAAGATCGAAGAACAGAACTTTAGATGGCCAGGTAGTCAATTTACCACTTATTAAGATTGTAGCAATCATGTCATTTGACTTAGTCCAATCATCATTATAAAGTAAATCACCAATCAAGTTATCAAATTCCAAAAACAAATTTAAACGAGCAACATCAAAATGAACTACCCAACTCCGCACATATACAACTCCATAAGACATAGCATCCTCATTCAGAATATCACAAGTTAAGTTACAATAAAATTCCTTTACCAAATGGAAGTCATAATGCTTTGGAAGTAGTGAAGCTTGCAACAAGGTGCGTTCCAATAGTAAAGTATGCAACCCATGTTGTTGAAATTCATCCAAGTTGATTGGTCGATCAAAAGCAAACTCAACATCATTGAGAATAGTCCATTTTTGTTCTGTTGCGGAAGTGTAGAACTTGAAAGAAATGGAATCATCCAATGTTAGACGAATATAAGAATGACGGCGAGACAGGTGAACTATTTTTCAACATCACATCTTTGTTCGTTTTGGAGGAGCTGTAGGAGGTGCAGGTGATGGAGCTGATGCTGCAGAAGTTGCATCGGAATCCGAATCAGGGTCTTCAACCATAGATAAAATAACTTGTGTTACATCATAGGGCGAATATGCTTAATCCTGAACTGAGGTGATGTCAGGAATGTCAATAGGTTTACACAAGGTCACACTAAAGCAACACCGCTTAATCCTTGTGACTATCTCTCAACCTTACTTCCCGCGAAAGATTTTTACACCCAATAACATGACCGAATCATGTTAACCTCGTCAGAGGATTTTTCTTACTACTTTCACTCAAACAATAGTCAATAAAAATAGCTTAAGTACTAAATCAACTAAGAACTAAATGTCAATATACTTGAGATAAAAGAAAAACTTCCCTATTGTTCAGCTTCTCGAAATAATCCTTTAACTAAAACGAACCATCCCAACTTCAACAGCTTCAGTTAAACCATATGGAAGTATAGATAATAGATCAAGATGTTTAAACAAAATCACTCACAAAGCCATTGCACCGTAGCACTGTTAGAGTAGTGCTCTAAAGGCAATCACCTTTAGCGCGTTTTGTACAAAGTTGTGTACAGACTTTATAAATAAATAAAGAAAGACATATTTCATTAATTTGGTGTTCATTATTTATGAAATGATATTGATCTATAAACAAATTAATGAAGTCCATGATATATGACATAAAATGAAGGAAATTGTGATGTGATCATACTACTGAGATTCCTATCTTGTGCAATTATGTCAGTATCTAAATTATCCCTAGTCATAGGATTACTGAAATTGGACATCATTAATCCGGAGAGACTAGCACATGTCAAGCTCCTTGATTTGATCAAGCAGTGGATCTCAGAAACTGTAAATATGAGATGTTTAGGTTTGAGATGTGAATGCTTACTAGAGGTAGTAAGTTCATTGGATGACCTACTATGAGATCATCACATGGATATCCTATTCTAATGTCAGTGATGATATCATCATAGCAATGGTACAAGTATCCTTAAACTTGAGGTACTCAAGGATATCTTGGATACTGATTCTGTACTTTGACTCAATTCCTTGTTGCCATACAGAGGTCGCTCATAGAATGGTGATTAGGTATAACTTGAGGTATTCGAAGGTAATTGAGTAGCCAATAGAGGATTCACCACTTCTGTGATGGCAGAAGATGATACCCATGGCCTCTTGTCAGGGTCATTACTTGGAAATCTCTGGCCGAAGTACATATGTCATGAAGAATGCCTTCATTGACATATAAAGTAATGAGTCCCAGGACGAGAATTGATATCACTTGGACTAGATTTGATGTAGTCAGTCTAGTAAGAGTTGACACTTTGCCCATACTCATAACCAAGTGGGGTATAGCATGGTGAAAGGACGAATTACACAGTAATTGTCTATGGGAGGGTTCGTGATATGGTTCGTGGTGAGCATGGCTTCAGTCGTCAAACCAATTGCTTTTCGGTCAATTGGGGGTCATGATGTGTTGCTAGACACCGCTCATGACTTGCTTGGATTAAGTGTTAATCTAAGTGGCCAGCATAACCGGGAACCTAATGGATCACACGCATAAGAGTAACTCGGAGAATTCGTAAAATAGTTTTGGATAGAGATTCATTATATAGAGAGCAATAGAACTAAATGAATCCCGATGAGATTGGGATATGTCCCGATGAGATCGTGACATCGATATTGCTGAAACAGGTATTCGGTGTTTTTTCCATACCAGGACCCGGTAGGACCGACCCCAGTGTGACTGGACCACCTCAGTATTTATATATATATATATTATTTACGTGGAAGGATGAGAAGCTTTGTCAAAAATGTCATTTAATGTCTTTTAGCCTTGTCAAAAGTATCATTTAATGGTTTTAAATGAAAAGGACAAGATGACTAAAAGACAAAAAATGCTAAAGGAAGGTAGATGGTCGTGAATTATATAGAGAGCCTTTAACAAGTTAAAAGGTAAAAAAAAAAGGTTTTAAATCCGAAGCTCTCCTCTCTTCATCATCTTGTGCTCTCCAAGAATAAGGTAAGAGCTAGCACTCTCTTCTTTATTCTAGCTGTTTCCGGATCAAAGGGTTTGATTCAGTTAGGTATTCCGATCTCTGCGTGGATACCGTTAGAGACGGTCTCCTTTGGTCGTTGTGGTTTGAGAATTATGGTACCTCTTTGTATAGACACATAGAGCCTGGACTTCGGGAACGTCTCGGAACAATTTTTTTTTGTTTTTCCACACCGTGTGTATGTGATGCACGCATCGGGATTTTCCTACAGTGGTATCAGAGCCACTTGTGTCGTATATAAAGAAGAAATCATAATAAGATTGATGCTGCCTATTGGTTGTGACGATTGTGCATGTTGAATGTGTTGAATTCGAAATCAGTGTAGAAATCTTGTTTTCGAATTTTTTCTTGCCCAGCTTTGCTCATGAGATGTTGTTGAATATGTCTGTGGAAAGAAAAAATTTATCAATGTGATTTGATATGATTTTGCTAATTTATTTCCTAATGTTCTGGTTGCTGTGTTTGTGCACATTCTATGAACAGGCATGCTTGTAAATTCGAGAATAAAATATAGAATTTTTTTTTAGGATTTTCTTTCACCAACATGTCTCTAAGATGTTTATAAATGTCTATGAAGATGGAAAAATGTTTTCTAGGTGATTGAATATTTATTTGAGAATTTCTTGTGTGTTGCTGGGAATGTCTGTGTTGAGGAACACAGATTTTGGATTGGCTTAATTGCTGAGGTTGGTTGAGTTTTTATTGGAAATAAATTATGAAAATATTCATGGAGCATGTTGTGAACATGTTTTAGCCTCTGTAATTTTCTCAGCATTTATTGAAATTGTTTCAATGATTTTTTCAAGCAAAAGACAGAACTTGGCAATTTTGAGAAAGTTGTTGGAACTGATTTGTTTGGAATATTGCTTGTGTTTTTTCGGTTCCAATGCCTTGGATCATTTTTAATGTGATTAGAAATATGTTACATTGATGTTGTATGCATGCCAAACTGATTTACTTGAAATTGGGTTTCCAAAAATTTTCGGATGTCAAATATGTCACATTAACGTCTCGTTAGTATATTCTATTGTCTTGATTGTTTTGGCAAGTGCCGAAGTAGTCTTGATGAAGTGGAGACTACCTAGAGATACTTAGGGTGATGGTTTGATGTTCTCAAATCATTTGGAAATCTAAGAGAATAATAGTGTATTAATATATTTCGAGTATTTCATGTCTAGTATGACTATGTATGGCAAGCATGCTACAATTAGTGTTTCATTGGTACATCAAAGGAGAGGATATTAGACTTGGTATATTGGTATTGTGAATTGGAATTGAAAACATACGGATTGAGAAATTAGCCGATGCTAACATTAGAAAGAAATTCGGTTCAAGAGTTGAATCGAATGTCAAAGTTGTAGATGCATAACCCGTCACAACCTATATAGGAAAACCTTATGAGATGATTGCATTAAAGAATGCATGCTAGGATTGGTTAGGTGGGATGATGGATGATTATAGGTATAGATTCAATGTGAATGATGAGATGCCCTAAATCATTCCATATAGTCATTGTGACTATAATCCTACGGCTTAGATGAGACCAGAGTATGAAATCCCTCACACATAATATGAAAACTAACGCCTTCCATTAATATGGGGAGAACCAGAGTTCTTTTAGAGTTAGAGTTATTGGGTAAACCCAAGCTCGCTCTATAAGGATATGTTCGAACCATGGAAATAAGATTTTCGGATTAATGGGTAGGTTTTCACTAGAAACGTTGATTTGTTGAGTAAACTCCAGGTCAACGTAGACAGAGGCGCAATTGGGTAGCGTACACCAGATGTACGCGCATCAAGAGTTGATAACCCAATGTTTGTGCATAAATCACGAGTTGATAGTACTAGTCGATAGTTGCATCTATGATGCAATTGATAAGACCGATACCTACCGATTGACCTAAGGTGGCTTGTTGGGTAAACCCAAGGTCATCCTTAGTAATGTCGGATATCGACCCACTAGGACACTTTGTCATAATGTTTTTTGGATTCGTAGTGAGGGTTAAGGATTCTTTGAAACTAGTGGGAGCCATATGTATGTTATGCAAGTCCTTATGATCATGCATGTATTAATATTCTAACATTCTTTCTCTCTTTCCCTTTAGGTTTATTGAAGATGTCTTCTAGTATGAACTTGCGCTCACTTATGGAGTCTAATAAATTAACTGGACCCAACTTTCTTGATTGGCTGAGAAATCTGAGATTTGTTTTCAGATCTGAGGAGTTAAGCTATGTCCTAGATGTTCCACTTCCTGATCCACCTGCTGTTGATGCTTCTGATGAGGATCAGAAAGTATATCGTAAGCATCTCAAAGATAGTGACATGGCTACCTGTATTATGCTCGCCTCTATGTCACCAGAGCTACAGAAGCAGCATGAGTCTATGGATGTTAATACCATATTGTTTCATCTTAGAGAGCTTTTTGATGAGCAAGCTCGGTCTGAAAGGTTCGAGACCTCAAGGCTGCTCTTCACTACTAAGATGACTCAGGGACATCTGCGGTCAAGATGCATCAAGATGAATGGGTATATTGAGAGGTTGGCCATCTTAGGTTTTGTTATGGATTATGAATTAAGTGTTGACTTAATTTTGGTTGGATTGTCTGATAGTTATTCACAGTTTGTGTTAAACTATCGGATGAACCAAATATCCACGACAATCCCTGAGTTGATCAATCTGCTCAAGACAGCAGAGTAATCTATCAAGAAGGATAGCAAGCCAGTGCTTGTAGTGGAATCTTCTTCTTCTGGTTCAAAGAAAAAAAACTAAAGAAGAAAAAGTCTAATAAACTAAAAGGAAGTGCAGCCAAAAAGAAAACCAAAGAAACTACACCAAAAGGAACTTGCTTCCATTGTGGCAAGATTGGCCACTGGAGGCAAAACTGTAAAGTCTATCTGGAATCCTTGAAGCAGAAGAAGGCATCAGATGCCTCGGCTCCTTCAGGTATGTTTGTCATTGAGGTTAATATTGTTTCTGATTATAACATATGGGTATTAGATACTGGTTGTGGCTCACACATATGCAATAATATGCAGGGCCTCGTGGACGATGAGCGACTCGTGAAGGAGAACTAGACTGCGTGTAGGAAATGGAACAAGAGTTCTTGCATTAGCCGTAGGCACTTATTTTTGTCACTCCCCAGTGGGCTTGTAATTAAACTGGATGAATGTTATTTTGTACCTGTTTTAACAAAGAACATATTGTCTGTTTCTTGTTTGAATAGAGCTGGTTTCCATTTGACTTTTAATAGCAATGGTTGTTCTATTAGTTTGAATGGAATGCTTTATGGTACTGGTATATTATGCAATGGAATTTACATATTGGATATGTCACATTCAATTATGAATGTCAATGACACGAAAAGATGTAAACGGGATAATTTAAAATCAACTTACTTATGGCATTGTCGCCTTGGCCATATAAATGAGAGACGCATAGCTAAGCTCTATAAAAGTGGTAGTTTATGGTCATTTGATTATGAATCATATGACACATGTGAATCTTGTTTATTAGGTAAGATGACTAAGTTACCCTTTAAGGGAAAGGGTGAACGAGCGACTGGAGTATTAGACCTAATACATTCAGAAGTATGTGGTCCGATATCCATCCATGCTAGAAGTGGTTGTCTTTACTTCATTACCTTTATCGATGATTATTCTCAATATGGGTACCTGTATCTGATGAGATACAAATCTGAAGCATTTGAAAAGTTCAAACAATTCAGAAATGAAGTAGAAAACCAACTTAGGAAATGTATCAAGACATTACGATCCGATCGTGGTGGGGAATACTTAGACCAACAATTTTTAGATTATCTCAGAGATAATGGGATTTTATCTCAATGGACTCCACCTTACACACCACAGCATAATGGTGTGGCTGAAAGGAGAAATCGAACCTTGTTAGACATGGTACGGTCGATGATGGGCTTTGCAAAGTTACCAAAATCCTTTTGGGGGTATGCACTCGAGACAACTGTTTATTTGTTAAACAAAGTTCCATCAAAGACAGTTGATGTTACTCCATATGAGATGTGGACTAACAAAAGACCCTATCTTACTCATTTGAAAGTTTGGGGTTGTCCTGCTTATGTGAAGCGGATACAGTCAGATAAACTTGATGCAAAGACTAATAAATGTGTGTTTGTAGGATATCCTAAAGAAACAATGTGATATCAATTCTACCTTGCTGAGGAACAAAAGGTGTTTGTTTCAAAGCATGCTGTCTTTTTAGAGAAAGAGTTTCTTTTACAAGAAGACAGTGGGAGCAAAATTGAACTTGAAGAAGTTCAAGATGCTCGAATAGACGCAGATCAACTGCCTGAACCTGAAACTGTGACTCATACAGATGAAGTAACAGTTCAACCTTATTCAACACAAAAAGTTCGTAGATCACGTAGGATACGCTCTATTCCCGAGAGATATGGGTTTCTCGTGAGTGAACAGAATGACGTATTGCTCATAGAAGATAATAAGCCTACTACCTATGAAGAGGTTCTGAAGAGTTCAGAGTCTGAGAAATGGCTTCGTGCCATTAAGAAAGAAATGGATTCCATGTATGAAAACCAAGTATGAACTTTGGTTAAGGCAGCCGAAGGAATAAAACCCATAGGGTGCAAATGGGTTTTCAAAAAGAAAACCGACATGAATGGTAATGTGATTACCTATAAAGCAAGGCTTGTGGCTAAAGGTTTTCGTTAAAGACAAGGAATTGACTATGACGAGACCTTCAGCCCAGTAGCAATGCTTAAATCCATTAGGATACTCCTAGCCATTGCCACTCATTATGATTATGAGATTTGGCAAATGGATGTGAAGACAACTTTCCTAAATGGAAATCTAGCTGAGGATGTGTATATGACACAACCAGAGGGCTTCACCTTCTATGATGGTGAAAAGGTATGCAAGCTTCAGAAATCCATCTATGGATTGAAACAAGCATCCAGGAGTTGGAATATCCGTTTCGATGAGGTAATCAAAGAGTTTGGTTTCTCACAAAATCCGGATGAACACTGTGTGTATAAGAAGGTTAGTGGGACTGCAATCGTATTCCTTGTGCTATATGTAGATGACATATTATTACTAGGAAACGATGTCTATATGCTACAATCTGTGAAAATTTGGTTATCCAAACAATTTGCCATGAATGATCTTGGTGAAGCAACTTATATCCTTGGGATAAAGATCTATAGAGATAGATCAAAAAGATTGCTTGGTCTTTCACAATCAACGTACATAGACAAGATGCTAAAGAGGTTTAGCATGGAGCAGTCTAAGAGAGGGTACATTCCCATGACTCATGGGATAACACTCTCGAAATCTATGTGTCCTAAGACACAAGATGAGAGGATGCGCATGAATATGATCCCGTATGCATCTGTAGTAGGATCTATCATGTATGCTATGCTATGTACAAGACCCGATGTATCATATGCTCTAAGTGTTACGAGCAGATACCAATCGGATCCTGGTGAGGGTCACTGGGTAGCTGTCAAGAATATCCTCAAGTACTTGCGAAGAACTAAGGATGTTTTCTTGATATGTGGAGATGGAAATCTAAAAGTGAGCGGGCATACAGATGCTAGTTTTCAATCTGATAAGGATGATTCTAAATTCCAATCAGGTTATATATTCACACTGAACGGCGGGGCGATTAGTCGGAAGAGTTCCAAACAAGAGACAACTGTCGATTCAACAACCGAGGCAGAGTACATTGCCGCTTCAGACATAGCAAAGGAAGCAATTTGGATCAAGAAATTTATTTCTGAACTTGGTGTGGTTCCTAGCTGTGATGGGCCCATACAGTTGTATTGTGACAACAATGAGGCTATTGCGCAGGCGAAGGAACCAAGGTCTCATCAATGATCCAAACACGCATACTCGCAGATATCATCGATTAGGAGATCATTGGTCGAGGTGATGTCCAGATAGAGAGAATTCCCACCGAGCAAAATATTGCTGATCCGTTGACAAAGCCATTATCACAAAAGAGCTTTGATTCTCATGTACTCGCCTATGGTATTAAATATCAAGGCGATTGACTTTAGTTTAAGTGGGAGATTTTGTTAGAGTAGTGCCCTAAAGGCAATTGCCTTTAACGCGTTTTGTACAAAGTTGTGTACATACTTTATAAATAAATAAAGAAAGGCATATTTCATTAATTTGGTGTTCATTATTTATGAATTGATATTGATCTATAAACAAATTAATGAAGTCCATGATATATGACATAGCATGAAGGAAATTGTGATGTAATCATACTACTGAGATTCCTATCATGTGCAATTATGTCAGTATCTAAATTATCCCTAGTCATAGGATTACTGAAACTGGACATCGTTAATCCGGAGAGACTAGCACATGTCAAGCTCCTTGATTTGATCAAGCAGTGGATCTCAGAAACTGTAAATATGAGATGTTTAGTTTTGAGATGTGAATGCTTACTAGAGGTAGTAAGTTCATTGGATGACCTACTATGAGATCATCACATGGATGCCCTATTCTAATGTCAGTGATGATCTCATCATAGCAATGGTACAAGTATCCTTAAACTTGAGATACTCAAGGATATATTGGATACTGATTCTGTGCTTTGACTCAATTCCTTGTTGCCTTACAGAGGTCGCTCATAGGATGGTGATTAGGTACAACTTGAGGTATTCGAAGGTAATTGAGTAGCCAATAGAGGATTCACCACTTCTGTGATAGCAGAAGATGATACCCATGGCCTCTTGTCAGGGTCATTACTTGGAATTCTCTGGCCGGAGTACATATGTCATGAAGAATGCCTTCATTGACATATAAAGTAATGAGTCCCAGGACGAGAACTGCTATCACTTGGACTAGATTTGATGTAGTCAGTCTAGTAAGAGTTGACACTTTGCCCATACTCATAACCAAGTGGGGTATAGCATGGTGAAAGGACGAATTACTGATAATTGTCTACGGAGGTTCGTGATATGGTTAAATGGTGAGCATGGCTTCAGTTGTCAAACCAATTACTTTCCGGTCAATTAGGGGTCATGATGTGTTGCTAGACACCGCTCATGACTTGCTTGGATTAAGTGTTAATCTAAGTGGCCAACATAACTGGGAACCTAATGGGTCACACGCATAAGAGTAACTCGGAGAATTCGTAAAATAGTTTTGGATAGAGATTCATTATATAGAGAGCAATAGAACTAAATGGATCCCGATGAGATTGGGATATGTTCCGATGAGATCGCGACATCGATATTACTGAAACAGTCTTGGTATTTTTCCATCTGGGACCAGTAGGACCGACCCAGTGTGGTGGACCACCTCGATGTTATATATATATATATATATATATATATTATTTACGTGGAAGGATGAGAAGCTTTGTCAAAAATTTCATTTAATGTCTTTTAGCCTTGTCAAAAGTATCATTTAATGGCCTTAAATGAAAAGGACAAGATGACTAAAAGACAAAAAATGCTAAAGGAAGGTAGATGGTCGTGAATTATATAGAGAGCCTTTAACAAGTTAAAAGGTTAAAAAAAAGGTTTTAAATTCGAAGCTCTCCTCTCTTCATCATCTTTCTTCAAGCTTCATCATCTTGTGCTCTCCAAGAATAAGGTAAGAGCTAGCACTCTCTTCTTTATTCTAGCTATTTCCGGATCAAAGGGTTTGATTCGGTTAGGTTTTCCGATCTCTGCGTGGATACCGTTAGAGAAGGTCTCCTTTGGTCGTTATGGTTTGAGAATTATGGTACCTCTTTGTATAGACACATAGATCCTGGACTTCGGGAACGTCCCGGAATAATTTTTTTTTGTTTTTCCGCACCGTGTGTATGTGATGCACGCACCGGGATTTTCCTACAAGCACACGTTAACTCATTACACCGTGACTCCCCTTTCACTGTAGCTTGTATGTAATTTCTTCATTGACAATTAACACACATCACTTTTGTGCCACACACGCACACACATGGAAATTAATTTCTACCGTAGTTTGAAGATGTGCACAAAATTCATCACACAATGAGAGTCTCACTTCAATTCAAACACGCAATAACAACTTCATTGTTTTTTGCTGCACAAGAGATTCACCGCAACTATTAATAGGAGACGTGCATGACACAAACACATTCAAGTAAGATGAGTCCACCTTGACCACGCAATAGCAACGTCTCAAATACAAAAATGTAACAACCTCATCCTTTTAGTTCCATCAATCTACATAACCCATAAATCTAGCAATAATTTCCAACATGTCTAGCAGTAAGACAATTCCAATATCAACATGATAATAAAATCCAATGTAATATAGAATTCCTACAAGTTATATCTTATATCTCCAATTAAAATGCCAAAACTAAATAAAAGATATATATAATATATCCTAACAATCTCTCCCTTTTTGACATTTTTGTCACAACTCTTGAACACCACATAAATAATCATAGTTGGACATATAAAGATGAAATTCACGATGCTCACCCTCAGTGTAATATTCAATTACATATTACATAATCATAAGTCAACTTCACTAAAAATAACACAGAGAGAAGAAAAATACAGTCTTACTTTAATTGTTCTTCCCCTTTGAGACAGTACTTGCCAAAAAGACGAAATCAAGAAGTACCAAAGAAGTGAAGAACTCGTTGCTTTAAATTGTGGAGAGCATCATAAACTACTTGAACGATTCCTTCAATCCGTTCAATTTTAGCAAAGAGAGCTACATGTGGATTAACAGAAGTTGTCTTCGTGGCATCTGAGGGACCCGAAATGGTATATGACAAATCCACCACTCTTAATTGCCAAAAAATTCATGGAGAGATATTCATTAACGCCACCAACTCAAGCATGCTCGTCTCAATCCTGGGAACTTCATTGGCATATAAAAATTATGAGATCAAGCATGGAAAATATAATAGAGAATGTGACTTACTCTTAATAACCAATATATCTTCAATGATGAGACGACCAAGGTTTAATCTCACTCTAGTACTAATCGCATAAATCAATTTGGTTTGTGCCAAGTAGACAGAAACCCATATGTGTTTGGCATCCAGTTTGCCATAATCAATTTGAAAAACATAAAATATTTTTGAGTCAGCATAGAAGATCAAAAAATAGAATTAGATGGCCATGCAGTCAATTTACCACTAGTTAAGACCGTAGTAATCAAGTCATTTGACACAATCCAATCGTCATCATAAAGCAAATCACCAATCAAGTTATCAAATCCTAGAAACAAATTTAAATGAGCAGCATCAAAACAAACTACCCAACCCAGCACATACACAACTCCATCAGACACAACATCCTCATTTAGAATATCACAAGTTAAGTTGCAATAAAATTCCTTTACCATATTAGAGTCATAATGCTTTGGAAGCAGTGAAGCTTGCAACAAGGTGCGTTTTGATAATAAAGTATGCAATCCATGTTGTTGAAATTCATCTAAGTTGATTGATCTATTAAAAATAAACCCAATGTCATTAAGAGTAGTCCATTTCTGTTCCGCTACTAAAGTGTAGAACTTGAAAGAAACGACATCATCCAATGTCAGACGAATAGAAGAATGACAGCGAGGCAAGCGAATTGCTTTTCGACATGGCATCTTTGTTCGTTTCGGAGGAGCCGTAGGAGGTGCAGGTGATGGAGGAGATGTTACAAGAGTTGTGTCGGAATCCAAATCAGGGTCTTCAACCATAGATAAAATAACTTGTGTTACATCATAAAGTAGATCTGCTTTATCCTGAACTGAAGAGGTGTCAGGAATGTCAATACTCAATAGGTTTACAAGGTCACACTAAAGCAATATTACAGAATAACATAAATAAATAATGTTTAGTTAATTAGTTTCTTAAGTTACACGTGTAAGGCTTCTTTGCCTACTGGGGTTTATTTATACCCTTTGTATATTCTTCTTTGCTAATTTCAATTTTTCCAGTACTTTTACATAGTTTACATCTCTCTCGTTATTGTTCATCTTCAGTTTACATCTCTCTCGTTATTGTTCATCTTCAACCGTCTACATCTTATCATGGTATCAGAGCAACTTTCTTGATTTCTTCTTCTTCCATTCAATTTTCGTTCGAAGTTCTTGAACTTTCTTTGCCCAGAACCTTGATTCTGCAATTTATTTTCCTCACCATGGCAAACCCTACATCTTTAATCAATGGAACCACAGTTCCTCCCACCACTGCTGCTACCGCTGAGGCACAATTAACTCCGACCAGTCCCTACTATCTACACGCCAACGAGAATCCAGCACTAATTCTCGTATCACCACCACTCACGGGTTCAAATTACCATCAATGGGCACGCTCGATGAAGATGGTCCTCTTATCCAAGAACAAGTACCAATTCGTTTCAGGTTCTCTTCCATCACCACCTCCCACTGATCCCCTTCATCAGATATGGATTCGATGCAACATTATGGTCCTTTCTTGGATTGCCCACTGCCTCTCTCCCTCCATCGCCCAAAGTGTCTTATGGATGGATAAAGCTTCGGACGTCTGGGGTGATTTGCGTGACCGTTTTTCACAAGGAAATATTTTCAGGATCGCTGAATTGCAGGAAGAAATTTTCTCTATTTATCAAGGTGATTTGGCAGTTTCGGAGTACTTCACATGTCTCAAGATCCTTTGGGATGAATATACCAACTTTCGCCCACTGCCTTCCTGTGCCTGCGTCAATCCATATGTGTATGGCGCTATCACCACCTTCAAGACTTATCAGCAAAACAACTATGTAATTCGTTTTCTCAATGGTTTGAATCCTAAGTTCACCTCGGTACGTTCTCAGATTATGTTAATTGATCCACTTCCTCCATTAAATAAAGTTTTTTCGATGGTTCTTCAACAAGAAAGGCGGATGACTCCACCTATTGATCATACAAGTTTCTTGGCATCATCTTCCTCTAATTTTCGTCTAAGAAACCCCACTGGTCCATCCTCTGGATCAAGAAATCCATCCCTTGCCTTTCGGTCTCAATCACGTTTCAAAACTACAAATAACCCCAATCCACCCTTCACTAAAAATTTTCCTCCTCCTTCTGAAAAATTTTGCACCTACTGTGGATTAACCAATCACATTTTTCTAATTGCTACCGCAAACATGGCTTTCCACCAAATTTTAAATTCAATAGCTGCTGCCATATACTCTACAAATGATCAATCATCAGCCATGTTACATCCAAATTCAAATAATCCTCATCAAGAATCCTCAACATCTCCTACTGTCACTTTATCATCGGATGAATACAATAGATTGCTGTCTCTTGCTAATCCTTCTCAAGATCAGTCAAATTCTCCAAATCAACAACATATAGCAAATCAAGTGATAACTACTCCACACATGTCTGCCACTTTTTCTACAGGTACCGTTTCATTTATAACATGTTTAACATCAACTCATTCATGGATTCTTGATACAGGTGCAACTGATCACATTTGTTTTCACTCAAAATCCTTTACTTCTTTACATAATATCTTCCATTTCAGTAAAGTTACCTAATGGTTCCTTTTTGACAGCCACTCAGGCTGGTACAATTCAGTTTTCAAAGGATTTTTATCTTAATGATGTATTATATATACCTTAGTTCTCTTTCAATTTAATTTCTGTCTCTAAACTAACCCATTCTTTAGATTGTTGTTTCTTGTTTCATAATCAAATTTGTGTTATTCAGGAGATCAAGCATTGGAGAATGATTGGTTCAACTGAATTAAGAGATGGTCTATATGTTTTAGTCTCTCCTGCTTTAGTTTCTTCACAAAATTCTTTAAATCATTATGTTAATACTGTTTCTTCACACATCAAACAGAACATTTGGCATTTCATATTAGGCCATTTATCAAATTCTATATTGAATGTACTTCATCAAGAATTTCCTTACATTTCATGTTTAAATCTGCATGACCCTTGTGATGTATGTCAGTTTGCTAAACAGAAAAAGCTACCCTTTCAATCTAGCAAATCTGTTTCCTCTAAATCTTTTGCTTTATTACATATGGACATATGGGGACCTTATTCTTCAGATTCTATTAATGGTCATCGTTTTTTTAACTATTGTGGATGATTATTCTAGATTTACATGGATAACTATGCTTAAGAATAAATATGAAGTAAGGCCACAAATTCAAGCTTTTATCAATTTCATTGAAACTCAGTTTTCTTGTAAAGTTCAAATTATTAGATCTGATAATGGCCCTGAATTTCTCATGAATGATTTCTATAAGATGAAGGGAATTAGGCACCAAACATCTTGCGTTGAAACTCCGCAACAAAACGGTGTTGTGGAGAGAAAACATCAACACATTTTGAATGTGGCACGGGCTTTACTTTTTCAAGCCAATCTCTTTAAATCACTTTGGTCTTATGCTGTTCTTCATGCTGTTTACATAATCAATCGTTTACCTACTCCTTTGCTTAATAATCAGTCACCTTATGCTCCTTTATATTCTTCAAAAGTTGACTATTCTTTATTTAAAGTCTTTGGATGTCTTTGTTATGCTTCCACTTTGCAACAACAAAGAACTAAGTTTGATTCAAGATCTAGGAAATGTATGTTTCTTGGATATAAGATAGGTACAAAGGGTTATATTGTTCAAGACTTGTCTAATTCTGAAATATTTGTGTCCAGAAATGTTGCATTTTTTGAACACATTTTTCCTTTACAAAATTTTGGTGAATCAGGTTCTGTTTTTTTTTTCCCTTCATTTTTATTACCTAATACTACTTTATATAATGATGATGTCTAATTTGTCTTTTTCAGTCCCTCCTCCCAATGCTGATTCCGTTCCAACTCACACACTTCCACAGTCTACTTCCCCTCCAGCTCCACCCTTATCACCACAGGCCATTTCTTCTAACACTTCTTTTCCACAAATCAATCATCCTATTCCCTCACGAAGATCTACAAGATCTTGAAACCACTAGTTATCTTGAAATTATCAACGTAACAGATCACTTCAGATAACAACAACCCACAATCTATCCCTAACCCTCTTTCCTCTGTTATCACATATGATAACCTTTCTGAAAACTACAAACACTTTGCCATGTCTATCACCACAGAAATAGAGCCTAAAACCTACTCTCAGACTGTGAAAAAGGAGTGTTGGAGAAATGCTATGAAGCAAGAATTGCAAGCACTAGAATTAACCAACACTTGGCAATTAGTTGACTTACCACAATGCAAACAACGCATAGGCTGTAAATGGGTTTACAAAATAAAATATAAAGCCGATGGTAGCATTGGAAGATACAAGGCTCATTTAGTTGCTAAAGGTTATAAACAAACTGAGGGTCTTGATTATTTTGACACTTTTAGTCCAGTTGCCAAGCTAACCACTGTTAGACTTCTTCTTGCCTTAGCTTATATGAATAATTGGTTTTTAAAACAATTAGATGTCAATAACGCTTTCTTACATGGTGAACTTGATGAAGAAGTCTACATGACATTACCTGCTGGATTTATTACAAAAAAGCCCAATCAAGTTTGTAAGTTAAATAAGTCTCTTTATGGTTTAAAACAAGCAAGTAGACAATGGTTTGCAAAATTTTCTTCTTCGTTAGTATCTCAAGGTTATGAGCAATCCATGTCTGATTATTCTTTGTTTGTTAAAGCCACTGACATTTCTTTTACAACCATCTTAGTATATGTTAATGATATCATATTGGCAGGAAATTCTGCACAGGACATTGCCAACATAAAACTATATCTAGATCGAGCTTTTACCATTAAAGATTTAGGAGATTTGAAATACTTCTTGGGCCTTGATGTTGCAAGATCAGTCTCGGGGATTACTATTTTCCAAAGGAAATATGCCCTTGAATTGCTTTATGATACAGGTACACTTACTTCTAAACTAGTTTCAACACCGATGGACAACTCTCTGAAATTCAGCAACAATGATGGACAACCATATGTAGACGTTTCAGAATATAGAAGACTGATTGGCTGCCTTCTATATCTTTGCATAACACGTCCAGACATCTCTTTTGCAGTAAATACCTTGAGTCAATTCTTGGCGTGTCCACTGGATACACATTATCATGCAACACTATGAATACTGAAGTATATCAAGCAAGAACCTGGTCAAGGCATTTTCTACCCATCCAACAATGACTGCACCTTGAAAGCCTTTAGTGATTCGGATTGGGCTGGCTGTGTCGACACTCGTAGATCAATTACGGGTTATTGTGTGTTTCTTGGTCAATCCCTTATCAGCTGGAAATCAAAGAAGCAAATGATTGTTTCCCGAAGTTCCTCCGAAGCTGGGTATCGTGCATTGGCTGCCACGACATGTGAGCTACAATGGCTTCGTTTCTTATTGAAAGATTTGCATGTTGAACACCCTCCAGCTGAACTGATTTATTGTGATAATAAATCAGCTCTCCATATTGCCTCAAATCTATCATTTCATGAGCGCACTAAACACATCGAAATTGATTGCCATATCGTGCGAGAAAAATTGCTGGAGTTATTCATCTTCTTCCACTCCGTTCTCAAGATCAAGTTGCGGATATTTTTACAAAATCTTTGACATCTTCTCCATTCCATGACAATGTTCTCAAACTTGGACTTATCAATATTTATAGTCCAGTTTGCGGGGGAGGGGGGGGGGGTATTACAGAATAACATAAATAAATAATGTTTAGTTAATTAGTTTCTTAAGTTACACGTGTAAGGCTTCTTTGCCTACTAGGGTTTATTTATACCCTTTGTATATTCTTCTTTGCTAATTTCAATTTTCCAGTACTTTTACATAGTTTACATCTCTCTCGTTATTGTTCATCTTCAGTTTACATCTCTCTCATTATTGTTCATCTTCAACCGTCTACATCTTATCAAGCAAGACCTCTTAATCATTTTAACTATCTCTTAACATCACTTTTCGTGAAATATTTTCACACTCAATAACACGACCAAATCGTGTTAACCTCATAAGAGGATTTTTCTAACTACTTTCACTCAAACAGTAATCAATAAAAATAACTCACGTACTAAATCAACTAAGAATTGAATAACAATATACTTGAGATAAAAGAAAATTTTCCCTATGGTTCAGCTTCTCGAAATAATCCTTCAACTGAAACGATCTATCCCAACTTCAACAACTTCAATTAAACCATATGGAAGTATATACAATAGATGAAGACATCTGAACAAAATCACTCACAAAGTCACTGCACCGTAGCATACGTTAACTTACTACACTATAGCTTTCTGCACCGTAGCATGTATTGGACAGAACACATTGTTCAGTTATCTTCCAAAACATACACCCCAACGTAGTGTTTTCTTCATTGAGAATTAACGCACATCACTTTTGTGCCACATATGCACTTGTTGCTCAATGCCACACACACACACACACGGAGATTAACTTCTACCGTAGCTTGAAGATGTGCACAAAATCCATCACACATTGAGAGTCCCACTTTAATTCAAACACGCAACAACAACTTCATTATTTTTTACCACACAAGTGATTTACCACAGCTGTTGATAGGAGACGTGCATGACACAAACACATTTAAGTCAGACGAGTCCATCTTGACCATGCAATAGCAACATCCCAAATATAAAAACGCAACAACCTCATCCTTTTAGTTTCATCAATCCGCACAACCTACAAATCCAGCAGTGATTTCCAACGTGTCCAACAATAAGACAATTTCATTATTAACATGATAATAGACTCCAATGTAATGTAGAATTCCTACAAGTTATATCTTATATGTCCAATTAAAATGTCAAAATTAAATAAAAGATATATATATATATATATATAATATCCTAACAAGAATAATTTCATATATTACTAGTTTGTAATTGATTTAAATGCAGTAGAAAAAGTTGATGCAAATACTTTGGATGAAAGTAGAGTTATGATTCTTTAAATAGTGTTAGATAATTTGAAACTTTTGATGATGATGAGACATAACCTCTTTTCAAATATAATTTTGATTTTTAATGTTATTTTAAGTTTTATATTAGATTCGTATTTATTTATTATTAATTCATTATATAATAATAGACATTGGTGTATTTTTATTTCAATAAAATATTTTATTTGTACTTATTCTTATAAATTTTACTTCTTATTTATTGTATATCGGTTTTTATAGCAGTTTATTACTGGTTGAATTTTTAAACCTTAAACTTTTCTTTTGACCTACTCGATGTTCGGTCTGATTTTTAAAACATCGAAAACATCTATACATGAACATAACATAAATTTACTCAAAATATATCATATAAAGTGCAAGAAATATAAAAATAACAAAACAATTGCTCCCCCCAAATTTTCATCACTCCCCCTTGCAAAAATAAATTTGATTACGAACATTTAGTTGAATAAATCGGCATAGACGTGTTTGAGGTATTATGACTTCTTTTGGCTTTTGACTTTTCAATAGATACTTATAGGTTGTCCACCTTTTCCAATAATGAATATCATAAAAGAAACTCCACTGCTTTCTTAGGAATTATATACAGTACTTATTTTTAAATTGTTCATAAAAAATTCTGACAGAATTAACTTTTATGTGATTCTTCTAAGATAGATTAATGGATAAGTTGTTTTTAGCATATTTCTTCATTCTCAACGTCTCAAATGATAATAGATCACAACTCTCGACTAATTCCGATCTTATCTCGAAATCAATGATTATGAATTACAAGGGCATGTGAAACATTTTGATTTGTCGGCTGTAGACCCTTGGAAATAAAAAACAAGGAAGCTACCGCCGCAATATACATCCACCGTTGGAAGTAAACTAACTAACTAACACGGCGCGTGATTATGATGTTCTTTTTGACAATGTTTTGATATTAATAGCTTTCATCATTGTCATTTCACGTTCATAGCCGTAGCCTTAATTTCATTAAGCTTTCATCATTGTCATTTCAGGTTCATAGCCGTAGCCTTAATTTCCCAAGCGAGAGTCAGTTGAATTATTGGATATGGGGTCCAAGAGTTCTTATCAAATATGATGAGACTCTCTCGACTTAAGTAAACCAAAAAAGAAACGGTCAAATCAAAACAAAGAGGAAATTAATAGATTAAGACAAACGTAGAAAAAGCCATCCTTCAATTAATCAAATTCTATGTAAAGAAAAAGAGTTGATTATAACGACTACATACAAGGTACTGCTGTTTCCCGTAGAACCATGGCTTCTTTGGTTTTTTAACCTCTCTCTTCACGGCTCCTGACCTGCTGGCCAGGCAATGTGATCCACAGATATGCACGAGGCCACTCATGGAAAAACGAAAGAAAACTTGCATACAGTAAAAATTGACAAGTGAAAAAGAGTATCAAAACCTTTGACTATGATTTCCATTATAATGCTTCTGAAGGCATATGATGCATAAAGTTACAGCTCTTGCTCTGAAGGCATACGTTTCTTGCTATTATGCAGGTTTAAATGCATTTCATAATGTAGTTTAGGTTACCTATCTCAATAAAGTCTATGGTTATTCCAAAGAACGTCTAGCGATTCTGGCGACAACCACCATTTCAGCGAATCTGAAAAGGTTCATGCTCCTGAACCAGGAATTTGTAGTGGAGTGAAGCTCAACTTTAGGTTTTCTGTGCACAGCTCTACACGAAAGATAAGTGAATTAATATTGAATTAAAAAAATCATACTTTCATATCAAAGTTGGTGATAATACAATGTCAAATAAAGTGAAGGATCACCAACATGATATCCAACCTGGCAGTGAACCAATGATACTCAGAAAGTGCAGCATCGGTGAAACAAGTTCTAGCAGCATCTCTGTTGCAGCTTTATCATTAAACAGATCAATCAGGGTGTCCTGGTTGGCTTGTCCACATATCATTTCGCAATATAATGACAAGAAGCTGCTTGTGGATGGAACTAGAAGTCATCATCTGGGACAAATCCCCTCTGCAGCATTTCATCGTGATATCTAAATGCCTCTTTCATGTTTTCCTGGGAGACATGGCCATTTATCAATGCCGTGTACGTGGATCTATCAGGATCTATCCCTTTCTCAATCATTTTCCGGAATATGTTTCCGGCCTCCTGCATTCTACCAGCCCTACAGAATCCATTCAAAATTACATTATAGGTAATGATATCGGGCATCAGCCCTTCCTTTTCCATGCAATCTATCAAAACAAATGCTTTATTCATGTTTTCTTCCCTGACAAAGCCATTGATGAGGGTATTATATGTAATGCTATCAGGACCAACCCCATGAGAAATCATCTTACCAAAGAACTCATATGCTTTTGATGCATTACCTGATCTGCAATAGCCCTTCACAACCGTATTACACGTTATGAGAGAGGGCTTAATACCTTTTTCGATCATTTCATACCACAATCTAAAGGCCTCTGACACACAGCCCATGCTACAATAAGCATTTATGAGTATAGCATAGGAAATTTTACTAGGAAAAATCTGCCTAGAGATCATACCATGCCATAACTCATTTGCTTTCTCCATGTCTCCTGCCTTACAAAATCCATCAATTACTGTGTTATATGTCACAATATCTGGTTTGATACTCCTTTGAGTCATTTTTCCAAACAAACATAGCGCCTTTTGCATATTCCCAACCTTACAATGTCCATGAATAAGTGTGGTAAACGTGTAAAAATCAGGAAGAACACCCCTTTCCATCATCTCATTATACAGTTCATCAGCATCAGTAAGCATCTTCTCTTTGCACAACCCATTTAATAATGTGTTATATGTCACCACATCCAATACGCAACCCTGCTCGAGCATTTTATCTCGCATCCTCAAAGCCTTTGACACCATGCCATGTTTACAATACCCATCTATGAGGATAGTATAAATAACATTATCTGGAACCAGTCCAAAAATCTCTATATCTCTAAAATACTTGAAGGCCTTATCAAGAATTCCATTTTTTGAAAACAACCCAATAAGAGAACTGAAGCTATGGAGATCAGGAACCACACCTCGATGCACCATCTCGTTAAAAATTTCTTCAGCTTCAAGAATATTTTCTTTTCTACAACTCTCAACAAGTAATGTGTTATAAGTAGTAGTATCAGGACTCAATCCATTGCTCATCATCTCATTCAGAACTTCCTTTGCCCTTGTATATTTTCCCTTTTTACACAAACCAGTTATGATAGCATTATATGTCAAAAGTCCTGGTTTCATCCCTTTGTCCGACATCAAGTTCATTACCTCGAATGCTTCTTTCAAAAGTCCTTCGCGACAATATGCATTGATGAGAGTATTATAAGTCACGTTATCTGCAAAAATCGCCTTTTCCTCCATCTCCGAAATGAATGACTTTACATCATCAAATCTACGATCTTTACACAATGCATTGACCATAATATTTAATGTATACACATTCATTGCAATCCCAGTTCTAGCAATTTCCCTATACACTTCTGACACCAAATCCCCCCATCCAACTTTCACTATCCCTCCAAGAAGACTATTGCAAGCATTTATGGACAAAGAAAGCCCCTTATATCGCAAGATTCTAAACACCTCAGTTGCTTCCCTTAACTTCCTAGCTTGGACATACGTTCTAACCAGCAAATCAAACACTAGACCATTCGACTTCCAAACACCATTTGTTGATAACAAAGACTCGACAATCTCAACCCTCGATGCTCCACTTCTCCTGACCATTCTAAGAATCAAAGCTTGAGCTTCGGACAACCTCCTACAACGAACCAAAATATCAATCATTGCACTCAACGAGTTTGATGAATGATTAATAGTGGTACTATGTGAAACAACATAATCTACAAATCTCTGGCCCAGCTGCAAATTATCGCCGCAGCGGGATAATACCTCAACTACGATTAATGAGCTCAAGCGAAATCGAGAACTATGGAAAGAACTCAAATTACCTTGCTTTAAACTGAAGAGAACTTTCTCAACCAACATAGAATCGGCTAGTACTGTTGACGAAACTCGTTCTTGATTGGGACTTTGAGAGACTCCACGCGTTTGTATACATCTAAACGCAAACTGTGGAAAAGGGCATCTAAGAGAAGTGACGATGTAAAGAACTCTGTACGTTTTAGACGTTGTATGTGACCGTATACGAGAAAGTACTCCCTGAACCGCCATTTTAAAGGGAATATCAAGCAATTGTTGGACCAATCTTCTAGTTTTCTTTAACGGGTATGTAGAGATTGGTATGCTTTGAATGCCTTCGAACTGATCGACACGTAGCAACTGCACACAGGACAGGACAAAAGAGAGAGAGTAAGATGAAGCGGCAACCAACACAAAGCAAAGGCCTTTGTTCGAAGTGGCAGCCCAACAACACAACAGTGGACATCTCCGGCGATGCGTTTGCAGCGGAAAGATATTTTTGAATGCTGAGATGGCAATTCATGATTGGTTGAACCAACCTCTCACGACGTGGCCATCTTAATCAATGCAGTAAATGTGTGAAATTTTCACTGGTGATAATGTTTCACCGTCAACGACCAATAAGCACCACACACGTTTACGAGACCATACAATTCAATTGACGCTGAACGTATCATAAGTGACAGGTCTGTCCTCTTTATTAACTCTTTAACTTGTCTCTTTTAACCGGAAAAAAAAAAAAAAACAGAAAGCAGAAATGTTTAAACCCTATCTCTGCTCTGTAAAAAACCAAAAAACTCTCTACTTTCAAACACACACGCTCTCTCTCTCTCTCTCTTGACGGCCTCTCCGATCTGCACTCTACCGGCAACCCTTAGAGAGAGAAGGTGTATTTGCTATTTGGTACCAAAATCCCCACTTTCTCTTCCTCTAACTGTCTTTATATTCTCTCCTTCTCCAACTGTCGTTATATTCTTGTGTTGATTTCATTTTTGTGATTCTTTAATTTCTTATTCCCTGTTTGCTTCTTGAGAAAATTAAGACTATAATCGTTTTAATTTTCATTTGTGATTCAAGAAACCATCTTTTAGTGGCCATTATTCTCATTTTGGTTTTGATTTATCATCCTGAATATGTGGTGATGTATTAAGTTGTGAATCTCATGATTTATGCTGCTTAGCAACTGAAAGGATTGAAATTTGATGCCAAAATATTGTGTTATTTTGTTGGTGATCTCTATCTTTAAAATTCGAAGTGCAGGAATTTTTTGATCGCTAAAGAGGCGAACCGGGGGATAGGTTTTGATTGATCGTCAAGACTTTACTTTTGCGTACGGCTGATTAATTGAATTTTCACTGGAGGGTTTGTGTTGAATAGAAGATGAAGAATTGTGAGCGTATGGCTAATGTGGCTTTAGCAGGTTTACATTTGTTTTTTTTTGGTTATATGGCTGAATTAAAGCTGTTCATTTGCAGTTATTTAAATTATTTGTAATTAATATAAGTTGGATAATTCAGGAAAACCATTGCACTCAGTATGAAGATTGGGTTTTGAGCACTGTTACTGGCACCTTTCTTTTGTCAATGAGTTTCGGTACTTGAACCTTGTCTAACACTATTCAAATAATTGAATGCAGGTCTCACCCTTGCTCCCCTTGTTGTGAAGGTAGAGCCAAACATAAATGTCATCTTGACTGCCTGTCTTGCAGTCTACGTTGGTTGTTACCGATCTGTCAAGCCAACGCCTCCTACAGTAAGCATTCACTTGTTTATTTGTTTGATTATAATTTCATGGTTATATATGGGCAATACCTAATATGCTGTTAACTTCCAGGAAACCATGTCCAATGAACATGCAATGCGATTTCCCTTTGTTGGGAGTGCCATGCTGTTATCTCTCTTTTTGCTCTTTAAGTTTCTTTCTAAAGACTTGGTTAATGCTGTGCTGACATGCTACTTTTTCGTTCTTGGAATTGTTGCTCTTTCGTAAGTTCCTTCCACAATTGATTTGATTTTAATAGTTAATATCCTCATGAAGATGGTTGATTGTGATTTTTTGACATCATTTTATTATATTCTTCTTGTTTCTGCTTTTCCCAGGGCAACATTGCTACCAGCTATGAAGCGTTTTCTTCCTAAGCATTGGAATGATGACTCTATTGTCTGGCATTTTCCATATGTTCGTTGTAAGTGATGCTCTTACAATCCTTTCACATTTTGCATTGCAAATTAAACTAATATTGTCTTAATTTTCTTGTTATTTTCGCATTAATTTTGTATCAAATGTATTAGTTAGTATGTTTACATAATTTTTGCTTGGATTGAACTTTGGGTGTAAGTTTCCAGAGTATTTTATTGTATCTGTTTTCTCAATGCAATTTTGAAGTTTGCTGCCCTAGCTTCTGTTTGCATAATGATTGTGGAAGTAACCTAATAATCTTGAGACTAGCCCTTAACCAGAGTGATTTGCAGCTTGTTATATCATTTTTTGATCTTAGTTAAGGGTAATTGCTAATGCTTATATTTTGGTACCTGTCCCTGTGTTTGAAAGGTGAATTTTGATGAGTTAGATGGTCATACTTATGTTCTTAATTGAAACATCTGTTTATGCTGGAAAAATATTGTTACTTCAGATCTGGTTATGGAAAAATTTTGTACTCTGGTAGATGCCACTGCTAGGTCTTTTCTGTTCAAACTAGTGTTAGAAGGTTAGGGTTGTCCACTTGTTCAATCAGTTAGTTTGCCAATTTATAGCTTGTGCTTGATCTAGTTGACATCTTGCTTGCATTATGCAGAATGATGTTTTTCCCTTTACCTTTCTTACACAGCTTTGGAGATTGAGTTCACAAGATCTCAGATCATTGCAGCAATACCTGGGACATTTTTTTGTGCATGGTATGCGTCTCAAAAGCATTGGTTGGCTAACAATATATTGGGCTTGGCTTTCTGCATTCAGGTCGGGTGTTGTTTGCAAGTATTTAAGGTCCAACTGCTCTAAGTCTATCTTTGGAGTCCCAAGGATTTACATATGTTTTCTTGCAGGGTATTGAAATGCTTTCCCTTGGGTCATTTAAGACTGGTGCTATCCTCTTGGTAATTGAATTTACTTTCTGTTTCTAAAGTATTTTCAATACTTATGTTTAATTTCTGATTGGATGTTCATGGTGCTTTACTATCGAAGTTTTTTTGGGTCTCATTTGCATGACCTTCCATTGACTCATTTGTCTTTTTCTCCTACTTCAACGATCTCCACCTTCAACAAGCACCATCACCATTAGTGCAACTGAGGATATTGCCATGATTTGAAAGTTCTATCATATTTGGATCACATTGTCACTAATATTGTAACTAAACTCATTCATCACCATTGCTTTTGCTATACTCCTCTAATCAGCATGTGGCTTTACTACAATACAAGTGCTTCTACAGATATCCCCGCAATTTTGATCCTCTAATCTAGCATCCAAGAGTATATAAGCATTAATCTTATATTCATTTGGAACTGTTCCCCATTAATCCTAGTATTGATGTAGTTACACAGAAAAAGGGCTAGAGTCCTGAAAGAATTGCTGTTTGCCATGACCTGTAGCTGTCATGTTCCTCTTGTTATGAACCTTTACACGCATGCCCTAATTTAAGTTCTTTATGTTTAATATTGGATTCTGGATTCATTTATATGGTTTTATAATGTGTCTGCCTTGATTGATCATGGCAAGGATAATACCTGTACTATCATGACAAGCATGCTTTCCTTCCTAATCACTGTAGGCTGGACTGTTTGTATATGATATCTTTTGGGTTTTCTTCACTCCTGTGATGGTTAGTGTCGCTAAATCTTTTGATGCTCCAATCAAGGTTAGTGTTCTATCAACAATTAGCTTATCTCTGGCTGTAAAACTCATCATGGTTTTTTTACTGTATGCTAATTGGAAAGGTTCAACTCTTCATAGCTTCTATTCCCAACAGCAGATGCTGCACGGCCATTTTCTATGCTTGGACTGGGTGACATTGTGATTCCTGGTAAGTTCTTAAAATTCAATTTGGAGCCAATAGATGGCGATCACTTCTTTCGATTCTCACTTTGAAATGTTTTTTCTTTAAAAAAAAAAACTTTTAGGTATATTTGTTGCTCTGGCGTTGAGATTTGATGTCTCTAGAGGAAAAGATAGTCAGTACTTTAAGAGTGCTTTTCTGGGGTATACAGTTGGGTTAGTCCTTACAATTATTGTCATGAACTGGTTCCAAGCTGCACAGGTAAGTTGACTCAATGGGCTCTTGCTATTTTGGTCGTCTTTCATGTTTTTAATTTGAATGTTTGTTTATACATGCCATGGTTTCCCTATATTTGCAGCCTGCGCTTTTGTATATTGTGCCAGCTGTAATAGGATTCTTGGCTGCTCATGTCCTATGGAATGGTGAAGTCAAACCGGTTTGTTCAACACCTTCTTTTAAGTCTTTTTTTTTCCTCTTCTCTTTTGTCCCGCAGTTTAATTTGGATTCACATAGGAGTTTTATGTTGCTGACTTTAGAGTCAGCGTTATAATTAGTTTATGTCATAGTCTTACTTCATCTTAACGACTAGTTGGCTAAAGGAAAGGACATATTTCCATGATTTATGTACAATCGCTATATCAAAAGCAAGTAAGAATTAATATTCCATCCTGCTAGAATCATTCAACTTCATTACCAGAAGTAGCCATAAAGCTGTAAAGTGGCCAAATGTGAATGGTTGCTAATTTTACTTGGCTTGTTCTCACGTTTTTATTTTAAAGCCAAGCTTATGCTATTAAAGTAATACGGGTCATGTCTTCCGACAAATATGCAGTTAATGGAGTTTGACGAATCCAAGGCTGGGGGGTCATCTGAAGGAGGTGATAAAACCAACTCTACCAAAAAGGTGGAGTGATTTGGAGCCACCGAAAGCCAAGGCCCTTTGTAGCAATCAGGAAGAGAGTCCCAGCAGTTTTCTATTCGAGGACTCAGAAAAGCCTTTACAATCATCAGGAAGATAGTCCGAGTAGTTATCTATTTGAGGACTCAGAAAAGCCTATACAATCTAAATCTTGGCTAACTTACTCAACCTGACACATTCTGGAATCAAAGCAGAAAAATAATACATTTTGAGGCAATTTTTAGCTGAGACAATGTTTGTTTCTATCTTCCCATCTTAATATCATATTTATTCAGGTGAGAACTGTGTGTTGGTCCGAGTTTGCTTTCCTTTTGTTCTCTTCCTCAACTTTCTTCACCAGTACATTCATTTTAGTGATTTTTGTCTCTTGTTCGAGGCTAAAAGTTAAAACTTTACAAGTGGAAGCACGACCCAAATTTGGATTGATGGAAAGACAAAAGAGTTGTATACTACGCTAAAAAAATTGACATCAACAATTTTATGTCAAGTGAAATGCATATAAATATAGAGTTTACTCGAAGTAGTTGGCGGATGTTTACTTTTTCAATCGTCTGTTGTTCTATATAAATACATAAATAATAAGAAAAGGCCCAGAGTTAAAATCCGACCCACAGCAAGAGGACACCGAATCGTAAGTACCAAGCCTTTAATTGTTTCTTGTCGGAATGGGGAATGTGTTCTTATTTTGCTGGGAAACTTAAAAAGCAGAGAAGATTAAAACTTTCAAGATAAACCACAAAGTGCAGTTGAGTATAATCAATAGCCTAAAAGACATAACACTGTGATTTGAATCATACATACGCAAGCCACCCCCAAGACCCGGATAATAAAAATCAAAATACCTTCTTTGCCTCTTTCGGACCCTCTTACCGTCTGTCACAGCAGAATTAGGATATGGGTAGATGTCAAGAGGGCTACTGTCGTACCCAATGAGACTCAATTTTCCGTTTTCCCTGGTGGCTGTGTAAACGATTCTGCGATTACACTCTTGACGGGGTTCTCTTTTGGAGCCAATCTAAGAGAAAAAGGAGAGAATCCCAAGGAGGGACAAGGCATGGAAGGTTAAAATTTGCTCCTCTTTTCCTCAACCTACGGTTGTTTTTGATAACTGGGTTCTTAACTTTTTTTTTCTTTAAATTTAGTTTTTTGGTCTTTATCTTGTAATTTCTGTTTGGGAATGTTCCTTTATTGAATTTTCCTTTTCGGTGAGCGACTAAAAATTGGAACTTTAAGACCGGAAACTTGAGTTTTTTCTGCATTCACCAGCACCGTTTTCAACAACCAGTTAATACCTGGTGGACTTCCTGCGTTTAGATTTTTGGTTCAGGGTGATTCATTGGTCGACAATAAAACTGAGGATTTTTCTGGGAAATTATACTTTTATTGTTTTTGCCTTCGGATTTGCTGTTCCAGCTGTTTCCGTTGCTTTGTTAGAAACGTAAAATTTTGACTACTATCCTTGAACCTTTTGTTTGCTCTGCCACTATCGTGCAAACAAGTCTATTGCTTAGTTGTCCGATTGAGTCCTTCTCTGAGTTTAATTTGTCTGCAATCTTAATCTAGTCTTTTTTGTTTTTTTTTGGTCAACCTCTGATACAACATGTTTCTTGGGGAGGGCTGAGTTACAAGTGCCTGATATTTCAAACATTTCCTGATTCTGCTTCTAGAGTTAAATGAAGAGGTTCAACGGAAGGCAGATTGCATGTGAATGGCTTTCTTCTTTGTTTAATTATTATGCAAGTTCTTGTAGCTCTTTCAAATCTGATGTTTCACGTAGTGGATTTTTCTGTTACTTAAAGAATGTGGAAAAGTTGTTATATGGATCTGACCAATTTGATTGCAAGGTTGGACCGGCCAATTTTTTTCTGATGCATGATAACAATGGCGAAGACTGATAGTTAGTCCTACTGTTGTTCTCCATATGACTAATCTTTTCCAAAGGCACTAGTTCTCTAATTTAGGGATAATGTTAGGTACCATAACTGGATTTCAACGCTTTTAAGGAAGTCTTCACCATTTTAGTAATTTTGCCCTGATAACGTGTTCTTGGGGTTTCCTTGCATTAATATTTCTAGTAGCAAGTGCTGCAAAAAAAAAAACAAGATGGTGCTGTAAAACATAAAGTCCTGAGTTAAGTACATGTCTTTGGGTGGGTTTTTCTTGTTACGCTCTTATGTTACCTATTGTATGTTCACCTACATGCTTCATTTTTTAATGGGATGAAATTTCTAATACTTGAGCTTGGCGTCAATGGGATTCTGATGGTTTTAATGATTTATCTTTCTTGTATATGTTTTTCAAATTAGATATGAGTGAGGCACACTCTGAAGAAAATAGAGTTCCTGCAGATAAGAATATCAAAAGGAAACTCAAGACACCAGCACAGGTTATCGCTTTGGAGAACTTCTATAATGGTACAGTCACTTTTCAGTCTTTCTATTTGTTCCAGGCTTCAGAGCTTAGTTATATATCATCATGAAGGTGAAATGTTTTGTTTTCTCAGAGCACAAATACCCCACAGAAGAAATGAAATCAAAACTTGCACAGCATATAGGATTGACGGAAAAACAAATATCTAGTTGGTTTTGCCACAGAAGATTAAAGGATAATAAATCTTTGAGAGATGAGACCCATGCTAATGGAAGACTTGATCGGTCTAGCGGTATTATTCAGGATCGTGGGAGTGGATTGCGACAGGATTCTTGTGGCAGTACTAAACAAGGTGATTACAGAAATATTGAAGCGAGGGAAGCTGAGAGCGAGAGGCTTTATGGCCATGACATTTCTGCTGCTGATGTCACCCATGATTATACCAGCCGATACAGAGTGAGTTCTGGTCACATGGATGATACATCTTCAGAAAGTGGTTCATCCTTGCAAGATAAAATTTTCCCTCAAAACGCGAACCACTTTGATATGGAAGGTTTGAGGTATCTGACGCAGAATGGGGCCATCATGCCATTGATTCCAAAAGGTGCAGCTAGCTTGGGTCATAAACCATCAGGATATTTGAAAGTAAAGGGTGAAATCGAAAATGCAGCTATAACTGCTGTCAAGAGGCAGTTGGGCAGGAATTATAGGGAAGATGGTCCTCCACTTGGTGTTGAATTCCAGGAACTTCCTCCTGATGCATTCGTCTTGCCAAGCAGGGATACAGTAACTGGTGAGCCAAATTCCTTCAATAAATTATTTATATCGAATTTGCAAAGTAGACTGGGATGCCTTATAATTCGCTTCTTAGTTATTTACACAATTTTCTTATAAAACTGGTTTGCCAATAGTTGAATAGCGCTAAAATGCAAACGTGGACATTTCTATAATCCTTAGGTAGCATGGGATGATTGAGTGACTATTTATTTAGAAGAAAGGAGCTGCTGAAAAAGCCAATCTAGTATGATGTCATAAAGATTGTTGACTGGCATAATCTATTGGTTTGATTTTCTTATTTCTATCGAGTCAGCTAAAAAAATCTGATTTTTATAACCACAGACCTTGAAACTTGTTTATGAGCTACAACATGTGTCTGGGATAATAAGATAAATATGTTTGTTCCTTCTGGTATGCCTAAGTTTAATTTTTTGGCTTGTTCTCAATCGAATATTTTGTGACTCTTGGTGTTACCTCTTAGCCAGTCGCATTTCCTTGGTCCTATGATGGATGCCACTGTAGTTTTATCAGTATATTATTCTGTTATGACTGTGAATATCCGATGGGATTTGTAATTATCTTTATCATTTAATGCTAAAACACATATGCAGGATCATTCTATGTTGGTGATCTTGCTCGGATCCATTCTCCTGATGTTCCTGGAATTAGAAAGCACTCCAGTTTAACTGTAAGTTGTTTCTTTTCACCTTATTAATATTTTAATCGGATATATTACTCAGTGTAAGGTTATGACTCCATGGAATCTATAGGAAAATAGCGTCAGAGAATCTTGATCATTTGTAGCTAGAAAATCACAATTGATCTTTCTAAAATTCAACAATTTACCTTTGTTATTTTGGTTTGAGACTAACATAGTTATTAATCCTGTGAAGTCAAATAGTTTTCTTTTTGTTGTCTAAGATTATAACCATGTACAGAAAGAAAAGAGGGCTAACTTAGAACAACCTTGAACATGTTAAGCAATTGCAAAAGGTACATAAATGTTTCACGGCGGTCCTATGCTCTTCCATCTCTCAATATAAGTAATTCCTTTAAAACTTAACATACCTCAATTATTTCGTCTGAACTGAAAGTAGTTATTAATCCTGTGAGGTAAAGACACAAATTGTTTGCTACATGAAAGATAACTATGTCTTTGGGAAGATTTAAGTTTTTTAATATTCTTTTTGTGTATCATCATGTGGATTGAGTTGCATGTTTGTTAAATAAAGTGGTATAATTACCAATATTTATGCCTTGTATTGACTAGAAGAGAAATAATAGATAATATTTTTGATCAGTTGCATTACAAAGATATTGTTTCTGCATCGTCAGAAGTAGAATTTTCCACTGTTGCTTGTGTTTTTTATGATGAAAACTTTGTATACAATTCATTGGGAATTGAGTCCAAACTTACGTTCTGAATTAAAATGTCTGTTTATACAGAATTATGATGCACGAAGCAGTCATATGACTTCTCCAGACTCATATCTGGAAGTGCCAAAGTGTGAGCCCAAGCATGGATCTGATTCTTTCGAGAGGAAATCTCACAAGAAGCAAAAGAAGAAGTCTTCTTCTTATAATTATTCCAACTTCAACCCCGGTGGGAATTCTCCCATGGATTGTTATGATGATGTTGCGGGTGAAATGTCTGCTTATGGCAGCAAAAGAAAATATAGCATGATTTCCAAACATGGCATTGAAGGAATGAAATCAGATTCTGTTTCCAACGACCATAGCCCTGAGGGAAGGAGACATGAGAGGGAGCAGATGGAGCCATGGTTGCATCGTTATGATGCTGGGAGTCCGAAGATGGGTGAACACAATGATTTTGTGCCTAAACCTTCAAAATTAATGCTTGGGTCTGGCAAATCTTCCAACATAGAGTGGGGAGCACCATATCGAAGGATAGCAAAGGTTGAAATTTGTTACCTTCCGACATTTAACAGCTTTCTTGACAATAGTGTTGGTTTATTGCTAACTGGCATGTGGGATGTTTGCAGGAAAATAAACTTTTTAGAGAAATGAAGGAAATAGAAGAGTACGGTGACCCAGTTAGAGTAAATAAGCGTCCAGAAAATGAGAAAAAGGTCAGTAAAACCGGTGGTTAACCTCTTGTAATATCACCTAGATGCTGCATATCATCTAGATACTTATCTATTTGATAAACAGAGACATTGTATTTATGTATCGTGGTTTGATAATTCCCCAATTGTTTGGCTGAATTTTGAAGGTTGCAAAACGATCAAGAGTTGAGATTCCACCTCAAGAATATGCATCGAGAGCATCATTTCCTGACATAGCCCCAAGGAAGACTCCAACTAAAGGGTCAGTAGACTTTGACGGTATTAATTGCTGTACTATTCTTAATGATAGATATTTTAGATATAACGTGGCTCAAAAACAAGTGAAATGGACTGAAGGGATTTATGTCCCCAGTCCAACTCATTTTTTATTAAGAATTTGTTGGAAGTTTAGTTGAGAGTGTGTATGTCTCTCTGTTTCTGTTCTTTTTAGTAATCATTGGTTTTTGACGAGTATATTAGGCGGCACTGGGACAGATGCATGTGTAAGAAGACTTTGATTATTCAATAAGTTATTCAAAATCAAGGACGATTGAGACTTTTGTACATGAAGGACAATATTTTGAAACAACCCAACTGAAATCCCTCTTTCCTTCTCCTACTGTCAAAATAAAAGAAGCAAAAGGAATAAGGAGTTCATGTTGGAGTGATTGAGCAGTGTGCATGGCTCATGTTTGTTTTTTCTGTAAAATTTTTAACATTCAGTTATCAAATTTAGCATTCCAAATGTTCAATTGACCTTCATACAGCATCTGACATTACTTGAGCTTTTATGTCTTTCATAGACCTGCAATTGAGAGGCCATCTAGTTTCAGTGAAGATGAGGCTGCCGAACCTAGTTCTTCAGGTGATTGAGGTGAACGAGGTTGTCAAGTTTCTCAGATCGTGTAACAGCAGATGGAAGAAACTGCCAGATTCTTCAGATGGGGAGAATTGCTAGACTTGTTTAGGATGATAAGTATCTTTTGGCTTAACAAGCGGTCGATCAACCTGTTTGTATGTATATATCTATGTATATGTATATTTAAATCTTACTTTTAGTCATGGTAGGCATGCTTCTCTTGAATTTTGGTTGTAAATCTGATGTAGCCAGGATTTCAGGTTGATGGAAACAAAGCTCTGGTTTGAGCTTGCAAGGCATATGCTTTGTCCACCCTTGAAAAGCCAAGACCCAAATTCACCTTCTTTCCTTTTTCTCTTTTTCCCTTCGTCTTCCAAGGGCCTAAATGACAAGTATAAATCTTGGGTTGCCCAACTCTTTATGCATGAACTTAAATTCAATGCCTCCTACTTACTAAATTAAACCATGCATTGATTGAGCAATTGGGAGTTTTAAGTGCTGAAGAGGATGAAGTAAGGCACATGATCACTTGCATATGAAATTCTGATTTATTTGTACAAGCAATCTTTTCTTCAACCCAACAGACGCATTTAATCAATAAGAGAACGTGTGTTTGACAGGCTATAGACAGTGACCCAAATTATCGAAGTCTGCCTGTCACAAAATAGGATCCACTTTTAAAAGTTAGTTAAGATAGGGGCTCATAAATGAAGGGTTGCCTTCAGCTTGATCTTTGATAGGCACTACACTAGCAAGCAGCAATGGATGGATGAAGATGAAGCTTCAACCCATAAATACACACGCTTAGTATGGCAACATGGCTCACTGAGTCTACGAGTAAGAAAAGGGAAAAAGAGAAAGGGGGGAGGGGACCAGAAATTTTAGCTAACTACAACACTACTTTTCAATAAAGTGCAGTGCAGAGACAGAGGAAGTGGTGGTGGTGGTGGTGTTGGTCTTAATCAATCGTGACTTGTTACTGTTTAAGAAGTGTGATGCGTGAATTCTAATTCCAACCCTTTACTTTTACCTATTCCAATTTCCACGCCTTCTGCATTAATATTATTCCTTTTTTTTCTTTTTTGGAGTAGAATGGAAAAATAAATCTAGCTAACGAATAGTTCTACGATACTGGATGCCCTGGCTATCCCGAAGGAGGAGCGGTAAAAGAGACACGGGAGGCTCCGGTAGGTAATGTAGCCCGGTGCCGGTACGAAAGGATAGGGTAGTTAAGTAGTCCGCTAATTGATTCCCTTCCCACGACCTTTTTTTTCTTTTCTAAAAAATCCCCCATCAACTTGGGATTTAGCTAAAGAACACAATTATTTAACATATAATAACATTTACATATATATATATATATATTTTAATTGTTCTGAAAAATCATGAGCCAGCCATCACCTTCATTACTATGCCTTCGCTTTATTCTCTCTCTTCCTATAAACAACAGCACACATACCCCCACACACACTCTCCCTCTCTCTCTCTCTTTGGACTCATTGTTAAAATATGTTTGCTCACTCTCTCTCCCCTCTGCACATCGACTCCTTTATTAGATCATTTTCTTTTTCTCCTTAGATTTTCCCTCACTTTCTCCCCATTTTTTCTTCCGCTCCAAACACGCTCGGTTTTCCGGAGACTGCTATTCCTTCTCATTTCTTTGATTGATTCTTTCTCGCTTATACACTACCCCCCTCTCTCTGTCTCTCTCTTTTTTTCTCGCGCTGGTTTACTCCTTCGGGTTGTTTAGTCGATTGGCTTCTTCTTTAACTGCAATTGAAGTAGTGATAGTGGAGGAATTGGAGTTGAAGTGAGTGATCATGACTCTGGAGCTGAGCTCTCGTGGAGATTCGAATCGGTTGCTTCCTCTGACTGAGGATTTGTTAGGGTTTGGAGTGGTGAAAGCTGTGTGCCTTCTTAGTGATGCAAGTGTTTGGCTTTTCTGAGAATGGGGGGGTTCTAATCAGATTGTCATTGCTTGTGCATAAGTTTTCTTTGCTATTAAATTTTTATTTCTCTTTTTAATTTTTTTTTGGGATTAATGCTGAGGAGTGATAGAATGACCTCGGATCTTAGTAGAAATGGCCCAGTTGAAAGAGACATCGAGCAGGTAATAAGTTATTATTCTTCACAAAATTTGACCTGCTGCTTGTTCTATATTAGCTCATTCAATGTCTTGGGACAACTCATACTATTAGATTCTTGTAATGATTGATTCATATGGATGATTGGAAGCTGAGGGGCTTTGCTGATCTTGAAAACTTCGGGCGTGGTTGGAATAATTGTTGGAAAAATTTGGTAACCTGGTAATTTCTTGCTTGATATTATGATGTGGAGGACTGATTGGTGAGGTACGGAGTTCCGTGCGCTGTGTTACATTTTGTTCATATTCGTGTTGGTGCAATCCTCAGTTAAGAATGTGCTTCTAAATGCCCTGAACAGTTGTCTTGGTACACGTGAAACTAGAAATTTGGCAATCTTATGTGAACTGCGGTGGCTTAGTACCCGGAGGTGTAGAAGATTTTGTGTTGCATTCTGAGTAATTTGTATTTGGCTCTGAGTGAGACGACATCTATAGCAAGCTACTGCATGAGGATCTTCCTTTCCTTCTCTTCCTTTAATGTTATCAGAGATAGGGCTAACCGAAAAGCATCTTAGTATTCGTATTAATGTCCTCACTAAATAGAGACAGATAACAACAAGCTTTGTCCATGAGGACAAACACATTGTTTCTTGAAAACTTAAAAAATGATCTTACAAGATATTGTTTATATTGCAGTTCTGTTGGGTAAGCTTTGCTTTTACTGTGTGCATCAAATTTGCTGAGTATTCTAGTTATTGGATTGTCTATATAATAGGCCATCACTGCTTTGAAGAAGGGGGCCTACTTGCTGAAGTATGGGAGAAGAGGGAAGCCCAAGTTTTGCCCCTTCCGTCTTTCCAATGTAAGTTCCATCGAAATTTGTCAAATTTATTTACATTCAACCTGATCCTTATGTCTTTTTTTTTTCCCGTTCTTGAGTTTTGATGTGTCAAATGTGCAATTTTAGTTTACACTTTTCTTCCTTGTTTTATTTTGAATTAGTCTAGTTTCTTCCTAAACTAGACTGACCGTAAAGGTGATAAGGGAAACAGAAAGTATTGAGGATTTAAATTATGTGATTTTCTAATCTCCATTTTCCTTTACCAAGATACATAAAATTTGTTATTAGATTTTTTGTGTTACAAATTCTGACTGGTTAAATGCATTGCTAATTTCAGGATGAATCTGTTTTGATATGGTTCTCTGGGAAGGAGGAAAAACATCTTAGACTGAGCCATGTATCTCGAATCATATCTGGGCAACGCACTGTAGGTGTCTTACTAAGGAATTGACATGTTTCTTGAGTCCACTATTGTTTTCCTTTTTAACAATCATTTTTATCTATATCTTATGTCATGTTCTGTATGAGTGTTAAATGACTGGTCCAATGATTATTTGGCATATCATATGTTTAAGTACTGTCTGTAGTTAACTGATTAAGCCATGTCTCTTTATTTCAGCCTATCTTTCAAAGATATCCTCGGCCTGAGAAGGAATATCAGTCATTTTCTCTTATATATAATGACAGATCTCTAGATTTGGTAAGATTTTCACTGCATGCTTTTTGTTTGGAATGTGCTTATAGTTCCATGTGCACATTTTATGCAGTTAATTCTTGCCATGATATCCCTATTATGTTTCGCTCCCTGTGCTGCTTATGAAGCTTATTGTAATGCTTTGCTGGTTTTCTTCAACCAGATTTGTAAGGATAAAGATGAAGCTGAGGTGTGGTTTAGTGGATTAAAAGCATTGATTTCACGGAGTCATCATCGAAAATGTAGAACGGAATCAAGGAGTGATGGAATTCCATCTGAAGCGAATAGTCCTCGGACATACACTCGTAGAAGCTCTCCTTTGAATTCCCCCTTTGGGAGTAATGATAGTTTGCAGAAGGTTTGCAGCTTTTTGATTCACATCTTCTCCACTCCCCACCCTTCCTTATCCATCCAAAATTATTTGTAAATTTTAATAAAGGGGCTTCTTTTTATGTGTTTCAGGATGGCGATCATCTCCGAATACATAGTCCTTATGAAAGTCCTCCTAAAAATGGTCTAGATAAGGCATTTTCAGATGTAATACTATATACAGTTCCTCCCAAGGGGTTTTTCCCGTCAGATTCTGCTAGTGGCTCTGTGTCTTTGTCATCAGGAGGTTCGGATAGTGTACATGGTCATATGAAAGCAATGGCAATGGATACTTTTCGAGTTAGCCTATCAAGTGCTGTTAGCTCATCTAGCCAAGGCTCTGGTCATGATGAAGGTGATGCCCTGGGGGATGTTTTCATGTGGGGAGAAGGAACAGGAGATGGCATCCTGGGGGGTGGTATACATAGAGTTGGAAATTGTTTTGGTGTAAAAATGGATTCTCTATTGCCTAAAGCTTTGGAATCTGCTGTAGTACTTGATGTTCAGAACATTGCCTGTGGTGGACGACATGCTGCTTTGGTTACCAAGCAAGGAGAAATTTTTACCTGGGGAGAGGAATCAGGAGGCAGGCTTGGGCATGGTGTGGACGCTGATGTTTTGCACCCGAAGCTTCTTGATGCTCTCAGTAATTCAAATATTGAGCTTGTAGCATGTGGGGAGTACCATACATGTGCTGTGACCCTTTCTGGTGATCTGTATACATGGGGAGATGGCACTTATAATTTTGGTCTTCTTGGACATGGAAATGAAGTTAGCCATTGGGTCCCAAAAAGGGTGAATGGGCCCTTGGAAGGCATACATGTTTCGTTTATCTCCTGTGGACCATGGCATACAGCTGTCGTGACCTCTTCAGGGCAATTGTTCACTTTTGGTGATGGGACATTCGGTGTTCTGGGACATGGGGACCGGCAAAGTGTTTCATTACCTAGGGAAGTGGAATCCCTTAAGGGGCTTCGAACTGTGCGAGCAGCATGTGGTGTTTGGCATACTGCGGCAGTTGTAGAAGTTATGGTTGGTAATTCGAGTTCCAGCAATTGCTCATCAGGTAAACTGTTCACTTGGGGTGATGGAGATAAAGGTCGACTTGGACATGGTGATAAGGAACCAAGACTGGTTCCAACATGTGTTGCTGCTATTGTTGAACCCAACTTTTGTCAAGTCGCTTGTGGACATAGTCTGACGGTTGCACTTACAACTTCAGGACATGTCTACACAATGGGAAGTCCTGTTTATGGCCAGTTAGGAAATACCCAAGCTGATGGAAAGCTTCCTGCTCGTGTTGAAGGGAAGCTCTCCAAGAGTTTTGTTGAGGAGATTGCTTGCGGTGCCTATCATGTTACAGTTTTAACTTCCAAAACCGAGGTTTATACCTGGGGAAAGGGAGCAAATGGACGGTTGGGACATGGGGATACTGATGATAGGAGTTCCCCAAAACTGGTAGAAGCCCTTAAAGACAAACAAGTAAAGAGCATTGCTTGTGGCACCAATTTTACTGCAGCTATATGCCTTCACAAATGGGTCTCTGGTGTGGATCAGTCTATGTGTTCTGGCTGCCGCCTGCCTTTTAATTTCAAAAGAAAACGGCACAATTGCTATAATTGTGGACTTGTTTTTTGTCATTCTTGCAGTAGTAAGAAGTGTCCTAAGGCTTCTATGGCTCCAAATCCCAACAAACCATATCGTGTCTGTGATAATTGTTTCAATAAACTAAGAAAAAACATTGAAGCTGATGGTTCGTCTCATTCTTCTATAAGTAGGAGAGGTAGCATCAATCTTGGGAATAGTGAAGTTGTTGACAGAGATGAGAAGTTGGATTCCAGATCTCGTGCACAGCTTGCTAGGTATGCATCAATGGAGTCCTTGAAGCAAGCTGAAACCCGTTCTAAGAGAAACAAGAAGTTAGAATTCAATAGCAGCCGTGTTTCACCTGTTCCAAATGGGGGCTCCCAGTGGGGAGTTAATATATCTAAATCTTTTAACCCAATGTTTGGTTCATCCAAGAAGTTTTTCTCAGCTTCAGTTCCTGGATCAAGAATTGTTTCTCGTGCAACATCTCCAATATCCAGGCGAGCCAGCCCACCACGCTCAACAACACCAACCCCAACCCTTGGTGGACTTACCTCACCAAAAATTGTTGTGGATGATGCTAAAAGAACAAATGAAAGTCTTAGTCAAGAGGTTATCAAATTGAGGGCGCAGGTACCTATGCTTTTGTCCCCATCATTGATCATTTTTGTGTCTGTCCAGGACTGTAATGATGGCCAATATCTGAGTCCTTCCCCTTCTAATTTTAGATTGTAAAATTGAAAGGGCAACAGTTGACATCTGGCAAAGTTTAAGGAGCTGCTACCTTATCTTTTCACTATGAGTTATTTTGTTTAACTTTTACAGACTACTGGAAACGAGCTATTTTATGAACATGCACGGGACCATCTTTTTGTATCTTGATATGTTCGTCTTAATTTTGCTATAGATACGATTATTAAAGTGGGAGATGTATAGTCAAATTCTATTTCTAGTTCCCCTTTATTAACTGAGATTACGGGTGGACTTTATTTGACTGGCCAACAATTTACATTTTATTTTTGCATGAAAATCACAAAAGTAATCAGGCATTTTCAGGATCTATTGTTAGTGTATCACACAGGAATGGGATTTAAACCTCTGCCTTAACAACTATGATACTTGACTTGGTGAAAAGTTGCTAAGATTCAATTTTAGTACGATGATAATATATTTCAGTAATAATTTGACCCCATCTTTTCAATGGATGACACTGCAAGCTTGTATTATGTTTAAGGTTGTCTGCTTGGTTTGTTATGCCTTATATATCTTTGTTTTTCAGGTTGACAATCTTACTCGCAAAGCCCAACTCCAAGAGGTTGAGCTGGAAAGAACCACTAAACAACTGAAGGAAGCAATTGCCTTTGCAGGAGAGGAGACTGCTAAATGCAAAGCAGCAAAAGAAGTGATCAAGTCTCTGACTGCTCAAGTAAGATTATTTTGTTGATTAACATGGTTAACTTTTTTAATGTAATAAGTGATTTGCGCCGCCATTTGTTTGATTGAAAGGTCAAGATCTTATGGAGAAAGTGTGTTCGGTAATGTTGGTCAAACGTTATTTATCCAAACATAACCTAACTGAAAAAATAATGTGTGCATTTACTATTAGAGACTCATAATGTAAAGATCTGATAAAAAGCTTCTGGATAAGTGAATTGCACGCTTTGCGTTTAGGAAGTGATCTTAATTTTGTTAATAATGGTCCCTGCAAGTTATGAAACTCTCTATGTGTGAATTTTCACATATTGGATATGATACTTCTTACTCTGGAATGACCAAGTTTTTCAGCCTCATTTTTGTGGTGCCTGCATTTGATTGTTCATGGGTAGCTCATTTGTTGTCCATCGCCCTTTAGTTATTCTGTGATTGCACTAGTTGCAAATTTTAATGATATGTCTATCTTTGACAACTTGTGAGCTTTAATCAATATTTCAGAAAATTAAATTGACTACTATCTTTTTAAACTTAGATGCTTCACAATACTTGTAAATTTGATGACACTTCAAACTGCTGATAATGGATTATCTCTTTATGGTTCTAACAGCTGAAAGACATGGCTGAGAGGTTACCTGTGGGAGCAACCCGGAATGTTAAATCACCTACATTTACTTCCTTTGGTTCAAGTCCTAGTTTCAATGACATTTCTAATGTTACCATTGATCGTCCCAATGGCCAAATAGCAGGCCAAGAACATGAGATGAATGGGTTAAGTAGCCAGTCACTTTCTAATGGTTCCAGCACTGCTAGTAACCGCAGTTCAAATCATAACAGAACAGGCCATGTAGAAGCAGCGTCTAGAAATGGGAACAGAACAAGAGAAGGTGAATCACGTCATGAATCTGAATGGGTTGAGCAAGATGAGCCTGGTGTATACATAACACTTACTTCCCTGACAGGAGGTGGCAAGGATCTTAAGCGAGTACGCTTTAGGTATGTTGACTTCAACCATATGCTTATGCTTCCTGTATACGCTGCAAGCACACTTGATTCTTTGGTTATATTGACCTAATCATTAAGAATATCTAAGCATATCAAGTAAATACTTATTCTCTGTTTGTTTACGATATGTTGACCATATGGGAGAGGGGTACAAGATCTATATTTAAGAGGGATCAAAAAGCATATTTAAGTTAATTTAACAAGTGTCTAGAGACATTCTTTTTCTTTGTCAGTCTTGAGTAAAAACAATCGGGAAGGGACTCCATTTAACGAAAGTTTCATTCTTATTTGATAACTTCTACACAGTATAGGCCTCAGGTTCTATTTTTGGTCCCATCTATGAAATGATTGCTTGAGATCTCAAAAGAGATAACGCTATTAGTGAATCTTTCATGATTGATATACCTATGCTTGAGTTGACATTACTGGAATTTGTGTACCAGTCGAAAGCGGTTCAGTGAGCAACAAGCAGAACAGTGGTGGGCAGAGAATAGGTCCAGAGTTTATGAACAGTACAACGTGCGCATGGTTGACAGGTCAGGTGTTGTTGGCAGTGAAGATTTGGGTCATTAGCAAGTAGGAGCCTCTGTATAGGAAATGCTATTTTCAAGTTCCAAGCTGTACTAGCAGGGAGATCAAATTGTGTCTTCACCAATTCAATGTTCAGCTTGTTTAGAGAAGCTAGTTGGTGTAAGTGAGAATTATACATGTTTGATTGTGTTACTTTTGTTTTTTTGTTTTTTCCATACGATTTCCAATATTTTTTTTCCCTATATGCACGCCTTTGGGTGGGGAGGAGGGTTGAGAAATGTATATTCTTAGTAGGTTGCTTTGGTTTCGTTGAAATTCAGCTACAGCTGCCTTGTAAATTGGTAAGAGTATTCAACTACAGATTTTTTTCCAGGCTTGTTACAAACCTTTCTTCACTTATATTTCTGCAGGTAAATTTTCCATTCAATTATAAAGAGTACATGCAGCGGACATGTTTCACACACAAATTACTGATGGAGATCCCCTGTTTCTTTCAATTCTTGATCTGAACAATAAAAATGTTGACGGAGCATTCTGGTCATCTTGGTGGTGCATCCAACAAATAGCCCACCAAACTCGAACCAGAAATAACTTGATGAGTTTCTTCCATAGCCATGTGAGTATTACCCAATGAATGTTCTTGGACGTCTAGATTATCCACAAACTGTGTTAAGAATAATTAACCAGAATACTCAGCAGGCACGAGGAAGGAAGCTGAAAACGACGACTTCGAGGACTCCATCGTAGTAAATAAAAAAGATGCGCATTGTAACAACTATGCGATACGAGAGATACGTGTTGCTATCTAGAATCATGTTGTTAGCTGTTGTAACGGCCTTACTACACAAGGAAAAATCTGAAAAGTTTGTTGTCCTTTATGATTCATCCTCTTGTTGCCCTTTATATGCTTCATCCTCTCTCTTAATGTTTACATTAAGGAAACTTCACGCTCATTTTTGTAGCCAGTCCAGTGTACGAGTGAGCTAAAATACCCCCCTTTAGCAATACAGTAGGAGGCAATTTAAAATCGAGCTGCGAACAATTGGGCAAGAATTTACGACTGCAATTCACCATGGACGCATTGATCATCAAGGTAGGAGGATGCAACATTGGTTTATGTTACATCCTCCTATAGATACTCATGAGAGCAAATAGGAGTTAACGTAGCAAGGGTTCATCAGGAAAAGTGTCAGTCCCTAGGTATCGCCTGTGTACAGATGATCGAAAGTTGAACAAGTACATTGTTAAGAGAAAATTTACTATCTCATTGATCAAAGAATTCCTAAGGGGTGTAAGCCGATTCTCCAAGTTGGATTTAAGATCTGTAAATATATAGTGTACATATCTAACATATAACGTGGCCATGTAATCTTAGCATCAACAAAAGGGTGTAAGAATTCATTGCCTTATTTTCAGTTCTTTAGTGATTTCTTTACGTGCTATTAAAGGCAATTGTTAAGTTGACATTTGCTCATGGTATCAGAGCATCCGATCTTTGGTTGCTGATAAAATACCCATTCAACTAGAACTAGTTACTACTAATCATGGTAGAAAATGATCACAATAAGGAAACAAGACAGTAGCACAGAAGCCAAATTACCGAAGATCCTCTACAACTTCAACTATCAGATTACCCTAATATGGTTTTTGTTTCTTCTCCTCTTAATGGAAGCAACTACATGTCATGGTCAAGATCTATGAGAATTGCCGTAGCAGCTAAGGTGAAATTGAGATTGATTAATGGAAAATGCACCTCGACTAGAACATTGCCAGAATATGAATATTAGTTTCGGGTTGGAAAATGCACCTGGACTAAAACATTGCCAGAATATGAACATTAGCTTCGGGTTGATTACACGGTAACATCGTGGACTGAATTCCATCTCCAAGGAGTTAGTTGATGCCTTCATTTATACAATATTAAAGAAATTATGGGATGAATTGAGCTGCTTATTACCAATTCTAGAATTTACATATGGCTCTCTGCTAGCCAAAAGTCATGGATTCAAGAAGGAAGGTGGAAAGGAATATAACAAAGAAAGCAATCAATGGAGTGACAAGAAAAGAGAAACAAAGAAAGACAAATTTTGTGATATTGTACCTTCTTCAAACTGCCTGGATATCTGGAGTGGTATAAGGGCAACAAGGAACAAAAAGGAAAGAAGCAACTAAAAATGATGGCTGACCTTGCTGACACACCATTTGAAGAAACTGATAAGTATGAAATAATCTAGAAGACACCTGGTTGGATTATAGATTCCAAAAGACTATAAACTAGTGTTCTTCCCTGATGGATCAGTTAAAATGGTTCATCACATAGGTGATATAAGTACTCTTGCCACTGCTCGTCATATTTCCACTTCTGAATTTAACTGGATTTTACTTCATAAGCTTACTAACTCAGTTGCTATTAAGATCACATTTTATTCATCTTTTTGCATTTTTACGACCTACTGATTGAAAAGATTTTGGTAGTAGGAAGAGTTGCAGGAAGTCTTTACATTCTGGACAAGTCAAGCTCTCTGCAAGATACAATTGGTTCTTTTACTCAAAGTGCAAAGGAAGTAGTTTCCCATAGACCTAAGCAATTACCGTGTACCATTACAGGACATACAAATAAAGAGTTTGGCCCAGATTTACATAATTGGCACATCAGGCTAGGTCATGTAGCTTATGCAATCATAAAGCACATTACTGGTATCACTTCCATCGACTCAATGCATTTACCCCATATGATGTTCGTCCCCTGTCCAAACAACAAAGATTGCCATTTTCCAAGAGTCAAATACCACGTCTTTGACCTCATCCACGTACACCCCATCCATCTCTGGAGCACATTATGTCGTAACAATTGTTGATGACTATAGTAAGGCTACATGGACATTTCTACTTCACCAAAAAACACATTCCTTGCCCTTGTTGAAAACCAGTACCAAACCACTATCAAAACCATTAGGAGTGATAATGGGAGTGAGCTTATCAAGAATGCTCAAACCTCTTTCAAACCAAAGGAATCGTACACCAGAGATCCTGTTTATACTCCCCTTAATAGAATTGAGTAGTTGAAAGAAAGCATGAGCACCTCGTTCAGATCACTCGATCTCTTATGTTCTGAAGAAAAATGCCTAATCAATTTTGGTAAACAGACTTCCAACCCCTATATTGTCATGGAAAACTCCATACGAAACGTTGTACAAAAAGCTACCAAGCTATATCAATCTCAAGACCTTTAACTGTCTCTGTTATGCTACAAATACACATCCCCATAAGGATAAATTTGATGTTAGAGCCTTCAGGTGCATCTTTATTTGCTACATACCTTGTTAAAAGGCTTTCAAGTTGTATGATCTTTACTCCCACAGGACTTTTGTTTCTAGAGATGGCATATTTCATGAATCCATATATCCCTATGCCTAAACTAACACCAACGCCACACTATAAAATGACACAACTCCCGTTCCCTTGGTCCCTCAGTGATGATTCTATTTCAACACTTCATAGTGACTTCTATTACCCTTCAACAATTACACTTGAGGTTTAACTTACACCAGATACACCACCTATAGATGATACAGAAATTACCATACAACAAAATGAGGAACCAACTTCCGAACCTCCTCCACCTAACTTACCCACTAGACAAAGCATAAGAATCAAGTATCGATCTACCAAACTAAGAGACTATGTCTCGAATGTAAATACTTTTCCATACAATAACTCTTGTACTGCTGGAGGAATCTTAGCTCAATCGACTAAATTAGGTACACCCTACACTCCTTCATTTTTTCATTTTATTCAACCAACTTGTTTTACCACATCATACTTAAATTTCTTGGCAAATGTATCATGCATTCATATGCCTAGGAGCTACAATCAAGCTAAATTGAATGAAAATTGGGTTTAAGTCCATGCAAAAGGAGCTAGATGCAATAGAGAAGAATAATACATGGCAATTAACTCTCTTAACTCCAAACAAGAAAGCTATTAGCTCTAAATGGGTCTATAAAGTGAAATTTAAACCTGATGAAGTGTGACATGTATAAGGCAAGACTAGTTGCCAAAGGATACAACCAAATTAAAGGCCTCAACTATACAAATAGTTTTTCTCCTGTTGCTAAGCTAGCAATTGCGAGATTGTTTCTTGCTATTGCTTCTTCCAAATCTTGGCCACTACATCAAATTGATATAAATAATGCATTTCTTTATGGCTTTCTTGATGAGGAACTATACATGTTACCCCCTGAAGGTTATACAAAGACCAAACTAGTGAAGTATGTAAGTTGTTTAAGTCCCTTTACGGATTTAATTAGGTCTCCCAAATAATGGAATCTTGAATTCTCATCTAAACTACAACAATTTAATTTTAATAAATCTAAACATGATCATGCATTCTAACTGTTCTTTCTTAGCACTTATTGTCTATATAGATGATGTACTAATCACAGGTCTTGATGAGAAATTATTCAAGATATCAAAGTTTTCTACAAGATTAGTTCACCACACTACAAGAAATTATCATTTTACCGACGGAAATTATCGTCGGTAAATGTAAAATTTCCATCGGTGATAGTAATCACTGACGGAATTTGGTGCCGAAAAAATCGGTCGGTGAATTTCCCGTAGGTAAAATTACCGACCGAAATATTTCGTCGGTAATTAACGACAGTATTAACGACGGAAAATTGTTGTCGGTATTTATATAACAACAAAAGGGGCAAGTGAGATTCCGTCGGAGACATTTAGCTACGGTCATTTGGTCCGTCGGTGAGTCGAAAGTATCTTCAACCAGTTTTCTAACGGTTTTATTTACCGTCGGTAAATATGGATATTTTTGTGACAGACAAATTTCTGTCGATAAGAAAAGATTGTATTTTTTTATTTTGATGTGATAACAATGTGATATTATATATATACTTTTTTTATTTGTATTACGTTATATTATTTGTTCATAATATATTAATTTGTATATATAGTTTGAATAATGAGAAAATTAATTAATAATAAAACATATAAAGAATTTAATTTAATTATTAAAAAAGAAGAAAGAACAAATCTTATATTTTTTTAATTGAAAACAAATGACAATGTTATGCTAATGTCGTGGTGATCATGGATGCTCTGACTGCTTCCCCCTCCCTCCCCCTCTTTAACATTTCCATCTCCTGCCTAAGTTGAGCTATCTGCTCCATGTGCTGTCTCTCCTTAGTCATCTGTTCCACCTCCGCTCTCATCTTAGTAAGTCGCTCCATCTCTTCTCTCCTCTTAGCTGTCTGCTCCATCGACTCTCTGATCTTTGATACCTGCCCCAGCTCCGTCCTCATCTTCTCCCTCATTTGCAGAGTCAACTCCTCTCTCATCTGCAAACTCATCTCCTCTCTCATTTGCAGACTCATCTCCTGTCTCATCTGCTGAGTCATCTCTGCTCTCAGCTATTCTCTCATCTGCAGACTAATCTCATCTCTTATCTTAGCTATCTCCTCCATATGCTGCTGACGTTGAGTAACCAGCTGCTCACTTTGATTAACTAGCTGCTCCCTCAATGTGTCCACTGTGGCCCGGAGCTACGATATTTCATGAGTTTGCGATGGCCGAGCAGATGTTGCTGTACTAGAAAGGGAAGAGCGCAAATAACAGGTGTTTGCATATGAGCCCAGGCTGAATATTCTTCCACGACGGTCCCTACCACCCACGACATCAAGATATGTCTGAGTCTCGTCCACAGGTTGTTCCTCTTAAGATTGTCGCTGAATATTTTGTTGTATTTGGTCCTATTAAGAAGCAATCTTTACATTAGTAATTAAGGTATAATTGTAAAGAAATTATTAAAATATGTTAATTTCACTTACATTCACTTCTCTACATCGAGTGTTGATGAAGGTGACACCATCATGTTTCTTCATGTGTGTGTGCAAAAATATCTGGATAGGTATAGGCTTCGTGCCCAATGTCTTTTCCTACATGTATAACTTAAATTGTTAGATGTTAACTAGAATTTAAAAAAATTTCGGCAGAGTTTGCTCTATATATATGATATTTGCCCCCTGTTCAACAAAGAAAACAACTTCACACAGCCATATATGGCACCAGACATTTATATCATAATCACTATGTTCAATAAAGCGAAGCAAAATATATGTGAAATTGGTGTGAGGAAGTAGATACTTACTAGTCTATGTGCATGCTCGTAGTGGATAATTGATCCTCCCGTATGCCTTTGGAAGACTCGCACTTTTGGTCCTCCATGTCATTGGTCAATTACGCTCTGATATGGACATTGCCGCAGGTGATGTCCAATATTCTGTCCAACGAGTCCAAATTTCCTACGAAATATAACGCGGTTGTGCACCAACCTTGCGTATCGCATTAATTAAGTCGCGATAACGTATACGAGCTTTCTTTTCTCATTGTTTATACATGCTGGCGTCGAAACAAGAATCACAGTAAAATTCTTTCTGAAATAAGAAGAGTAAGAATAACAAAATGTTAAAATTTTTATGAACATTGTGAATATAAAGCAATGTAATAAGAAAATAACTATTATTTGTACCTCAAACTCCTGAAAGTATAATTGCTTTGTGGTGTCAGATAAATTCTTCCACACATAACCCTCTGGTTCAATTCTTTGCTTGAACGAGGAAGTCATATTTCTTGAAATTGGTCCAGACAGAACCAACCTAATATGGCAAATTATGTTATCCTATGTAAAAATTGGTAAAAGTAAAAGTTGATAATAAGCAAATTGTGAAGTGCTTTGATTTCACTTACTAGTCATTGACAATAGAAACAAACTTTCTTCCTTCAGGTCCCTCAGCGCCAGGCTGATGAACGTCTCCTGCTTCCGGTACGCTGGTGTTGGAAGATATATGCATTGGGGAAGGGGATGGTGTAGGTTGAGAAGTAGTCAGTGATGCCTCAACTACAACTCCCCGCACGAGAGGTGGAGGAGGTGAGTCAGTAGGAGCGGCTGATTGTGACGAACCACCTTCACTGTAAGCTCCCCCGAACATGGCTCGAAACCTCGGTCGCATGATCTCACGTTGTCTCTTCGGTCCCATTCTTTTCCTGAAATTCAATTTTGCCCAATTCTCTACATGTACAATTAATAATTTGAAAGCAATATTTTACACAACACATAGAGAAGAAACTATGGCAAATTTGAAGGTTAACATATTGTTATCAACAATAAATGAACCTTAACAATAATATAAATATGCACTGTTTAACGACGTCTTACAGATACAACAATAAATCAACGTGAAAGCTTAGTGTAATAATGTCTGGCAGTACAAAAGCACATTGATATAATCATTTTTTTGGATTCCATATAACATGGGAGTCGGTAAAGGTAAACGAGTCCCTAATGTCTGGGTTCCCGAGAAGAGTTCTCGCATGTTTAAACGCACCAATGGAAACAGTGAAACTTCGTCCACCTGCTGTACGTTGTTGATCACATTCTTGCAATAGTTTTGAAGCTATAGCTATACTTGTTGAGAAAATAGTGAATGACTTCCCGATCTTAGAATGGAAGACTAATTCTCCGGATGAACTACTAACAGGAACAAATCTGCCTAAAACATAATCAGTGAAGAAATGTTGAAACCGTGATATTAACAAACCATATAAGTAACGAAAACCGTATATTAATGCATACGTGATTGTGCAGACGAGGTTTGCGGAATAGTAGAGGAGTTGACAATACCCGATCTTCCTATTCCGTTATAAGTTGTCGTAACATTGCTGTCACCTTTATCGGCAGACATGTCCCCTTCGAGTTTAAAGGATGCTTAAACATGTAAGATTGACAGTGAAATGAGAATATGTTTGATAACTTTAATAAATCTTATGAGATCTTCATAACACGGAAAGAGTCGACGTGCAGATCATACTAAAAACCTTCAAGTAATAGATCGACCATAGAAGGCAAACGATTGGCACTGTATGATGGGGCGAGATGTTCTGTAGTTTTTCTTCCATGGGCTGGGACAATTTTGCCACATTCCTCCCAACGGAAAGAATTTTTACCGTTCGGAACCAATCACCATGTCGACATTCCTTTCCAAAGAAATTCAATGAAAAACCAAACATAATATAATTAAATGAAAATAATGTTACTATTTAAGTTAAAATATGCAATTACAAAGACAAGTCATTCTCTATCAAAACTTAATGGGAAATTACAATCATCTTCTTCTTCAGAATAAGAATCAAATTTAGGCTCCTCGTCAGATCTCAGACCCTCGCCATCCTGTCCAGATGAAATATCGACAAATTCATTTGATGGATCGTTCAAAGGTTCATTATCGTCATACGTAACAGATGCATTGATAAAAGTCACATTTTCCTGAAACGCCTCACTTTCAAGATTATGATCTCGTCTTCTATGTGATTCGTAAGCACCTCTAGGTTTAACTTTGCAAACCGCTAACCAATCTGTCTTATTTTGTCGTAAGCTTGGAAAAGGGATGTAACAAACCTGTTTAGCTTGCGCAGCTAAGACGAAAGGTTCAAATTATCTCAATCTTCTTCGGTGATTGATTTCAACTAAATTGTATTATCTATGCACCTTTACTCCAACATTTGGTGTCGGGTCATACCAGTCACATTTAAATATCACACATCGCTTGACTGGTAAAGCAGGGTATTCAACTTCCAGTATTTCAATAATTTTTCTATAGTAATCCATCATTTCTCCCTGTATTGAAACCCCGTTGTTTATTGTTGACATGTTATGTCCATGACATTCTGTATGATATTTGTATCCATTGATGAAATACACCATATATGATTTAACAGTTCGTAGAGGTCCCTTTGCAAGATCACAAATCATCTTGTTCTCGATTGGATTTTCTAAAGCCTACAAAAATGAATTTATCATAGCAAAGATTTTAGTTTCATGAGAAAAGTAAAATATAACTTCAAATTATAAGGAGGATGACTTTAGAGTGAAAACTTACATATCTCTCAAACCATCGAGGAAAGTGTTTTCCAACTTCTTGATTTAAATCATCCTGCGTCATACCTGGCATTATCTCCCGTAACAATGTCTCGTATAATCTAAATACATGATGACTATTTTTAGCGATGAACAACTCACAAAGGTAAATATAGAAATATTCATGTGCAACTTACTGAACGAAAGGCAAAATCTCTTCACAGTTCAATACAATATAACCATGTGCAGCCTCAATTTCTTCCTCAGTTAACATTCTTCTTCTCGCACGTCCGTATGTTCGTCCAGAATATGAAAAGATGGACAAGTTTCCATCAGCATAAGTCGTTCGTCCCCCATCGTCATTACGAGGAACTTTTCTTGCTCTTGTGTTAACATGCGGCTCAAAATAATACCCACAAAACGTACTAGCTTCCTCCACTAAATAGACATTACATATGGAACCTTCAACTCCAGCTTTGTTTTTAACATTTTTTTTCAAGTGATGCAAATACCTACATTAAGCACATTACATATTAGAATGTAGTTGATAAAGCTTGTAAATGGTTATTGCAGTAATATTTGTCCACTTACCTCTCAAATGGATACATCCATCGATATTGAACTGGACCGACAAGTTTTGCCTCGTGTGCTAAATGCACAGGTGCTCCATACAGTCAAAGAAGCTTGGAGGAAAAATGCCTTCTAACTTGCACAAAATTACGGGAATTTCATGTTCTAGTTTTTCCATTTCACCAATGTTGATTTCAACTGAGGTTAAGTCTTTAAAAAACAAACTTAACTCTGTTATAACTTCCCATACCTTAGAAGGTAACAACTCCCGGAATGCAATTGGGATCAGCCTTTGCATAAATACATGACAATCATGACTTTTCATCCCAAATAATTTGTACTTCCTTAGATCCACACACCTAGCCAAGTTTGAAACATATCCATCAGGAAACTTAAGACTTTTCAACCATTCACAAATAAGCCCCTTTTGTCTCTTGTCCAGAGTGTAACATGCTTTCGGGTATTTACCAGTGTGAACATCTTTATGTAACTCATTTCTTTTGCAAAAAAGTTGCAAATCAGCTCGAGATTTTGCATTGTCTTTTGTCCTCCTTTCAATGTTCATTATGGTATTGAACAAGTTGTCAAAAATATTTTTCTCAATGTGCATCACATCTAGATTATGACGAATCAAATTTGTTTTCTAATATGGCAAATCCCAAAAAATGCTTCGTTTCTGCCAACCAAAGTTCTGACTAATGGTTGAATTAACTTTATCGGCCTCTAATTTTGTTACTTTCAGCAACCCTAATTCCTCAATTTTTTGCAAAATCTCTTCACCAGATTTGATCGGAGGAGGAGGGGTGTTTATCATCCGATTTTTTCTAAACTTATATTTATTGCGCCTAAACGGATGATTTGCAGTTAGAAATTTCCTATGATTGTCAAACTAACATGTTTTTCCTCCGTTTGGCAGATAAAACGCATCATAATCGTTGCCACAATAAGGACAGGCTAACTTCCCAGCGGTTGTCCATCCAGATAACATGGCAAAAGGCTGGGAAGTCACTAATAGTCCACATCAAAGCTGCTCTCAGCACAAAATTCTGTTTATGAGATACATCATAAGTTTGAACACCATAGTCCCAAAGTTGTTGCAATTCAGAGATCAATGGCTGTAAGAACACATCTATTTTTTGCTTTGGATTTGTTGGCCCAGGTACAATCACTGTCAAGAACATATACGCCTCTTTCATACACATCCAAGGAGGCAAATTATAAGGAGTTATGATTATTGGCAACGAAGAATATTGTTGACCGGATTGACCAAAAGGTTGAAATCCGTCCGTTGATAATCCCAACCGAACATTTCGACTGTCAACTGCAAAATCCACATGGGTGTCATTAAAATGTTTCCATGCCAATGCATCTGATGGATGAGTCATTACTCCATCTTCCTGTTCATGTTCAGCATGCCATCTCATGTGAGACGCAGTCACATCAGAAGCATAAAGCCTTTGCAACCTAGGAGTGAGAGGAAAATAATACATCCGCTTCCATGGAACTAATTTCTATTTCGTTGAACGTTTTCTGGGCTTAAACCTAGGTTGACCACAAAATTTGCACTGTTCATATCATCTCCCCAATACAGCATACATTCGATTCGACAACATTCAAATTTTTCCACAGGCAATCCAAGACCACGAATAAGTTTCTTCATATTGTAAAAACTATCAACCATTGTATGATCAGCAGGCAATGATTCGTTGTACCACTCAAGAATTTTATCAAAACTGAGATCCGAAATATGTCCTTCACTCTTTATGTTCAATATGCGAGCAATTGATGACAACTGAGTCATTATCTCACAATTTGGCCATAATTCTCGGTCAGCTGACTGTAGTAAGTCAAAAAATTGTTTTACTTGTGGGTTAGGTTCTTCGTCAACATTTTCCCCATTTGGCTCAAATGTATAACCGAGTCCATCGTGCACCATTTACCTGTAAGAGTTTTCAGGTCCATCAACATAATTTCTTCCATATCCATCCTCAGCGTCATTCTCATTTAAGTTCATAGACGTATGTTCTTCAGTTCTCCTTGAGCTGCTAGCAACCAAGGGTTTCCCATGTCGGGTCCACTGAAAATAGTTCGTTACAAACCCTTTTCTCAACAAATGCAAATGAACTTCATCAATAAAAAGGAAACATTTGTGTTTGCACTTTTTACATGGACATCTGATCTTTGACCCATCCATATATGCAGGTTGCGAACATACATAATGAAAAAATGCATCAACTCCCTCAACAAATTCAGGATTAATGAAACCATCGGCAGTTAAACGTCTATACATCCAAGATCTATCGCTGAAACTCATAACTGGAGGACTGTTATTCTACAAGATCGAATACAAAGTTAGGCATCTATGTTAGCCACATATCAGAAACCAAATCATGACAGACATGTGTTTAAACATCAGGCTACCACACTTCATATCCGAGCTAAGCTACTAGAATATTTATACTATGAACACAACATATATGATCGTAGACATATATGTCATCACATTATGGTTGACCACAATGTAATATTCAATGGATATTAAATATCAAACTATTGCCAAAGTAGTATTCGTACAAGATTGAATGTTATTGCAAAAACCTATTCTTATCAATTCGTTGTTCATATACAATTTGACATATGAATATCAAATTATGTCCATATTATAGGTTAAGAGATATTCATTGAACAAAGCATCCATCAAATTATGGCTCAAATTGATTAAGGTCAGTGCAACAAGCACATGAATCAGGCGATAAAATTAGTAACAAAAGCATAACCACTGACCTTAATTGAAATGCAAAGAAATGTTCCTGAAGTACGTCACGGTCAATGAAGAACATCACGGGCGATGAAGAAGATAGAGCTACAATGAAACCCAACAATAAAATCAGTCATACCTTCATAGGAAATATTTTACGCAAGGCATGACATATTATACTCAATGCATGCAATTGATCATCCTCAAATAATTAAACTAACGATCTCACGTTCTAATTTAACTACCATCTACGACGAGGATCCTATTGAAATTTTGGCAGCAATTCTCCTATAATTCGAACACCCCCTTAAAAAATAAGGGTCTCTTACAAAAGAAACACACTTCTATCTCAACCAGTAATCACATCGCACATTCAGTCTCCGTACTACATGTGTGTTGTCAAGTTTCACAGCGTGCAAGACATCAATAAAAGATTCAGGGACATGCTATGGGAAGTTCAATTGCGAGATCATGACCCAAGTGATAAAATTAGTTACAAAAACATAGGCACTGACCTTAATTCAAATGCCGAGAAATGTTCCCGAAGTACGTCACGGCCAATGAAGAATCTCACGGGCGATGAAGATGATAGAGCTGGAATGAAATCCAACAATAAAATCATTCATACCTTATTTTCTAATAACTATTTCGCAAGGCATGACATATTATACTCAATGCATGACATTTATCATCCTCAAATAATTAAACCAACGATTTCATGTTCTAATTTAAACACCATCTATGACGAGGATCCTATTTAAATTTCGGCAGCATTTCCCTTATAATTCGGACACCCCCTTACAAAAATAAGGGTCCCCCTGTAAAAGAAACACACTTCTATCTCAACCAGTAATCACATCGCAAATTCAGTCTCCGTACTACATGTGTGTTGTCAAGTTTCACAGCGTGCAAGATATCAATAAACGATTCAGGAACTTGCTATGGTGTTGGACCAATGGTGGTTAACAAATTAAATCCCTTTATGTTTTGATAATAATAAAATATCTAGAATTAGTTAAGAAATTATTTCAGGTATTATTCAATGAAAGAATTGTGCAAATCAAGATGAGCAAGTGTCTAATCATTAAAGAATCAAGATAGGAGCTTCCTTATAAGTGAAAATGGCATAAAACATGAGGATTATAGAAGATTATGATGGATGTTACCGTTGAAGGCAACACAAGTCGACTTGCACAGCATAAGTCGACTAACAGATGAAGATTTATCAACACAAGTCCACTAATCACACATAAGTCGACTTATCGAGGACGACAAGTCGACTTACATAGCACAAGTCGACTTATTGGAGAGCGGAGAATAAAATTTTACGTAAATGGTTTACACAAGTCGACTTATTCATTCGACAAGTCGACTTATGGATGCAGCAAATCAACTCCAACGGTCCAATTAGCCAAAAATAGAAAAGAGATTATCAAGGAACGACTATACCAATCATGCAACGGCTAGAATGAGCTCCAACAGCTATTTTTCTTCTTATATAAAGGTTGGATGATGGATGAAGAGACAACTAAGGTTCTACAAGCCATAATACTCTTCAATTGCTCAAAATTGCTCTTTATTGCTCACATCTTGTTACACTATTGTATTGAGCACTTGTTCTTCAATCTTTGTCATATTTCTTTTACAATTTGAGTGACGAGTGGAAGGTCACGTGTGAGGTAGGATTTGTGCCGTAAAGGTAGCTTGAGCCAGAAATCAAGTGGCGTTGTAAAAAGTTCACACTCAACTACAAAGTGTGCAATAAAGTGATTGGCAAAATCCTAAGTGGGAGCTTAGGTAGAGGACGTAGGTCTTAGCACCGAACCTCTATAAAAACAGTGTTTGATCTTCTTCCCTTCACTTTTCATTTAAGTTTATCTAAATTATTTTTGTGTATTTACTTCTGATTTTCTTGTAGAAATTTTCAAAAAGCTTAAAGATCTATTCAACCCCCTTCTAGATCACTTACAATTGGTATCAGAGCAGAAGTATCCAGGGATGACACACAATAACCTAGCGGAAGAAGGTAACACAAACAATCGCCCTCCTTTATTTAATGGTACTAATTATTCTTCTCAGAAAAATCCTATGAAGTATCACATCATTAGCGAGGGAGTAGAATATTGGAAGATCATTATCTTCAGTCCATAACCACCGTTAAAAGAAAATGGTGAGTTAAAAACGGAGCTGGAATACGATGACAATGACTGGAGGCAAGCTTACATCAACGCGAAAGCAATGAAGCTAATTTATTGCGCCTCACGGTTGAGGAAAGAAACCGAGTTAACTTCGTACCACCAATAGAAAGAAATGTGGAGAGACTTCAGATCACCCATGAAGGAACCAACCAAGTCCGAGAGACAAAGATCAACATGCTTCTTCATGACTATGAAATGTTTGTCATGAAGGAAGGTGAGTCTATTTCTACTATGCTTGATCGTTTTGCAGAAATCATAAATAGATTAGGCAACCTCGGAAAACATATGACGGATAGCGAGAAGGTGAAGAAAATTCTTCGCTCACTATCTAAGGAATGGGATTCACAAGTTACCACTATAATGGAATCCAAGGATCTCAACCATTTGGAATTCAACGCCTTGGTGGGATCACTCATCAACTATGAGATCATTCTCAAATCAAGAGGAGGTAGAGGTAAGTCACAAAAATCAATTGCTTTAAAGGCTAATGTTTCTTCTCTTGATGAAAGTGATGAGGAAATAGATGAAGACGAGGAAGACGAAGAAATAGCTATGTACGCCAGAAATTTGAGAAAATTCAAAGGACTTCTCAAAAATCGGAGGAAGGAATTAAATGGTGGAAGAAATGGAGAAAGGAAGAAATTTGCCATGGAAAGAAGATCCAAGGGTTATGATGAAAAGAAAAGCAATGAAGAGTGCTGGAGATGCGAAAAAAGGGGACATCTTGCAAGGGAATGCAAAAGCTCATCCTCCACATCAAACTTCCAGAAAAATGACAAATACGACAAAGGAAAAAAGAAAACTAGCCTGGTAGCAACTTGGAGTGATGATGAGGAAGCATACCAAAGCGATGATGAAAACAACTTGGCACTTATGGCAAATAACTCATCAAGTGATGATGAAAATGAGGTAACTTTCAATGACCAAGATCTAAGAGATTCTTTTGATGCTTTACAAGTTGATTTTGAAGAAGCTATTGAAATAAACAAAAAATTAAGAAAGAAAATACGAGAATTGGTTGCTGAAAATAATGCCTTACATGAGACTATTGATGATTTAGATAGTCCAAAGGAAGATCATTCTGCATGCCTTGTTGAAAAAGAAAATCTTATTTGTGAGCTTGATAGACTTAGAAAAGAATTTTCGTATGTGGTTGGAAAATTTGCGAATGGAAATGAAAAGTTTGAAAAATTGTTATCGTTGCAAAGATATTCAATTTCTAAACATAGATTAGGATATGATCCTTTTGATAGAGATTGTTCGTTAATTTCCAAATTTACTAAGGATGGAAAAATCGCTCAATGTGCTAGATGCTTGAAAGATGGTCATATAGAAATTGTATGCAAAAGTACTAGAAGATGTGTTAAGGTTAAGAAAATTTGTGTGATTAAAGGCACAACACCCCTAATGTGGTTTATATGGCTAACCAAAATGGACCCAAAATGGCTTGGGTACCTATAAGAAGAAAGAACGTTGATATTGTAGGTACAAGCAAGGGATGAAAGGCCGTCAAGCACTTGGTACATCGATAGCGGATGCTTAAGACACATGAGTGGAGACAAGAACCTTTTTGCGGAAATTAAACCAAAGAATCAAGGTTATGCCACTTTTGGAGACAACAACAAAGGTAAGGTCATTGGTATTGGTAAAGTGGGTAAGGAACCTTTGCCAACCATTGACAATGTTTTGCTTGTTGATGGGTTGAAACATAATTTGTTAAGTGTTTCTCAACTTTGTGATATGAATTTTAATGTAAGTTTTGAATCATCACATTGCATGGTTAAGAAGGATGGTCATGTTGCTTTCATTGGTTTAAGACATGGAAATACATTCATTGTTGATTTACATGATGATAGCTCTTTTAATGAAAAATGTTTGGTGACATTAGAAGAAAATGCATTTTTATGGCATAGAAAATTAGGACATGCTCCTTTGCCTCTAATTTCTAAGCTTTCAAAAAATGACATAGTGAGAGGATTGCCTAAGATCAAATTTGTTAAAGATCACTTGTGTGAATCTTGTTTAAAGGGAAAACATGTTAGAGAATCTTTCAAACCAAAGAAAGAAATTTGCACATCTAGAATTCTTGAACTTGTGCATATGGATTTGATTGGACCATCTAGACATGCTAGCCTTAGTGGAAAATTATATGTCCTTGTGATTGTGGATGATTTTTCTAGATTTACTGGGGTGAGATTTCTTGCGAATAAAAGTGATGCTTTTAATGAATTTACCAAGTGGTGTAGATTGGTTCAAAATGAGAAAAATTTGTCAATCGTTGCAATTAGAACCGATCATGGAGGTGAATTTGAATGTGAACCTTTCGAAAGTCTTTGCGACAAATACAGAATGGAACACAATTTCTCAATACCAAGGACTCCGCAACAAAATGGTGTAGTAGAAAGGAAGAATCGCTCACTTGAAGAAATGAGCAGAACTATGTTAAATGAGTACAACCTTTCTAAATCATTTTGGGCGGAAGCGGTCAATACCGCATGCTACGTCATCAATAGGGTGCACTTACGAAGAGACAAAAATAAGACACCATACGAGCTTTGGAAAGGTAAGAAACCCAATATTTCTTATTTTCATCCTTTTGGTTGCAAAGTTTTTATTCATAATAATGGAAAGAACAATTTAGGGAAATTTAATTCAAAATCTGATGTTGGTGTGTTTATTGGTTATTCTCAAACTAGTAAGGCTTTTAGAGTTTATAATAATAGGACTAAATGTGTTGAAGAAAGTATTCATGTTAAATTTGATGATATGATTTCACCCCCGAGAAAGGTTTGTTTTGATGATGATGCAGGAAGTTCAGGTAATAAAGTTGAAGAAATTGAATCCAAGATTGAGGAATTGAATTTAGATGAAGAAAATCATGTACCCGACACTAAATCATGGGCAAAAGCAAAGAACCATCCTATGGAGCAAGTTATTGGTGACTTAAATGATGGTTTGAGAACCAGGAGAAATGTCTATGAGAATATGAAAAATTCAGCCTTCATCTCATTAGTAGAACCCAATAATATAGAAGAAGCTCCTAAAGATGAAAACTGGTTATTAGCCATGCAAGAAGAGCTTACTCAATTCAAGCGGAATGATGTATGGGATTTGGTAGCTCCACCAAAGGACAAGACTATTATTGGAATCAAGTGGGTAAATCGGATTAAATATGATGAGAATGGTGAAGCGATTAAAAATAAATCAAGGTTAGTGGCTCAAGGATTTTATCAAGAAGAAGGCATTGATTACAATGAGACATATGCTCCTGTGGCTCGTTTGGAGGCAATTAGGCTACTATGTGCTTTTGCGTCTTATAAAAGGATCAAATTAAATCAAATGGACGTCAAGAGCGCATTTCTCAATGGATATATTCAAGAGGAAGTCTATGTCAAACAACCACCGAGATTTGAAGATCATGAGCATCCAGATTATGTCTACAAACTCAAGAAGGCACTTTATGGATTAAAGCAAGCACCTAGAGCATGGTATGAGAGGTTAAGTACTTTTCTAACTTAACATGGATATGTTCGTGGTAAGATTGATAATACTTTGTTTATTAAACATGTTGATCATGATATGCTTATTTGTCAAATTTATGTTGATGACATTGTGTTTGGTGCCACTAATGAATTTTTGTGCAAAGAATTTAGTGATTTAATGCAAGGTGAATTTGAAATGAGCATGATGAGGGAACTCAAGTTCTTTCTTGGATTGCAAATCAAGTAACACAAAAATGGCATTTTCATCCATCAATCGAAGTATACCAAGGAACTTCTTAAGAAGTTTAAAATGAAAGGATGCAAAGTGGCAGCAACACCAATGGCAACAAATGTGGTCTTAGAGAAACATAAACATGAAGAAGATGTTGATCAAAAACTCTATAGAGGTATGATCGGCTCTCTCTTGTATTTAACTGCTTCTAGACCTGATATTATGTTTGTCACATGTCTTTGTGCTAGATTTCAATATTGCCCTAAGATTTCTCATTTGAGTGCTTGCAAAAGAATTTTTAGATATTTGAGTAGAACTGTTAATCATGGTTTATGGTATCCTAGTTGTGAATCCTTTGATTTGTATGCTTATAGTGATGCTGATCATGGTGGCTGTAGAATTGATAGAAAAAGCACTAGTGGCTTGTGTCATTTCTTAGGATTATCTTTGATATCTTGGGCTAGTAAAAAGCAAGTTAGTGTAGCCATTTCCACTGCTGAATCTGAATATGTAGCAGTTGGGAGTGCATGTACCCAAGTTCTTTAGATTAAACATCAATTGCTTGATTATGGTATTGTGGTTAAAAATATTCCTATTTATTGTGATAATACCAGTGCAATTTGTTTAAGTAAAAATCCAATTTTGCATAGTAGAACAAAGAATATAGAAATTAGACATCATTCCATCCGTGATCATTGTTTAAAAGGTGACATTTTCTTGAAGCATGTATCATCTAGTGACCAATTAGCTGACATTTTTACTAAACCTCTTAAGGAAGATGTGTTTGTGAATATTAAATTGAGACTAGGCATGTGTGATTTAAATTCCTTTGGTTGAATTTATTTTTGGCTACATTCATATATCAAATGGTCAAAATTTGAGGCAAAAGTGCAATCACATCCGAAGATACATTCATCATGTTGCTTACTTGGGCTGAAAAAGTGACTTATTTGGAGTTTTGGACACATTTTCTGACTTGACCATTAGCAAGTCGACTTATCAGGGAATTAGTCGACTTATGATTTTTCTCAGCGTTTGGGGAGTGCAGAAATTTGAGGATAAGTTGACTTATGCAGATTGACAAGTCGACTTATGTATGTCGATAAGTTGACTTATAAGGAAGACAAGTCGACTTATGGTCGAACGGAGGCTTTAAAACTCTTTTCCCCTTTTCTTCTCCGAAACCCTATTCTCTCTAAAACCTCTGCAATTTTTCTCTCCAACTCGACTTATCCCTTAAAATCTCTTCAGATCTTCGTTACCCATAAACTTTCGACCATCATTATCACATTACCCACTCATTTTATCTTCAAATCTTCCTTCTTTTTCGAAAACCCCTCTTTCATCTTTCTCAAACCCTAACCTGTGATTTTTCCCTCTTCTCTCTACAAATCCATGGCTCCTCGAAAATCTTCAAGGAAAGGGAAGGAAACCGCTCCTCCACAAGGTCCCCACGTTCATCATGGACCACGAGTTCGGGGGTCTTCATCAAGGGGAGATGCTGCGAGGGAGGATGACGCGATTGAACCTAGATTTGTTTCGAGGGATGCTCAAACATTGTATTATAAGGTACTTAAAGATGAAGTATTGATTCCCTCCATGAGATTTGATTGGACTGAGTTAGATAGTAGTGAGTTCTCAGATGTGTTTACTGAAATTGTTAACCTTGGGCTAAGAGATTTTTTGGGTTTTCATGCTGATATTTATGAAGATATAGTAAGGGAATTCTATGCGAATCTGGTTGTGATTGGCCGTAATGTTGAGGATGGAGTTACTCTATCATCTAAAATTAACGGGAAAACAATTTATCTTAGTGAATCAGATTTATGTACCATGTTTCATTTTCCTAGAGGAGGAGTTAGGCCTAGAGCTTCCCTCACTGATTTTGAGATTTTGAGGAATCTTTGAGGTGATCTCGATGAGGAAGCCGAAGAGAATTTCGGCTATACTGAGGAAAAAGGGGCTGATCTGTTGGTTCGGTTATGTTCCGATCATTCCCCTCCCTTTGAGGCTATGGATCTACCGTTAAATTATCAATTATTACACTATGCGATTAACAGGGTTGTTTACCCAAAGAAGGCTAGTAATAATCAAATTACTTCATTAGACAAGGAGATTCTTTGGCACTTGGAGGAAGGGAGGAAAATAAACTATCCGAGCTTAGTTATCCAAATGATGAGGAAAAAGGCGAGTCTATTACGAGGACAGCTAAAAGGGAAACCAGTCCGACATAAAGGAATGCCTTATGCTGCTTTGATTACCCATATCTCTCAGGTCAAAAGATGCAATCTGGATTCTTATGCAAGTTTTCCTTATCCTCAAAGTTGGAGATTCACGCCTTACAACTTGAGGAGCATGAAGTTGGTTAGAATAGTTGAAAAAGGCTGGGTCTATTCCTATCATGTTGAGAAGCTTGGGTTGACTTTAGTAGGTGAGCAGGTCCCTTCGAGGAAACGATCTAAGAGGACAACAGATCGTCCTAGTAGCTCACGACCAAGTAATGTGGGAAGAAGTGAAGTATCCCAAGCTGATATTCAGGAAATTCGAGATCAGTTGGATGAGATAAATGAGCGACATGATGATCAACAAGATATGCTTATAAGAATGGAAAGAAAAATTGATGAGCAACGCAGCATGCTTACCCGCTTAGAGAAGAACATCAAGAAGATTTTTGACAAGCTAGGGTGTAGGCTCGATGATTCTTCGTCATGATGTGTATTGCATTGTGCCTTGACCAACATTTCCACTTCTGTTTTTGTTTTATGTGTTTTTATGTGCTTTGTGTTGGATTCACATATTTTGTAATGACTATTGCTATTATTTGTGTTGGATGCTATGTTTGGTTATAAACTTCATTAATCTTCATTTGAGTCTATTTTTCACTATTGATTTTTGATTATGACAAAAAGGGGGAGTCAAATTGGAAATTGATATTTGATTAAGGGGGAGACAAACTAACCATCAAGACAAGGGAAACCTTGATCAAGTTTTATGTCTTTCAAATTTTTTTTCAATTTCTACAATATTTTGTCATTATCAAAAAGGGGGAGATTGTTGGACCAATGGTGGTTAACAAATTAAATCCCTTTATGTTTTGATAATAATAAAATATCTAGAATTAGTTAAGAAATTATTTCAGGTATTATTCAATGAAAGAATTGTGCAAATCAAGATGAGCAAGTGTCTAATCATTAAAGAATCAAGATAGGAGCTTCCTTATAAGTGAAAATGGCATAAAACATGAGGATTATAGAAGATTCTGATGGATGTTACCGTTGAAGGCAACACAAGTCGACTTGCACAGCATAAGTCGACTAACAAGATGAAGATTTATCAACACAAGTCGACTAATCACACATAAGTCGACTTATCGAGGACGACAAGTCGACTTACATAGCACAAGTCGACTTATTGAAGAGCGGAGAATAAAATTTTACGTAAATGGTTTACACAAGTCGATTTATTCATTCGACAAGTCGACTTATGGATGCAGCAAATCAACTCCAACGGTCCAATTAGCTAAAAATGGAAAAGAGATTATCAAGGAACGGCTATACCAATCATGCAACGGCTAGAATGAGCTCCAACAGTTATTTTTCTTCTTATATAAAGGTTGGATGATGGATGAAGAGACAACTAAGGTTCTACAAGCCATAATACTCTTCAATTGCTCAAAATTGCTCTTTATTGCTCACATCTTGTTACACTATTGTATTGAGCAATTGTTCTTCAATCTTTGTCATATTTCTTTTACAATTTGAGTGACGAGTGGAAGGTCATGTGTGAGGTAGGATTTGTGCCGTAAGACAAATCGATTGTAAAGGTAGCTTGAGCCGGAAATCAAGTGGCGTTGTAAAAAGTTCACACTCAACTACAAAGTGTGCAATAAAGTGATTGGCAAAATCCTAAGTGGGAGCTTAGGTAGAGGACGTAGGTCTTAGCACCGAACCTCTATAAAAACAGTGTTTGATCTTCTTCCCTACACTTTTCATTTAAGTTTATCTAAATTATTTTTGTGTGTATTTACTTCTGATTTTCTTGTAGAAATTTTCAAAAAGCTTAAAGATCTATTCAACCCCCCTTCTAGATCACTTACATATGGGAATTTCACATACAAGTACATTCATCAAGAGACAGAAACCAGTAACAAAAGCATAAGCACTCACCTCAATCGATACGCAGAGAGATGTTGTAGAAGTACGTCACCAGAGATGAAGATGATAGCGCTGCAATAAGAGTCAACAATAAAATCAGTCATACCTTAATTGGAAACGATAAGGTAAAGGAAAAGCTGTATGGAAAAATAGCGCAAAAAATATCAGGAGATTTGATTATAAGTATTGGTAATAATGTCTTTCTATTATTTATTATAACAAAGAATGGTTAATTTGAAAGAAGTAATGACTGGCTAAAATTGTTAATCTAAAATAATGAACTAAAGTAATAAATAAGAATGACGCAATAAACTAATAATCAAGATGCAGATATAGAATCAATTTAGAACCTTATATATTTACATTTATTTTGATTCAATTATTTACATACTCTTTCTTTACTATCTTTAAAATTAGAATAATAGAAAGGCAAATGGCCAAAGGTACAATTCTCTTTATGTTGATAAAATTGTACTTGTTGCACTCTAAGCCCTAACTCTATTAGATTTCCATCAAACTTAAGTAGCATCAGCTTCAGTCCAATCTACTTCACTTACTAGCTAGGCACAATGGATCCACCAATTAACTTACTTGATAAAAATCAGTCAAATAACAATTTAAAAAAGATCTATAAATAATTTTGGCAATTATTTATACTTAATTTCATTGAAACCCCATATTTATTTTGAAGAATGCCCAATTTCATTTAAACCCCTTATTTATTTCGAAGAATGTCCAACACTTTTCAATACCCAACTTTTATTTCGAAAGCACTATTAGAATCCCTAATTTGCAATACTATTAGGAAGCTTTTTCAACCAAGAGTTAAGGCCAGGAATAAATACTAACTAATGAATATTAAATTCATGTATGTCTCAGGCTATCAGAGTCTCTTAGTGACTAGTACTCAATAAGTCTCAACATTTGTAGGCTCATAAATAATATGAAACTAACAAGCTCTAAATAGGTCTTCATTAGAAGCATAAGCTGCATCAATATCTTTATCACGAACATAAAACCTTTCCATATAACTGGAATTGAATCTAAGATCTATCTTGAAAACTCTCTCTTTGTTTGATCGAATTCTAGTGTCAATAAGTTCGATGATAGGATCCAGTGGTTAGTTGAATTCTTTAAGTAGACTAGAACTATTAATGGTCTAAAGAATTTAGGTGAAAATGTGGTTTAAATGTGATGAACATATTATGGGATGACTAAAATGATGTAGGGTAGTGTTTGGAGTTGTAGAGCTTTCAAAGATAAGATTTTTATTGAAATTCAATAGAAAATGGTTCCATAGGTAGGGATGACACGATATTTTAAGCTTGAAGAGGTATTGTGAGATGAGGTTGAGGAGAGTCAAGACTCGTACCAATTCCTATGGGTAAGGAAAATGAATGAAATTTTCATTATACTAAACCTGAACAATCCTAAAAGTTGTAGCTTAATCCTAAAAATATTATTAAGGAATTAAGAATTTCAATTAGTGTTTGAAATAATGGTCGAGTATTAAAGAGTTAAAGATTTCTAGATCATTAAGTAATATAAACCATTAAAATAAGATATAATAATATTCAATAAAATTAAGTATAAATAATTATTACACTTATATAAAATGATTTTAAATTATTATTTAATTAAAAATTTTCATGTCTCCATTATGTTTAGTTGGCAAACCAATTGGATTTAGGTAACACTCATATCGTTAAGTTTGACAAAATCAAATAGAGTTAAGATTGAGGGTAGTAAGAGTACCATTAGGTAACTGCTAATATTACTTGGTATTATAGATAATGATAAGAGCCAAGTTAGATTTTTTGCAAAAACTTAGGAGCTAATTTATTCCTTTGTGTAAAAAGTAATTTATATTTATTTTACTTGGCTTTGACAAAAGTTTCCAATAAGTAGGATAATAAAATGAAATAAAAGGAAAAGGTAATTTAATTATGACTTAAATGAGTTCTATAATGCTTATAGAATTCAAAATCTACCAATATGTATTTTTAGATAAGGTTGATTGTCATACACATAGCCTAGGTCACTACTATGTCCTAAGTTTTAGATCTTATTTTTTTTTTCTAAAACATGATATAGGCTATGGCACGTTTGTTTCTTGGATTATAGATTTTATTACTTCTCTATATACTTAGACATGAATTAAGAGGTGAAAATGTCCTAAGCCATGGATCATATCTTCTTGTTTATACCTAAGATATGGTCTATAACATAGTTATGTCCCAAATTGTGCCTTCCTCTAGAAATACCTTTAATATATTAATATGCTCGGATATTTAGGATATGTCTTTCACCTCTAATTTTTAGAAAGGAGCACATCGTAGACCATGCTCATGTCTGCTCAAAATTCTTTCAAGAAGTGCTTACTTTCATCCTAAAAATTCAAGGTTGTATGCTTATGTATATGAGTCAAATCCAATGATCATCCACATTTGTTGTATTATAGCATAACCCAATATCATAATTAATGTTGATTGGAAATAGTCAATTTATATACATATTCATTTTTGCTATCAAACCCTTCTTCTTATTATTTCTAACACATCCTTGCTTGTTAAATTGTAAGTTATAACATTTCTCTACCAGTTGTCCTACACTCAGGGACAGATTCAACATTAGTTTTGATATGATGATTGTGTAAGATTATTGATAACTTTGATAATGGAATCCAAATTTTGACATCGTTCTTACCATTTTATATAATATATAGGATTTATGCACAAATTTCAAATTCAATAATTATATCTTCTAATTAATTATTATGAGTTATATATTACTATTAATTTATTAATTATTAAATTTCATAAAATTTATTATCGCTTTTGTTTAATACATTTCTACAAATAATAGTAAAAAATATTTGAACATTACGAATAGCAAATAAGGTACGGGTAATTTTCTTTCATGAATAATATCCAAGGATTCCTAGTGGTCAAGAACGTACATGAAGAGTTTACATCTATTAACCTAAACCTAAGTTATCTTGGTCTTGGAAGAGATGGGGCAATTTGAAGTTGATCTGACCAGTAAACATAAGATATGCAACAATCATTGAGATTTTGACTAATTTATAACCACCAATTGGAATGGGACAGAATTTTGCTAACTTTTTACTGTTGGGCATTATAAGACTTGTCGTCTTGTGCTTAGTTTAGTGGGAAGAACTATTATGCTTTAATTTAAGTTAACGACAAAGTTATATTGTTTTGTGAAGAAACAATAACTATACGACTATTTGTTTGTTAATCAAAATGCATAAGCCTAAATTATACGTACGACTGAGACATGGGTGAGAATGAAATGTTAAAAACTAAAGGGACGTCGCCGGGAGAGAACTCAGGTGACAAAAGCTTGTTTAAACTCTAAAATGATAAAACTAAAAAGAAGTTAAATAATTCTGAATCCGTAGAAATAATTCAACCTATAGAATGAATTATTTAGTTTATAAATGAAATGCTCCTTTTAATGTTAATTAAACCTTTAGGATACTTCATATATCGGAGAAAGAGGGGAGGGAGGAGAACTTACTAACCTGTCGGAGACGACGAGGAGAAGCGACGGCGGGGAGTGGCGACCGGCGACCAGCGACCAGCGGCGTCCTTGGAAGAGATGAAGGAGGAAGAAAGCTGTAGGAGGAAGAGAATCGCGTAGGGTACTGCACGAGGAGGAGGAAAAGGAAGGAGCAGAGGACCTTAAATTAAAACCAAAACGACATCGTTTTGGTTTTAACCAAAACGACGTCGTTTATGTTGAGTGAATGACGCGTATTTGACGTTTTCACCGACATCTTTACTGACCGAAATGGGCGTCGGTACATATATTTCACGAAAATTAGCGACGGAATGATTTTCGGTCTCAAAAACTTTGATGCACAACCAATTTCGATGACGGTAACGCTTTTTCGGTCGATAATTCCAACGGTCTTAATACCGTCGGTATTTTTCCGTTGCTATTTAACATTTTCCTTGTAGTGCCATCAAAGATCTAGGATCTACCAAATACTTCTTTGGGCTTCAAAATCGCTAGATCCCCTGCAGGTGTTTACCTTAATTAAAGGAAATATATCCTTGACACTCTCCGTGAAATAGGTCTACAAGGAGCCAAACCAATTACTACTCCCCTTCCTGCTAACACCATACTTCAACCAACTGAGGGCTCACTATATCCAGATGCATCTCAGTACAGAAGATTAGTTGGACAACTACTTTACCTCAACCTTTCCAGTGACATCTCCTTTGCAGTTCAGTAGTTAAGTCAATTTATGCATTCTCCTTAGACCACTCACTGGGAAGCTACACTATATGTTTTATGATATCTCAAAGGTTGTCTAGCTAAAGGTCTATTTTCCTTTGCAATTCCAACTTGAACCTTCAAGGCTACTATAATGCTGACCGGGCCATATGTCCTTCCACTTGTATATCTATAATAGGTTACTCCATCTTCCTTAGGTCCTCTTGGAAAACTAAGAAGCAAACCACTGTATCCATGTCTTCTACAGAAGTAGAGTATATAAGCAAGGTTGCAACTATATATAAACTGTAGTGGATTACTTATCTGCTTCAGGATTTTAATATTCCACCTTAGCCGCTAATTCCTTTGCTTTATGACAACCAATCAACCTTACATATAGCTACCAATCCTATATTCTACGAAAGAACAACGCACCTGGAGATTAACTACCACATAGTCTAAGACAAGCTTAAGTAAGCTTCATTCAAACAGCACATGTTCCCTCTAAACTCCAATTGGCATATTCATTTACTAAACCTCTTACAGCTCTTGCATTCAATAGACTACTTACAAAGTTGGGCTTGGTTGATTTCCATCAACCTCCAACTTACGGGGGGATGTAAATATATAGTGTACATTTCTAAGTTATAACATAGCCATGTAATCTTAGCATAAATCAACTATTATGATAGTTTTTAAAGCAGTTAAATAGGTTGTTAATTAATTAGAAGATGGTTAGACAAGTTGATAAGTTAGTTTAGAAACAATTTTCTTTTCTTCATTATAGCTTGTGTATAAGTATAGGCATAAGCATCAATAAAAGGGTGTAAGAATTCATTGCCTTATTTTCAGTTCTTCAGTAATTTCTTCACGTGCTATCAAAGGCGATTGCTAAGCTAAAAATTGTTCAATTACCACCGAAAAGAGCATATGATCATAGAATTCATCTTAACCCAGAGTAGAAATTAGAAACATACGACCCTATAAATACTTGGGAGAGTAAAAAGATGCTACAGAGAGATCGGTACAAGAGTTAATGGAGCAAAGGTTCATTAGGAAGAGTATCAGTTCCTACTCATCGCTTGTAATACTTGTCAAGAAAACGGACGACATCTGGAGAATGTGTATAACTTACTGAGAGTTGGAAAAGTACATCGTTAAGAGAAAATTTCCCTTCCTGTTGATCGAAGAATTATTGGAATAATTAAGGGGTTCAAGCTGGTACTCTTAAGTTAGATTTAAAATCTAGGATCACCAGATCATTATGAAGGAAGAAGACACAAAAAGATAGCATTCAGAACATACAAGGGGCACTTTGTGAATTTCTGCTGACGCCTTTTGGACTCATAAATGCCCATTCCACCTTCCAAAGTTTTACGAATGATATCTTCAAGCCTATATGTGTAAATTTTTACTAGTTTTCTTTGATGACCTTCTTATCTACAACAACAATTTTTAGCAACATTTAGAACAACTATGATAGATTCTCGGTGTGTTACAGTAGCAATAATTAGTCATTAAAAGGAGTAAATGCACGTTTGGAGCGAGACAAGTAAATTATCTAGGACACTCTATCTCAGAGAATGGAGTATCCAGTGACGTCCAAAAATTTGACACCATCTAGTGCTAGCCACTACCTCAAAAACTCAATGCATTGCTTAAGAAATAGGAGGCAGGAAGATGGGAATGGAAGGAGGAGCAATAGAGGCTTTCGAGCAACTCAAAAGAACATTGATGGAGGCCCTAGTCCTAGCATTACCAAATTTCTCACTCCCCTTCACAATAAAAGTAGACGCTTGTGAGAAGGGAATAGAGGCTATGCTTCAATAAGATGGACATCTGATAACCTTTTTTTTATTAATAGGGAGAACCGAAAATAGCTTACACTATAAGTCGAGGGATACAGAGTCCCGACATATCCTTGAGGAGGAAAGGGTGACACCCAATAGGTGGATTAACAAAAGTGGTGGTTCCTAAACCAAAATGTGTGGCATAGTGCGCGAACCAGTTTACGCATCTGTTGCTCTCTCGATAAATGTAGCAATGAATAACCGTCCAATTTCGAGTGAACAGTACATGAATACTCTGAACTAGGGGATTGAGAGTCATAGAATGGCTAGCCGCAGATGATAGGAGATTGATCACCGCAATCGAGTCCACTTCAAGTTAAATCCGACAATAGTCTAGGTTTCAGGCGAGTGTGAGCCCAGTATACACTCCCCACAACTTCGCAGTCACCGACGAGCACGCGTCAAGATTCTGGCTGAAGCCTCCAAACCAATTGCCTCCAATGTCTCGTATGATGCCGCCTGCTGTGGCAGAGAATGGGTGCCGGTTGCAAGCTCCATTCGTGTTTAGTTTGACCCACCCAGTAGGGGGCTTGCACCGTCCAATCAGCTACGCATGTCGAGGCTAATAGCTCGGGCTCGCTGCACCTTGCCACCTAGATGCCTGGTATAATTGACCTACATAAGACAAAATAACAGAAATAGGTGAGGACGGCCAAAAGAATTGCTCATCAAAGAGGGACCGATTACACCATGTTCAGAGGAACCAACAGGTAACACTAAACAATATGGACTAATCGTGGGCAAAAACTTGGTGGTGAGATTGAATATTTGTGGTGATCCAGTCTTGGGCCGGCATACGGAAGAACTCAGTAGTGATTATGTGCGAAGGAAAAGAGCTCCACACTTGTTGGGCTTTGCTGTAATGACGCACAATATGTGGTGCGGATTCCTCAAGTCCACAGTGAGAACATGCTCTATCTGTAGTGAGGTGCCGTTAACCCAATGCTGATTTGAGAGTAAACGATCATGAGCGAGGAGCCAAAAAAAAGAGTGAATGCGTTGAGGATCGTTCCACTTCTAGATGGCCTTTCAAATACCATGATACGAGACTTCCTCGTGATTTATAAGCAGGGAGTATATGGACGCTACTGTGAAGTGCCCCATGTCAAAAAGGCCCCAGATTAAATAAAGTGTTAGTACCAAAACACCAAGGACTCTCCACTTACGAGAAAGAATTCTCAATTATAATTAAAGTAATGAAACAATGACATCACTAATGAAATGGGAGGGTCTTTAGAGTTTAGAGTATAGACGGATCATTGGAGTTTGAAATATTCATTGGTACATCGAGTTTCTACTCCATTTCAATAAAATTGGCTACTGAAGTTGATAGGCTATGAGTTTGAAGTAATATACAAGATTGAAAAGGAGAAACTGGTAGCGGACTCTCTATTTAAAGTTTCAAGTCAGCAAATGCTGGCAATGATAGTATCCCACGTCGAGACAACAATGATGGATGAGATCTGAGAAGGATGGGAGAAAGATGACAATCAAGGATCTTATAAAAAAATTGGAAAATCAAAAGATACATAAGGAAATTACGAATGGAAAAATGGATTGTTAAGATGGAAAGGAAGGATTGTGATTAGTTGCAATGATAAGCTTCAAAAGGAAATTATAGCTTTCTGATTGACTTAAACTTAGTTAGTAAATTATAAAATAATAGCAAGCATATGACATAGTTAGAGCTAGTATCGGCAAACGTGTTGATCCTACGAAGATGATGAATACTAATAGTTACCATTATCCTATTATCTAATCTACAAAGTTGATTTTGATTTTAATTAAAGCAAATAAAACTTAAGCAAATAAAATAAAATAGGCAGTAATATAGAACAAAGAATTAACAAATCATCGAAAAACTTATTGATATTAGAAATTAGCGTTTAGGTTTTGAATCCCCATAAATACCCTTAATTGATTTATTAATCTTTTAGTATGTAATCGTTTTATTGATTTATTAGATCGTGAAGATTCCTATGGTATGCTAATAGCTCACTCTTGAGTTTAATAATAACTAATCATGAGGTTATCAATTGACTTACTTTGATTAAAGGTTATAGAATTGCTTTGCTGATTTGTAAATTCTGTTATTAAGTTTGACTCTAATCTAGAGGATTTATGTCATCCTATCTTTAAGTTGGAATCAATTCCTTCTAATTACGTTAGATCTATTCAAACACAGGATTTCTCAACCTTTATATGTTATGAAATCAACTTATGTACTAATATTCTAAATCTATTAGAAAAATAATAAACATGTAATTGAATCATAATATATCAATCCAAACAATTGCATTAATAAACGAATCAAAACATATTATTGCATAAAACTATGGTTCATCTAACTTAGACACTAAAAGAATTTAGTTACACATGATAGTATAAAATGTAAATAAAAAGAAAACAATGAGTTCATAATTCTAAATCTCCCTGTTTGTCTCCTATCGAATATTCTTGCAAGGTAGAGGTTTGATCTCGTATTCTGATCGATCTTTTGATGATTTCTTCATGTTTTCACTTCTTTGACTCAAAATTGCCCCTTCTGAATAATTTCAGCCTTTGTAATCGCCTCCTAATGTCTGCTCCCCATTTTTACCTCTGAACACTTCCTTTTATAGTAAATTTTAAGATCCTGGGTGATATACAATCTGATACACAATCATGTAATAAACTACGTATAACCCAAAATACCCTGAATTCACGATTCTGCACAACTTGAGGGATTTGCATACTAGATATATGGCTTTGTATCCCTTCTATGCTTCAAATCTTTGTTTTATGCCACGTTTTCATATGAATTCTTCTCCTTTAAGTCCATAAAGACAATTATAACCTATAAATATACTTAGAGCAAATTAAGTGCCAAATATAGAATAAAAGTATAAAATATCAAGCAAAAACACATCAAATATGGGGGTATATATATGATAAAATATGCATCTATCACTTTCGCACATGATAGTCCTCAAAGGGGACACCATAACGATGACGATCAAGAAGGTATAAAATTTGTTTCATTGGAAGCAGTTGGACAAGAATGTGTGAAACTACATGAAAATTGTAATACTTGTCAACGAAGCAAATATGACTATGCAGCCTATCTGGGATTACTCCATCCCCTTCCTGTTCCTGAAGGATGTTGACAAGAAATAGCCATGGATTTCATAAAGGGCTTACTAACTTACTGAGGGAAATCATCCATATATGTAATGGTGGTTCGATTTTGTGGCTACGAGACACCCTTATATAGCTTAGAACGTTGCATAAGTATTAATGGATCATATGTTCAAGTTGTAAGGTATGGTTGAGCCAATAATAAGTGATAACGACTCTTTGTTTTTAAGCAAATTCTGGCAAGAGATGTTCAGGTTGCAAGTTGTAAAATTGAAACCATCAAATTCTTATCACATACAGATAGAGGGTCGGTTAGAAGTCATCAATAAAAAACTAGAAACATATCACTTATTTTTTTAGTGATAAGCAACATAAATGGGAAAATTGGCTAGCTATGATAGAGTGGTGGTATAACACGACGTGTCCTGTGGTTATCAACTCTTCCCAATGTGAGATCCTCTCAGGGCCCACCATTACTGTATGTACCAGTGTTTTGAAAACCAGACCGAACCGGCCGGTCGGATCAAAGAACTGTGAATCAGAATATGAAATAGTCCGATTTAGCCCTTATTTTTTGTGAGTGATTGACCCGTTCATTTTACGGTTGAATCGGTAAAACCGCTGAACCGGTGAAAGAATGAACTGGCCGGTTCATTTAAAAAAGATTTTTCATTTAAAATTAAAAACCAAAAGATTTAAAACTTTGGGGATTAAGAAGACAAAATGCCGCCCTCTACCACAGTTCACTTCACTCTTCATCGGCATGTCTTTTTTCATCTCTCTCTCTCACGTCTCTCTCTCTATCTCTCTTAATAAGTCTGTTTATGTTTCATTTTTCCTGTGCTTCTCTTGAGAATTTGCAGGTTATGTCTGTAGCTTTTCATTCTTTTCTGGGTGGAAGTCTTGGGTATGTTTCTGCCTTTTTGGTTCTGGACGTTGTGTCTGTTTTGGTGTTTCTCAAGGCATGTGATTAGAGAGAAAAAAACATAAAGTATTGGGAAGAAAAAAGCAAAGTTAGAATGACGATGACCTTGGAATCCCTTTTTCTTTATCCTTTTCTTAAATAAACAAATGATTAGTTAGGCACACATTCATCTTTTGCAGTAACTTTCCAGCTTCTCCTTTGGCGTGTTGTGCTTTGTAAAATTCTAAGTTTTTTAAATATTTTTAATAACAAGATATTTTTATGTTGTATTGTACTTTACATTATCAGCACCTTTCTAAGTTAAACCATTGCAAACTATGTTGGATTTAAAGAATTAATTAATAACCTTTAGTATATTTTTAATCAAAAGAAAAATTTAGAGCATGTTTTTTTAATTTTATTTTTAGTTTTTGTTTAAAAATGTTTATTTGAGTTTTTGTTTTTGTTTTAGTTTTGGTTTCTTTTGTTTTAAAAATTATGAAAACTATAAAAATTGTTTTTTCATAATCTGATTTACTATTAAATAAATATATATTATTAAAATATTTAATATATATTAATAAGAAGTATGAATAATTTAATTTAATATTATGTATTTAATTAACTAAAATTAATTATTAATATGAATTATGAACTATGGTATTATCTAAAGTTCTATGTAAATTTAGCAAATTTTGTTGCTTTATGTCTTTATCTAATAACTTTTTTTCAAAGAATGGTCCAAGTTTTAGTCATTCTTTGTTTAATTCTAATTAAGGAATTAGTTTAATTCTAATTATGGACAAGTTTTTTAAAATCACATATTTTTTCTTTTTGGTATCTTCTAGTTATGTCTTAATTAGATTATTAGATGCAATAATTTACTTGCTATAATTTGTATCACCTAATAGCTTGTTGTGAGTAACTTACCTATATAAAAGCAAGTTTGGTACATAATCTATTATCTAGTTGGTGGTCTTGCTAAAAAATTTGTGATTAGAGAGATTTAATGCTATATATGAATATGACATTATAAAATTTTGTGTAGTTTTTGTAGGAAGTTCAAAATTTAGAAATATGGATATTATTAATGAGGTTAGTACTCCAAATGATTCGAGTACTCCTAATCCGAACACACAATCATTCAGGCAGCAATTTACAACGAACTCAGTTAATCCACATTGTCGAAAAACCAATCCTACATGGGAGCATTTTGCTTTGCATAAAGAGGGTGTTACTAATATATTTACTTGTCTACATTGCTCATCGATTTTTAGAGGAGGTGGCATACATAGGATGAAACAACATCTTGCTGGTGTACCTGGTCAAATAAGTTCTTGTAAAAGGTTAGTCATGATGTTCGTCAAAGAATGTTGGAGTCATTAAGACAAGTGCAACAAAAGAAGCAAAATGAGGATTTGAATGAAGCATATGGTGATCAACCTGAATCTCAAGAGGAAATTCAAGAACTACAACAAACGTGTTCAAATAAGAGACAAGCACTTGGTAAATGCAAAGAGAAAAGGAAAGTTGTTGATATGGAAATATATTCATATTTTTCTCCGAGGACAACTCCAGGATCTCAACCAAGTTTGAGAAGTGTGTTATCTAGTAAGGAAGCAATTCACAAGGCATATATTGCAATTGCTAAATGAATTTTTGATGCTTGTATTCCTTTCAAGAAGCTTTGGATGCAATTGCTGCTATTGGACCTGGGATTAAAGGTCCATCATATTATGATTTGAGGGTTAATTTGTTAGGAGATTGTAAGAGAGAATGTCAGCTACTCGTTGATAAAAATCAACAAAATTGGGCTAAAACAGGTTATACAATCATGGCAGATGGGTGGAGTGATCAAAGACAAAGAACTTTGATAAACTTTCTAGTTTATTGTCCAGCAGGTATAATATTATGAATTTGGTTTATTATTATATAAGTTAAACCTTTTAACTTTATTTATTTTTTTACAGGTATAACATTTTTGAAATTTGTTGATGCTTCAAATATGGTAAAAGATGCGAGATCATTATTTAATTTATTTTCTGAAGTTATTGAGTGGGTTGAAGTAGATAATGTTGTTCACATAGTGACAGATAATGTAGCAAATTACGTAGTAGTTGGAAAATTGGTACATGAACGCTACGAGCATATTTTTTGGTCACCTTTTGCTGCACATTGTTTCAATTTCCTTCTAAACACTACAAGAAATAGGTTGTTTGCTGATGGAATATTCCATCGGCAAATGCGATAGTTCCGTCAGGTACAAAAAGTTTTGACAAAATTTTTTGTTGCCCAATACCGTCGTTAAAACGGCCGTCGGTAATACATACCGACGGTTACGTATTAACGACGCAACACAGTAAATTTTTCGACAGTTTATGTTCTGTCGGTATAGTTTGTAACAGAAATTTTAAAAATTTCCATCAGTTAATTACAACGGCTAACATAACGTGACCGACGGTATACAGTCCGTCGGTGAAAGGTACCGACGGTACAAATTGCCGTTAACCGTCGGTAAATCGTCTGTTACTACCGACGGTATAACAATTTCCGTCGATAAATGCATTTTGTTTTCACCGACGGTCTGTGGGATTCCGTCAGTAATAGGTTTGAAGACACTTGTTAACTAGTCTAGTAATATGCAAGAGTTTTCACCAATCTGTAGATACAAAATTAATTTGTATATATATAATTAATTTGTATATATATAATTTGTGTAATCAGAAAATTAAATGATGATATATAATTAAAAGAATTTAAATTGATTCAAATTTGATAATAAACACATTAAAGTGTACATAAATTCTTATGTTTGTGATTGAAACATAATGAGTTAGACTATCTATGGTCTTGGTGATCGCGGGGGCTTGTCTTTAAGCTTTCCCTTCAACTGTTCCATCTCCTCTCTCATGCGAGCCATCAGCTGCATCTGCTCTCTCATCCGTTGATCCTGTTCTCTCATCCTCATCCGTTGCTCCATTTGCTCTGTCCGGTCCTTTTCCAAATGAGCTATCTTGTCCATCAATGTTTGCACTGTAGCCCGAAGCTTGATGACTTCGTTGTTATTCACTGACCTAGTAGATGCAGTTGTACTGGACATGGAAGATTGCGAATAGCATGTGTTCGCATATGAACCTAGGCTGAATATCTACTGCTTCAAGATACTTCTGAGTCTCATCAACAAGTTCTTCCTCCTGAGACTACTAATGAAGAGTTTGTTGTAATTGATCCTATAAGGAAGCAATGTTTACATTATAAAGAAGGGATCATTATTAAGACATTGAAAAATGGATTAAGTTGACATACATTTAGTTCTCTGAAAGTGACTCCGTCATGCTTCTTCGTGTGAGTGTGCAAAAACAATTGAACTGGTGTAGGCTTGATGCTCAATGACTTTTCCTACATGAAAAACCTAAACTGTTACATGTGAACTACTATTTAAAAAAAATTCGACAAAGTTTCCTCTATTTGTATGATATTTTCCCCCTGTTGAACAAAGAAAATAACTCACCACAACCATTAATGACACCAGACATTTATACTATTATCATTATCTATAATACAACAAAACAAAATAGTTACAAAATAAGTGTAAAGTTGAGATACTTACAAGTCCATCTGCATGCTCCTGGTGCCTTATGGATCCTTCCGTATGTACGGGAAGACTCTCTCTACCTGGACCTCCACGTTTGTTGGCCGAGTTACGCCCTGAGATGGAGATAGCCGCAGGTGATGCCCAATACTCCGGCCAACGACTCCAAATTTCCTCCGAAATATAACGGGGTCGTGCACCAGCCTTTTGTAACGTGTTAATGAAGTCGCGATAACGTGTACGAGCTTGCTTCTCCCATATTTTATATATGTTCGCGTCCCAACAAGACTCCCAGAAGAATTCTTTCTGAATGAAGAAGAAAAAAAGACTATTATATATAATGTTATACTATTTATTTAATTAGATTATATAAATCAATATAAAGTGAAAATAAATATTTATTGTACCTCAAACTCCTGAAAGTAAAATTGTTTTGTAGCCTCAGATATATTCTTCCACGCATAACCCTCAGGATCAATCCTTTCCTTAAATGTGGAAGTCATATGTCTGGAACTCATTCCAGACGGAACCAGCCTAAAATAAAGAGTAATTGGAGTCTAGAAAAGAATTGAAAACCTAAGGCTTATAGTAAAGCAAATAAAGATTAATGATCATTGATAATTATGATATACTTCCTCCCGTCATCTCCGACTGATTCAGGCTGGTGGACGTCTCCATCCACCAAAGAGGTATTGGATGATAAATGAGTTGGCGAAGGGGATGGTGTAGCATGAGGAGCAGGAGGTGATGGCTCATCTGAAAGAGTCGGGTGTGTAGGAGGAGTAAGTGAGTCAGTGCGAGTAGCAGATTGTGACGATCCACCTTCACAATAAGCTTCTCCAAACATCCGTCTAAACCGTGGTCGCATAACCTCGTGTTGTCTCTTTGGTCCCATATTGTTACTTGAAATACAATGTTTATCAAATTCTCTACAAATATAAAAATTTGAATGCAATATTTTACACTATATATATATATATATATATATATACACACACACACATATATGTGCCAAAGGAAACAAGGCAATGGAATTGAATGTCAACAAGTTGTTAACGACAACAAATCATTATCAACAATCATATAATTATGCATTGTATTACAAATTCATACGGATACATCCTGAAATCAACTTTTAAGCTTAGTCTGATAATGTATTGCATGATATAATTATTATGTTTGATTTCATGTGACATAGGAATCTGTAAAAATAAATGAGTCCCCGATGTCTGGATTCCCTAGAAGGATCCTAGCACGTTCAAACAAAGCTTTGAAAACAATTAGAATTCTTCCATCTGGTGTAAGGTTTGGAACACCTTCATTCAATAATGTTTCAGCTATATCTATATTGCCATGGGAAACAGTGAATGAGTCGCCGCTCGTCGTATGGAAGAGGAATTCTTCTGATGAACTACGAGGAGGGGGAACAAATTTACCTAACAATGTCAAAAACCTTTATTAGCTTTTCATATCATGCTATTAGACATGTGATAAACAAACCAAAATTAGAGATGAATGCATACGTGATTGCCCAGACCCGGAATGAGGAATTGACGAATCTTTCATAATAATCGATTTTCGTAAACATTTACAGGCCGTTGTGTCATCACCTTGCCCTCTATTAACATACGTTTCTTCTTTGAGAATAGAGGAAGCTTAGAGCAACATGAAGTATAGACCATCAATTATTATTTTGTATAATAACTTCGACAAAGGAAATGAGATGTACATAATAAGAACAGAGACGTTATAAGAATCATATTAAACACCTTCAAGTAGAAGATCGGCCATCGATGGAAAATGCTTCTTAGTGTATGAACCAACAACATTTCCTGTAGTGTTGATTCCTTGGGATTGGAAAATTTTTCCACATTCCTCCTAACGAAAATAATTGTTACCGTCAGGAACCATTTTCCATGTCGACATTCCTTGAATACGAATTATAATGATTAAAAGAAATAATGTATTTCTTATATAACAATAGTCAATTACAAACAGGAATTAATCGCTATCTGAACTTAATTGTAAATTACAATCATTTTCCTCTTCAAAAGAATAAGAATCAAACTCCTCCTCCTCTTCAGATCTCTGACCCTCGTCAGACTCTCCTAATAAAATGTCAACATATGTGTTAGATGGATCGTTCAAAGGTTCATTATCGTCATACGTGACAGATGCATTGATACAGGTGACATCTTCCTGAAACGGTTCACTGTCAGTTCTACGCTCTCCGTTTCTATGTGATTCAAAAACATCTCTAGGTTTCACTTTGCAAACCGCCAACCAATCCGTCTTATCTCTTCGTAAGCTTGGAAAAGAAACATAACAAACCTGTTTCGCTTGCATAGCCAAGATGAAAGGTTCAAATTGTCTCAATCTTCTGCGATAGTTGATTTCAACTAAATTGTATCGGCTATGCACTTTTGTTCCTACATTTGGTGTCGGGTCATACTAGTTACATTTAAATATCACACATCGCTTAACTAGCAAAGCAGGGTACTCAATTTCAAGTATCTCAATTATTTTCCCATAATAGTCCATCAATTCTCCCTGTATCAAAACACCATTGTTTATTGTTGACATGCTATGCCTATGAGATTCTGTATGGTATTTGTATCCATTCACAAAATACACCGGATACGATTTAACAGTTCGTAGAGGTCCCTTTGTAAGATCATAAATGAACTTGTTCTGTATTGGATTTTCATCGACCTACATAAAATTAAGTAGCATAGCAAAGAGTACAATGGCATGAGAATATTTGAACATGGTTTTTAACTATAAGAATATATGTTAGTGAGAGCTTACATATCGCTCAAGCCATTGAGGGAAGTGTTTTCCCACTTCATTATTCATATCATCCTGCGTAATACCCGGCATTACCTCGTGTAACGATGCCTCATACAATCTGAATAAATAATGACATCTGTCAGTAATGTACACCCCAATTTTAACATATGGAAATCATGTGTTCAACTTACTGCACAAATGGTAGAACCTCTTGACAATTCAATAAAATGTAACCATGTGTAGCCTCAATTTCTTCATCTGTTAACATTCTTCTTGTTGCACGTCCATAGGTTCGTCCAAGATATGTAAAAATTAACAAGTTCCCACCCGAACCACTTGTTCTGCCCCCATCGTCATTACAAGGAACTTGTCTTGCTCTTGTGTGCACATGAGGCTCAAAATAATGTCCACAAAACGTACTAGCTTCCTCAACTAAATAAGCATTACATATGGAGCCTTTAACTCTGGCTTTGTTTCTTACAATTTTTTTCAAATGATGCAAATACCTATATTAGAGAAAATGGTTATTACAATGTTTGCTACACAAAGCATGTAAAATTGGGTAAGGATATGATAGTAGTTGAGTTACCTCTCAAATGGATACATCCATCGATATTGAACTGGACCGTCTAATTTTGCTTCGTGTGGTAAATGCACCGGTAGATGCTCCATACAGTTAAAGAAGCTTGAAGAAAAAAACCCTTCTAACTTACACAAAATAACTGGAATTTCATTCTCTAGTTTTTCCATTTCATAAAAATTGATTTCAGATGATGTTAAGCTTTTGAAAAACAAGCTTAACTCTGTTATAGCTTCCCATACCTTAGAAGGTAGCAACTCCCAAAATGCAATTGGGATTAGCCTTTGCATAAATACATGACAATCATGACTTTTCATGCCAAATAATTTGTACTTCCTGATATCTACACACCTAGACAGGTTTGAAACATAACCATAAGGAAACTTTAGACCTTTCAACCAATCACACAAAAGCTCCTTTTGTTTCTTGTCCAACGTGTAACATGCTTTTGGATATTTATCGGTACGAAGATCTTTATGTAACTCATGTCTTCTATACAGAAGTTGCAAATCAGCTCTAGATTTTGCATTGTCTTTTGTCCTCCCTTCAATGTTCATAATGGTATTGAACAAGTTGTCGAAAAAGTTTTTCTCAATATGCATCACATCTAGAATATGACTTATCAAATTCATTTTCCAATATGGTAGATCCCAAAATATGCTTCGTTTTCGCCAACCAAAATTTTGACTTATATTTACTTCATCGACTTCAAATTTGGTTGCTTTCAGTAAGCCCAATTCCTCAATCTCTTGCAAAATATCTTCACCACGCTTTAGCGGAGGAGGTGGTGTGTTGACCATCCTATTTTTAATGAACTTATATTTATTGCGCCTAAACGGATGCTCAGAAGGAAGGAACTTTCTGTAATTGTCAAACCAACTTAGTTTGCCTCCGTTTGGAAGATAAAACACATCAGAATCATTGCCACAATGAGGACACGCCAATTTCCCTGTTGTGCTCCAACCAGATAACATAGAAAAAGCCGGAAAGTCATTAATGGTCCACATCAAAGCCGAAAAGTCCCAAAGCTGCTGCAATTCTAATATCAATGGTTGTAAATAAACATCAATTTTTTGCTTCGAATTTGTTGGTCCTGGCACAATAACTGTCAAGAACATATAAGCCTCTTTCATACACATCCACATAGGCAAATTATAAGGAGTAATTATAATTGGCCATGAAGAATATTGCTGCCCGAATTGACCAAAAGGTTGGAATCCATCCGCCGACAATCCCAACCGAACATTCCGACTTTCAACTGCAAAGGACACATGGGTCTCATTGAAATGTTTCCATGCCAGTGCATCTGCTGGATGACGCATTACTCTATCTTCCTGTTCATGGTCAGCATGCCATCTCATGTGAGATGCAGTCACAGCAGAAGCATAAAGTCTTTGTAGTCTCAGAGTTAGCGGGAAATAATACATCCGCTTTCATGGGACTAATTTCTGTTTCGTTTTCTTAGCTTAAACCTCGATTGACCACAAAATTTGCACTCTTCTAAGTTCACATCATCTCCCCAATACAACATACATTCCACCCGACAACAATCAATTTTTTCAACTGGCAAACCGAGACCCCTAATAAGTTTCTTCATATTGTAAAGATTGTCAACCATTGTATGATCAACAGGCAATGATTCATTATACCACTCTAGAATTTTATTAAAACTACGATCCGAGATATGCCCTTCACTCTTTATGTTCAATATTCGAGCAATTGAAGACAATTGCATCATTGTCTCACAATTGAAGACAATTGCATTATTGTCTCACAATTTGGCTACAATTCTCGGTTAGCAGAATGCAATAACTCAAAAAAAATTCTTGCTTGTGGGTTAGGTTCTTCTTCAACATTTTCCCTATTGGTCTGAAAGGAATAACCACCCCCATCAAATACCATTTCTACGTACGGGTTTTCATTTCCATGTAAAATATTTCCTCTACATCCAACCTCCCCTTCATACTCATTTAAGTTGGCAAACGTTTTTGTTTCATTCCCCCTTGAGCTGCTAGAAATCAACGGTTCGCCATGTCGTGTCCACTCAAAATAATTGGGGACAAACTCTTTTCTCAGTAAATGCAACTTAACTACATCAATAGTAAGGTAACATTTGTGTTTGCACTTCCTACATGGGCATCTGATCTTTTGTCCATCCATATATGCTGACTGAGAACATGCATAATGAATAAAACTGTCAACTTTCTCCACAAATTCAGGATTAATGAAGCCATCAGGGGTTAATCGTCTATACATCCAAGATCTATCCCGGAAACTCATATCTGTAAAACTGTTAATTTAAACCAGTGAATCCATTGTTAGTATCATTCATGTATGCCACATATAACAAGGTATGTAAGATAAGGCTTCTGATCCAACATTGGAAGTTCAAATTTTGACCCCTAGGCTGCAAGTATTATTCACCTATAAGCCTCCTAGGAGCTCCATAATGGGTTATGGGTTAAGGCTTATGGGTTCATATCAAATATATTTAAACTGAATATATGACATATATGTTTGTAATCATATATGTCATAACACATATTCTTAAAAGTTTGATATTTAATGGATTATAAATATTTACTATTACCTAATTACTATAAAAACTAAACAAAATCGAATCATTTAAGAGAGCATCTTGGCAATAACGGATTAACATAATTTAGGTAATTTGAACAATAACAAAAGTCAAACAAAAGTCAACCTCGTCCTATATAAATCCATACATAACCGAAGTTCATACGACAAAGAAGATAGGTAAACATCGTGCGAGGCATATCAATTAAGAACACAGAAAGTTCATACACCCAACGAACAAACGAAGAGCAACAAAACCTCGTATGCCTGATAATCAGTTACCTCAACCGAAGCGCAGACCGATCTTCTTGAAGTACGTCAACGAAGCTGTTGATGACTGATCTACAATTGATACAAATGCAGTTAAAAATGTGGTTCAATTCATTGTTCAGTTTGTCTCTCCATATACATCAATGAATGTCATTTGAATACCTGCGAAAGCTTCGCTTCAATTTTCTTCGAAGTATAAATACTGGGGACAAATGAGTACCTGCATCCAACAACAAAATGGTTAACAGTTTAGATAACAACAAAATGTTTGTTATCCTCAATAAATTGCCTAATAATAAGATCAGAAGTTAAAACTAAGGATCTTTTGTTGTAACTACACAACAGATGTCACAATTTACGAGGATCCTATTGGAAATTCAGCAAAATTTCCCTATAAAATGGACATCCCCTTTTGAAATCAAGGTCCCCTTGCATGTAAAAAAACACTTCTATATCAACCCGTAATCACAACTCAAATCGGGTCTCCAAACTACATGTCTACACTCAAATCAATCCATTAATAGGGAGATTAAAGGTGGGCTATTAACCTCCACAAATTGATGTCCATTAGATTAAGAGATCGAGTCACCAAATCGTGCATTGGATATTTTTCATTACAAGGATACGTTTTATATAATCAACGAATCCATTAACAAATAATTTAAGTTTTAGAAACAAGATATGAGAATATTATACTAGAGTCAAAACAATTCCGTAGTAACTTCAACAAACTTGTAGGCCTCAATATATGCAAGTCAAGGGCAAAAACTTAAAATATGCAATTAATATGCTACACACCTAAAGTACACAATTTAAAAAGTTTAAGATGTTTGATAGTAAGCTCATTATCATTAAGAGTATGAAATAAAGCTATCCAACTTTGATTGAGCAAAAGAGTGTAGATTCATCTTTGTTGAAAAATCTTATTAGAAAATTGAGGCACTTAACTTACACAAGGCTAGATATCTTATTTGCAGTTAGACTTATTAGTTAATTTATGAAGGCATCTTCTAAAGTTCATTTGAAGATAGTAAGAAAAATATGTGTTGTCAAAGGTATTATTGACTATGACATATGTTAGTTCTCTTTAAAGACTTTAATTAGATTTTTTGTAAAAATACTAATACACTTGTTTCCTTTTCTTAAAATAATATAATTTCTTGGTGTTCAAAGAAACAACCTATAATCATACTCTCTACATGTGAATTCAAATATGTTACAATTACTTCTTATACTTGTCATGCTATGTAGTCAAGAGTTTTATTAAAAGAGTTTCACTTATAGCAAATAGGAATAATAAATATCATGATTGACGGTAAATCAGCTCAAAATTTGGCAAAGAATTGAATATTTTATAAAAAGAGCAAGTGTATAAACAAACAATTTCTTGTTATTCACGAATGCATTTGTAAGTAAAAACTTTTTTTTATACAAGACCTCTAATTACATTATCTTTCTCCTTTGCTCCTCTACCAACTTTGTTAATCCCAATTTCACCATGCCATCCTTTTATGCTAATATGAATGTAAACAAGAAAAAAACTTTTAAGGCAAATATTTCCCAAAGTCAATTAGATGGTTCAACATGACACCTTCTAAAATATTTGTTATTATTTAACTAATGTTAGTAGAAATCAATTTTAAATTAGGGATATCATATTAAAGGAAGTGATAAAAAGCTAATCTTGCTTGCTAATTCATTATGTATTAATTACTAGACAATGCATGAAATAACTATCCCGAAGTGTTTTAGAGAGACAACTCCTACGATATAGTCATGTTTAATTATTTTTTCACTCTTACTTCTAATAAACAGAAAAGTTAGGAACTTGGTTCTTAAGTTTAAGCTATGATTGAGTGCCAAAATATATCTGTAGTGAATTACTGTGAAGTATGAGGTTAGTTGTTCAAATGTAGTGTTGGCATGCCACTTTGAAAACTGAGAGTATGCCTGATAACGAATGAAGCTTCATGTCAGAATAAGAATCCAAAGCTTTCCCTTACTTCCTATCAATCTTCTTTCACGTCTCGAACCGCTTCCTTTTAAAAGACAAACTATTGGGCTAGGTAGGTAAGGAAGTTCAAAGATAGCTTCGTGGGCTAGGTTTTATCTTGGAAGTTAAGTTGATTGGTACATGAGATAGCTTCGTGGCTAGGCTTATCTTGGAAGTTAATGTTGATTGGTATATGCTAAAGTGACAGCTGTAATTTAAAATGACAAAAACCATGTCGTTCCTAATAAATTAAAGGCCATGATTCTTCATATTATTTCTTCTACTTATAAGAAAAATCACATAAAGTAGAACAAATTTCCATCATAGTTAGTCAGTAACTTTTGAATGAGGTTCTTTTCTAAAAAAAGAAGAAATTTTTTTTTGCATGAGGTTCTATCAATCGTAGGATTGCTTAGAACCGATCTATTTTTCATCATTAACATTCCATCAAACACCTTGAGGGCAAAAACTTCTCAACCCTATCGACACACAAATGGTATAATCCTTCCCATTATTTGCATGCAAAACACTAACACAAGACCAATCAAACCTAAAAAAACAAACATATGCCATTAAATCGCTCCAAACAACATGAAAAATTTACATGACCCACGGCTTACCTTCGACACTGGCAGAGGAGACACGACAGAGGGTTGTTGTCGCCAGAGAATAGGGGGAGGAAGGGTAGCTGGAAACGCAACAGTTGGTTGGAGGGCAACGGAGGAGGGAAAACGCCGGAGGAGAGGAGAGGACGACAGAGGAGAGTCGGGCGCGAGGAGAAAAGAGAGGATGGAGGAGGTCGATTTTAATTGATTTTTGCGACAGAATCATTCCTTCGCTATAGTTAAAAAAGTCGTCGTTAATAATCTTAATAATAATAATACTCGTAATAATAATAATAAAAATGATAATGATGATGTAGTATTTATAATAATAATAGTAACCAATATATAAATTCTTAATTATAACACATCAGAATAATTTTATTTACCATGATAATAATAATAATAATAATAATAATAATAATAATAATAATAATAATAATAATAATAGAAACAATAGTAATAATAATAATAATATAATCCGAACAAATTTTTACAAAAAGTATGCAATGTTATTAAAACAATGGAAATAACATTATTTTATAAACTATTAGAATAATCATAAAATAATAATAATAATAAATACACACTATTATGATAATAATATTATTAATTATGCTAATAATAATTATCATAATAAGAATAATTTAAATAATATTAATAATAATATAGGTCATAGTAATAATATTCGTCATTATAATAACATAAATAATATTAATAATAATATAGATCATAGTAATAATAATCATAATTATTATTACACAAATAATAATCAACATAATTGAAATATCAAAAAGGTATTTAATAATAATAATAATAATAGTATTACTGAGAATAATCTCGCCAGGGCAAGCGCTTGCCCTCGCGAGCATGGCCATTTTACCGACTGAAAATATATTCTGTCCTAATTTACAGACAGAATTCCATGCATCGGTATATTTCCATCACAACAATTTTTCACGAATATTTCCCTCCAAATTTGGCAACGGAAATATTTTCCGTCGCAAGTTTCGTGTACCATACCGACGGTATCGAAATTTTCGTCACAATTTATATACGAAAACATTCCGTCGATATATTTCGTCGCTATTACACAATTTTTTTGTAGTGAAAGGATATTGGTAACATGCCTCACGTTGTAGAACTTGTTTCAAAGGCTTCAAAGGTAACTTCTTTTGTGTACAATCATATAATCTTCTTATCTTGGTTAAGAAAAAAGGAAGGTTGGAGAGAGATTGTGTGTCCAGGGGTAACTTAGTTTGCCACTACTTTCATTACTTTGAAAAGTATTTATGATCATAAGCATAACTTACAAGCTTTGGTTATTGATAAGCACTTTACTGCTCATAGATTGGCAAAGATTGCAACAGGAAAATCTATTAGTTCTATTTTATTAGATAGCAAGTTTTGGAATGATTGCTTGATCATAGTGAAAGCTGTGGCTCTTATCATTCGATTGTTGAGAATTGTAGATGTTGATGAAAAACCTTCTTTGGGTTATGTTTATAAGGGCATGGTTAGGATAAAAAATTTAGTGAAGGAGATCTTTAAACAGAAGCCACAATTATACAAGCCTTACACCGATATCATCAAGGCTCAATAGGATAAGCATTTAAAGCTTAATCTTCATGTTGTAACGTATTTTTTGAATCCTTCTTTCTTTTATGCTGAAGGCTATCATGAAAAGAATAAAATTATATCTGCTCTTCTTGATATGCTTGATATAAAAAGTTTTTGTGTTGACTTGTCGAAGGGCATTCAAGAGATTCAAGTTTATCGTGATTGCCAAGGTAATTTCAATCAAGAAAGTGCTCTTAAGGTGTTAAAGTTAAACACCTTACGCCCTGGTAAGTATTATATTACCACTAATATAATACTTTTTAATTTTTAATTATATTCTTTAATAGTTTTAATGTTTATTATCTATGAGTATTTTGTTGTTTGATAATTACAAATTTTTGGTAGATGAATGGTGACGATTATATGGGAGTAGTGCTCCAACATTGCAAAAGTTGGCCATTCGTATTCTTAGCCAAACGTCTTCCTCTTCTGGTTGTGAGAGACATTGGAGCTTTTTTGAACGCATTCACACAAAGAAGAGAAATAAATTGGAGCATCAAAGGCTATGTGATCATGTTTGTCACTTACAACTTGCGTTTGAAGAATCGGTATTGTCGTTTTCCATTTTTAGTTAAACATTATTAACTTATTATTATTGTTTGCAATTTCCAACATAGTTATTTTTGAACTTACCATTAATGTTTTGTTTTAGGTTGCCAAACAAGAAGATGAAATATGATCCTATTGATTATGAATCTATAGACAAACTTGATTTCTGGATCACTGAAAATGATGGATCCCCAGAGCTTGGTGAAGAAGATCTTGAAAATGTTATTTATCAGGAAAATGCAATTCCAATAATTGATGAAGCACCACAACAATACGAAGGTTATTAATTAATTTACTTTGTAATATAATATTAAAGATTAGATATATTATCTTATTTTGTGTTATGTTGGTGAACTTTAAAAAAAATTGTATGTTTTAAAGTTTGAAGGTTTAAGTTATATATATAATTAAATAGTATGTTTAAAAATTATCTTATATATATAATATATAAATGTTCGATCATGGTTCAATTCCGGTTGAACCATTGACCCTTAAATCAGTTGCTTCTCCAGTTTAGTCACCGGTCCGGTTCTTAAAACATTGGTAGGTACCATACCTAGTAAGGCATTCTCGTAACGTTCTTATAGATAAGCATTATAAGAGAGAGAGGCAAAGCTTTAAATTGTAAAATGTCATTTAAATAAAACACAATAGAGGATGAAACAATAGGCGGACAAAAAGAGATATGAAAGAGAGTTCGAAGTTTGATAGTGGGTTTTTGTAAAACTACAGCCATATAAACAACACTTCTAGTAAAGGAGAGCTAACTAGAAGTTGTCTCTTTTGTACTATAGACCATACCAAATTATTAATAAGATCAACAAGGAGGCATACACACTAATATTTTTATAGGAATTAAACATTCACCCTAATTTTCATGTTTCCTGGCTGAAGAATTTTGTTTATGAAAGTATACCAACTTCTTCACAATTACCTTCACCACTAACTAACACAGAAGAGATTCCTACAACAATATGGAGAAGAAGGATGTTCAAGCACCACAACTAAGCATTAACACAAGTGTTAGTGCAATGGAAGGGAGAGACTAAGGAAAAAGACACATGGGAAACTATATTCAAGTTACAGAAGAGGTTTTCAAGTTAACCTAACAGATAAGGCAATTCCTGAAGGAGGAGAGGATGTCACAAACAATTAACCAATACGCAACAGATATGAGGAAGGAAGCTAAAAATGATGTCTAAGACTCCATAGTAGTAAATAACAAAGATAAGCATTGTATTAGCAACAATTGTGACAACCATGTGATAGGAGAGACATGTGTCACTATCTAAAGTCATTTTGTACTATTTATTAGTTGATGTAACGAGCTTACTATGTAATGAAAAGTCACATAAGTTTTTTATCCTTCTATGTTTGTTTCTTCTTCTATCTACCCATTAATATTTAGGAAAGTTCATGCTCATTTTTGTAGTGAGTGTATGAGTGAGCTAAAATATTCATAACAAAGTCATTTAAATTACATGGTTAATTCATACTAGGCTTCAAATGTGGAATCATCCCTTTTAGAGAGTTAGATTAGGTGATAGAGAATTACATTTTGATTTAACGTCTTTAACAAATTATAGAAACAAAAATTTTATACGTAAAAAGTTAATTATGTCCCCTTATTTAACGATTATTATAAATGTTAACATATACTTCATCTCCTATTTACATGTGGCCTTCTATTCTTATCTATTTCACTTACACTGGACATCTTTTTATGTTTAATATTAATAATCCCTTTCTTCTCTTCCTCACTTTAAGTTATAATAATGCATTTCTTCTCAACAATTTTGTCCACAAAGTTGATGTCAACATATTTTTAATATAAATAATATTTAAATTTCTACGAGACAATTCAAAGGGATAGATAATTTGTAGATGAATTTATTCACTTTTAAATTATTATATATATATATATATATATTTTATTCCATTATTTATATTATATTACAATATGTATTATTTTTAATATTAATAACTAACAAGTTCCAATCTTTGCCTTAATATAATATAATTTAAAATGAAAATGAAGATATTATCATTCAGTCTTGAAACTTTTATATGTGCAAATAAATAAGAACATTCATATAAATCAATTAGATAAGAACTTATGATTTTATAAATCTAATACTTAATTAACTCTTAATAACTACAATAAGTTGGATTCAAACAAGAAATAGCCAATAAGATGAAATAAGATAGGAAACAAAATTACCAGATAAAATATGGAGAAAAATAAATTTTATTTCAGCAATCCCTCCTTTAAATTGTTATTTGTTATTATTCAATTTAAAGCCTTAAATACTTTTAGCATACAAACACTCAATAACATCATGAACTTCACGAATGACTCAATTTTTAGGTTTTTGGTGAATATATTAACAATTTTGATCTTCACTTTTATTGGCAAGAAGATAATTGGTTATTTTTTGGATAATTACGAAATAACAATAGTCCAAAACATAAAAGAATATCCTAAAGTATTCTTCCTATTGTCCTAATCTCTTGTATAATCACTATTAATAAACCCTAGCAATTCAAACTTTTCACCCTTCTTGTAAAATAACACAAAGTTTTAGTTTATTGCAAGTAATGCATAATTCATTTGGAAGCTAATAAATATATTTATGTAGACTCTTTATGTATCTACTAATTATACTTACTAATATTTTTTAAATTGAATAATTGGTATTAACTATAGGTAAAGCTATTATAACATTACAATTAGTTCAAGGTTGTAGAGCTCTCGCTTAAGTATAATTAAAAAGTAAAATGATTACAAAATAAGTCAAGATCTATCTTATAGGTTCCATCTCTGATTCATGTTTAGTGAAAGAGTATTATGAACATTGTTAGAGACAATAACCAATCGAATCCAATTAAACCTACTATTCTTAATAATGTTAGATACATCAAACTACTCATAATTTGTTTGTAAAGTGTGTTATCATCATTCTTCCTTTCATGATCATTTTATACATTCAAACCATACTATATTGTAGTGTTTATAGAATTACAATCTTTCATATAGAACCTATGAGAATTTTCCCACATTTTTTAGAAATAAAGATTCCATCACCTATTTACAAATTATATGCCACGAAAGTAATATGTGATACCAAGATTAGACATTTCAAACTTATCCATCATAGATTTCTTGATTCTCCAAACATGGCATCACACTTTCTGGAAAATATAAGATCATTAACATATAAGCAAACAATGAGCATTTTTCTTTTATTTTCAATTTTAATAAAAAGTGTTTAATTATAAGGATGTTTTAAAAAACTATCTTAAAGAAAATCTCAATGATATTAAAACCAAACATGATAAGCTTGTCTTAGATTATTAAGACTTTTTTAATATGTAAACTTTATGCTCATTTTCAATATTAGGGGTAAGGTTGCATACTATTGGACATCCTCAAACCCTGTGTGTCAGTTAGATTTATACTAGGGCTTGTTCTTGTTATTGTTGTTCTTAATATTGATATAACCAATCCGTTGTTAGAGACATACATATTCCTCCAATTACCATGCAAGAACATTGATTTGATATCTAGCTAAAAAATAGTCTAAGAATTTTGTACTATTAACGCAACCATAAAGCTAATTGTGTAATATCTTACTATTGGAGAAAAATTATATATAATCAATCCTATACTGTTGCTTGTATCCTTTGGCCACTAAGCATGCCTCGTACTTGTTAACTTTATTGTTTTCTTTTAACTTTGCTTTGAAGATGCACTTTGAACTAATGGCTTTGTTTCATTGACATTAATTTCATCATCTGTTTCCTTTTGTCATTTTCCTTTTATGACAACACTCTCAAAAGTTGTAAGGTCACAATCTCACAATAAAGTAAATTGAGCAATTGGATTTTAATTATAGTTACCTCATAATCTTTTATCTAGGTAGGCCTTCTTCTTCTAACTTTACGAAGAGATTGAGCTTCTTCTCAATTGACTTCAAAAATTACTGAAGTGTTAATCTTAATGTATAAGTGATTAAAGAGCTCTTAATTGATTAAAGAGCTCAGTCACTCTTTCTATAAGTGTTAATCTTAATGTAGGTCTCTTAGCAACTTTTGAAGGATTAACGAAACAAAAACCTCCTTTTAAGTATCTTGAATTTCCCATTACCACAAGGAAGTTCACTATGTCAAATTGCTCCCCACTATTGAGATCTATTAAAAGAAAATTGAACAACTAATGTAACAAACAATTGTCTTATAGTGAAGACTATAATTGGTGATTTAATTTTGGGCAATCTTTTTATATATTGGTGCTTCATCTGGCTTTAACAAAAGGTATCTTGAAATATATTAACAAGTTACTCAAAGTTTTTTATGGACTGGAGCAAGAAATAGAACCAAAACTCTTACGATCAAATGCATTAGTGTTTCTTTATCTAAATAGCATAGTGGATTGGGTATCATATTTATTTGAGTGATGAGTAAAGTCTTTTTAACTAAGAGACTTTGGATACTTTGCACCAACAAGGAAGATTTATAGGTTAGGAGGATTCATTTGTATTTTAAAAAAATTGAAAGCATATGGAGCATTAAAATGAAGCCTGATACCTTTTAGACTCTAAGGCAAATTCTATTTGTTAGGGAAACAATCCAGTCATCAATAAAACTTGGAGATGATATGAGCACTTATTTCTTATTTGATAATTGGCATGATCTTAGCCCTCTATGCAAATTGAATGAGTTTCAATCTCTCAAATCCACTATCCTAGTACATACTAAGGTTAAGACTATTATAAAAGGCAATTCCTGATACTGACCTTTCCACTTTACAAAGGGACACAATGGAATCATTAATAAGATGCCTAGATATCTCCTTAACTCCACAAAGTAGGATTCTATTCTATGGGCTGAAGACAGTCTATAAAATTTACTTCTAAGTCTTACAAAATACTAGTACTAGGCCCTTATAATAAGGTAACTTGGTTAAACCTTATGATGGATAGGAACATTTGCCTTTCCTACTCATTTATTTTGAGGTAGCTTATAGGAATTTTGGCATAAATGATAATATCAAATTCCTTATAGTTATTTGTTCTATGTTTGGAAACACATTAAGACCTAGATCATTTATGCTTCAGATGTTGTTGTGCTTTAGCCCTTTGGAAACATATTCTAAATATCTTTGGGACTTACTATAATGTAATGGATTGGACAAGGACACTATCCTGGGCTTCTAGCATTCAACTTCACAAAAAAGGGAATTCTTTTATGATAGCATTTAGAGTATTAATATATTTCATATGGCGTGAAGAGGAGAATTCTGCAATAAGGCAACCAATATGGAACCTAACCTATGCAATATGATAACCAAAACTAGAATAAATGCTAATGCTTGGAACTTACTTACCTTATGACCTCTAAAATGTGTGATAAGTGGTGCTTATGAGTATATGTTTTCTTTATCTTGCTTCTAAAATGATCTTTTAGGGGAATGTGTTAGTCTTATTCTCCTTTTGGATAGTTTTTTTTCTTATAACTAGAGACCCCCTATTACTTAATGAATTCATTTATTTAGAAAAAATAATTTTGGTGAATTTTTAGCAACTGTTAAAGTTGTATTTAATGAATTTTCAAAGGTGTTGAAATTTCCTCTTATTCAAATTCCTTATCATAGAGGACTTGGGTAGGTTGCTGCCTGCTCCAATTTTAAGTGTTCTGTTAATAGAAAACAAAATTATTGCTAGTCACAATCTTCTTTATTAGTGAATTCAATAATTTATATGCATTAAATGGATCATTTACACAAAGAAATATGCATATTTTAGTCTTGTCATGGAGTTTCTTACTTTTCTCATCTAGGATATGAGCCTATTAATGCATTCAAAAATTCTAAAATGATCTAAAACTAGTTTTCTCCTACTTTAGGCCTCTTTTAGTGTTATATTTTAGGATAAAGAAGGTTGGGATTCTATTCAAAACATAAATGCTTCAATTTACCACTTCCAGGCAAAATGTTTTTGGAACGATTCATCTTGACAACAAGCTTCTCATCGTATTGACAATGGTTATATTTTTCTTTTTGATACATCATTTTGTTGTGATGTGTATGTAGTTATAAGCTCTTTTTGAATTCCATACTCTACATAAAGAAACTTTAGGTTCTTTTAGGTAATATTTGCTATCATGAACTATTCAAAGAGTCGTAATGGCCTTTCCTACTTCATTTGAACTCATTACGACTCTTTGAATAGTTCATGATAGCAAATATTACCTAAAAGAACCTAAAGTTTCTTTATGTAGAGTATGGAATTCAAAAAGAGCTTATAACTACATACACATCACAACAAAATGATGTATCAAAAAAAAAATATAACCATTACGATTTTATATTTGGAAATCATTTGAACTCATATTAGCAATTACAATAGCATCTTTAATAGGATCATAAATTTTATAAACACCATTCATAATAGTGATAATTTAACCCTTTTTAATTTACTAATATTTAATAAGTTACTTTTTTTGGAATACACAACACATTAAAGATTGTTTATATAAAACTATTTTTAGTTCTTACTTTAATGTCACCATTTCCTATTGTTTTTATAGTAAAATAATCACCAAAACTCATAGTAGAATAAATATCGTAATTTACACAACAAAAGAAGAATTATTTCCATTTATATGGTTACTACAACCTATATACAAATACCAAATATCCAACTCGATTTTCTTTCCATCTTAAACAACCATTAACAATATTTCTATTTCCTTAGTTTCTATAAAGTTAAAAATTTCTTCCTTTGTTATTAAGTAGCTCAGTATAACATTTATATGCATAATAACCAAATTTATGACGTATAAATCACTTTGGATTTGTTGAATTCTCAACCTATGCCTTTGCCTTAAAATTGATCATTATTGTTTTTGTAATCCCTATTGACATCTTTATTCCCATTATCTCCCCTTTCTTTATCTCTACCTTTACCTTTACCGCTCTTTCTACAAGTGCTAGAATAAGTATTGGTAGAAGCTTTCAATTCTTACTCCTCTACTATCCAAACTTTTATTCATTTTAAATTCATAAATTAAGGAGGAGTTTTTTAATTCATTAAGAGAAAGTGTTATATCTTTCAAAATTTCAAATGAGTAGATAACATAATTAAACTTTAGCGTCAAGGAACACAAAATCTTTTTCAAAATGGTGTTTTTGTCCATCTTCTCATTATGGAATCACATCTTACTGTTGATCTCGATTGTTCTAACATAATAACTAATGACATATTCTCTATCCATCATTGCTAGTGTCTTAAAATCCTTCTCAAGGATTGAATATTACGCATGTTGAATATCCGAAAGGATGTAGCTTTACAAAATCTAGTTATGTCGTAGTTGCTTTGAGTTATTTCTTGTCAGTTGCTTGATATAAAGCAATTGTGTCAGCAGCTATTAATTTCTTAGCAAAATACAAATAGAAAAATTAACAACAAAAGTAACAAATTAACAACCAAGATTTGGTGATGCTAATCGACACAGCTTGCTTACGTCTATGGGGTCTTTACTCAACTTAATCAACTTTCACTTGTGATATAATAGTTTTACTCAAGGTTTTACAGAGCCGACTCATTCAACTTTTGACACTATCTCTCATCCTGACACCCCGTGAAAGTAAATCCCTCCTAATAATATGACCACCTCATACTAACCTCAATGGAGGATTTTCATAATAATGTTTGATACTAAAAATGAAAATTAAACAACTTAAATGATTGAGAAAATAAGGACATAAACAAAGAGAACACTTGAGATAAAAATAACTCCCCTAAAGATGAAGCTTCATTGGCCAAAAGTATGGGAAGTCGTAGAACAATATCTGCTGTGAATTATTAAGAAGAATTACAATCAGTCCACACACACAGCGACATCAATCACCATCAATCGAACAAACGTTTCATCACTGAAACATCATAAAAAAATACAACCGCAGCACACCACCAATGCTGGACTTTTTGGCACACAAAATAACATTTGAATAGCCCGAAAAATCATGCCACAGCTAAAAAGACACAATTACCAAAGATAGATAGAATCACAAAAAATCTAGTTTCGTTAGATAGATAAAACTACCATAAATAGGCTATCAAAAATAGTCCTTAAATCACCAAAAATCTGCACATTATCTTCATTAAGATATGGTGATTTTATCCCAATTAAATCCTATCTTCACTAGGATTTTAACCCAAATAAACCTTATCTTCAAGAATCTAACACAAGATAGAATACTAATATAAATCATATTCCTCAAATAACCAACTAGGTCCAATTACAAATAATGCCCAAAAATAATTAATAAGATGTCTTAACACATATCTTAACATATGTTTCACCTTGATAGAGCCTTGATATTTCTTTTTCATAGAATCCTAATTATCTTTGAAGTTTCTTTAAAAAGAATAGTTTCTAAGATGAGATAATCAATAGCCTAAAAGAGATAACCTTTTACCTCTAAATCCTTCAACTTTCTAGCGTCCAATTCTACTTTATAAGAATCTATCAAAGTTATGCCTTCTTGTGGCTCTTCAATTCTAGATTTAATAGTTGACTAAGAGTCCATCGACTAGAAAAATTCTCCATTAGCATGCCCAAGTGGTCATAGTGACTATCAAAGCAAGGGATGGTTGATTACATGTAGCGTACCACTCCTATAGAGCATATGCACGACATGCCGAAGGATATTAAAGAACATACTCTACGAGGATGGCACGTTAAGATGATCAAATCAACTCACTTAAGGTATCACATATGTTATAAGCATTTCTATAGTCATTTTATTCCATTTTTATTCACAAACATATAGAGTCACAAATGTCATTACACTTCGAATTTCACATGTACATTGTACAATAGTTGAGATGCAATTTTAGATATAAATTTAACTATGAACATTTGCAAATATAACTGATCCCGACAACCTAGCTAGGTTTCTTTTAGACTTGAAAAACAATGTTGCAAATTTGATGAATTTGCCAACTCATTGAGTGAACCATCATCGATGTGCTCACTTATGCTAAAACACATGACAAATCATTATCCAATTCATAAGTAAATTATTTCATCCAGTATTGAATACCACTTCACAATTTATCATGCCTCAACAAGTACAACTTTTATACAACATTTCACTTCACTATTTTAGAATAATCTAACAGTTCACTTCAATAATCCATGTGATACAAATTAAGTTATATATGCAAATGCACATGTGACTCCATTTATTTTTCCTTTATTATGAACGAGCACCTATTTAACTGTCCCGTATCTATTGTAGATATTGTGCTCATTTCAGATACTGTCCTATACTTATTGTGGATACCAAGCTCATTAATCGTTAAGCCTGGGCTCTGTATTCACATTTATGAGCTTTAAGCTCTTTTCACGTTAGTCACTTTGGTCACGACTCTTTTATCTGATCATGCATATTAATGAAATGAAAATGCATCAAGTCACATATTATGCTATCAATAACTCTCATTTTGTGTCACAGTCATATAACACATTCATCAGATCTAAGTCCGACATTCAACATATAGTTAAGAACATAATTTCAATATTCACATTCAATTTGCAAACACTTTCAATACAGTCCCGAATATCAAACTCTTTAAACCATCAATGGTTGGAATTAACACAATCATATCGGTAACAATTCAATCTCAAGCAGTTAATTAAGAACAATTCCAATATAGTGAGTAAACATCTAGGTTAACTCACAGTGCTCCAATTAGCTATTGCCTTGACAAGCAGGCAGTGTCTGGATGTGGATGCTCAATTTTTGTTTCTATATCATGCAATACACATATGGTTCACACCTTATTAAGTTGCTTCATCATATGAATATACAATCATGCATATTTATATGTGTCATATTTCAATGTGTGATCAATTGACCTTCCAGGTATATATTTTTTAATCCAAATATCTTAATTCACTCTTAATTTGGAAATCATACATTTATCCAATTCTCATTCATACTTACCTCATGTTCTTCAATTTTCATTGATCCATAATTATCAAACTCTTTACTAATTACTCAAATAATGATCTAGGTTTATTCCTAGCCTTAATCAACTCCAAATATACTAAATTAAAGTGTCTTATCCTCATTTGGTTCAACAAATACACAAACTGAACTTATCATTTCAGAACATTGCCTATGGTCGTGGGGGACCTTCCTACGATCGTGATAGAAGCTAGTGCAATAGGCTACAATCGTGCACTGAGGGCTATGATCATGACAGAACTTAAAATAATTAGGTCATGATCTGCACTTAAGGGCCATAATTGTGCCCTATAGTATTTTTCATAATTCTGCACGAATTCATCAAACTTAGAAACAAAATAAACACTTGGATTTCCAAATTTCATGCCCTTTAAACCTACTTCATTACATATTCATTTAGCTTCCATCTTAATTACATTAAGACTTACCAAATTTTGCTCATTCTTGTCATTAACAATATCTTCTTACATATATTTATATACATCTCCTCTTTTCTAAATTCACATATATCTTCACAACATTCCATCAATTATACCTTAATTTCTACATCAATCCTTCAAATCCCAACTCAAACTCATCCATATCATAACTCAAAAACTATTATTTGTCATGCATGTAAAAATAGAACAAAAACTATCCTTTTATGCCTCATTTTCCAGCACACCTATAATACCAATACTTCAATCCATCCACCCTTAATCAGTTATCATGAATGTTTTGCTAACTTATGTTACAATAGGTTAATAATTCACTTACTTGTTCAGCTCTAAGCCTCCTCAGTCATCAAGCTAACGTAGTCTTCCAAGCATACAAGCAAAACTCTACGAAAAAAGTGGGAGTTGGGTGCATTCGACAGTAACAAAAGAAGAGCAGAAGAATATCACACCATCCTTCCTCTATAGTTTGGTTCTTGCTTGGACTTTAGGTGAAGATGATAACATAAATGGAGAAGATACTTAAAGATGTGAAGAATGTGTGGTTTCGGTGGTGAGGAGTAAGAAGGAGATAATATGTAGCTAAAAAAAATAAGAGAAGATGGCCATCCAAAGGGGTAGATCATGGGATGTAGATGTGTGGCAAGGGTTTGGACACTTGTCCAAACACTTGTCAAGTGAAGAGGCATGCTACATATCTTCAACTCTAACTACCACTTATCACCTAATATTTAGTCCAATTTGTCATTTAATCACTAGGCCAATTGTCACTCACTTACTAATGCTATGTGTCACTATTTCATTGGTTCATATGTTACTAACTTTAAGCTCTACATGTCACAATTCTAAAGTGCCATTTGTCACAAATTTAAGGGCCACTTGTTGCAAATATAAAGTGTCATTTGTCTCTAGTTTTACTATTTAGGAATTTCACTAAACTAATTTACACATTAAGCAAATATAAAGTTCCACGATCGTGCCATGCATTATTTTCTAGAATTCTGCAAGAATTCATCAAACTTGGAAACATAATACACACTTGGATTTCCAAATTTCATGCCCTTTAAACCCACTTCATTACATATTCATTTAGCTTCCATCTTGATTACACTAAGAATTACCAAATTTTGCTCATTCTTGTCACTGACAATCTCTTTTTACATATATATATATATACATCTCCACTTTTCTAAATTCACACACATCTTCACAACATTCAATCAATTATACCTCAATTTCTACATCAATTACACTTTAAATCCCAAATCAAACTCATCCATATCACACTCAAAAACTATTATTTGTCATGCATGTAAAAATAGAACAAAAACTATCCTTTTATGCCTCATTTTCTAGCACACATATTGTCATGACCTGGAACCACATCGGGCACATGACAACTGCAGCATACCTAGGCTAAGTATACTCATGGTATCCTTAACCTAACTATGCAAGGCTAACTGAATATCCTTTGAAAACATTTGGACAGCACAACAACTGTATTTTGAAAATCCTAAAACTCAATTAAAATACCTATAAATTAGTTTTAAACGTACTTCTATATTCACATTTAAAACTCTACCACAACTTTTGGACTTTTAAGTCCACTCAAGAGTATTCTCAACAACAGTACAAATGGTTTATATATAAGGTAATTTGCAAACCATAAGACAATAAAAAGTTAATTTACAAAATCATAAAGCATTTCAACATAACCAACTTAATAAAAAACAGCTCATGAGTTACTATACAACGAAAGTACAAAACAGATGCTACCTACATGCGTTAATGTCCCGATAATGTCAAAACACTGCACAATACACTTAGAGCTTCAAGCTCACTAACTTAACCTGCATGGTTGGAAAGTAGAGGGGATGAGTACACTATGTACTCAGCGAGTAGGAAAAATATATATCGCAAACATAACCCGATACACACCAAGACTGTCTAGATAACTTAAGGATAGGTTTTTCACGCATCTAGCATGCACATAACTACCTATGAAGTGAGTATACATGATATAAAAATACATAGGCCTAGCTTATGAGTCAACATATACTGGTTAGGAATCATATAGGCATAGCCTATTAATCACTCATTCAATGAACATAAGTCCCAGTTCCAGTACACAAAAACAGAAAAGCATCACATGTATAAATCAAATCTTGGCAGGAAAATAAATCTCATAATAGGCCAAAACAATCAAGTGTGTCGCCACTAATCGGCCAAACTAATGTGCACATCCATCGGTTCTTAGTGTTGCCTCGACTTTCATTCGTGGTGAGTTTGGACTACAGTCGACAAAAACGTCATGACCCTAAGTAATGACCTCGTTGGTGACTAGACCTTAGGTGTGGAAGCACCCACAAGTCTTGTAAAAAGCTATTGATACGGGGACTCGACTTATATGTACTAGTGTCAAAATACAGGGGTCGTTTAATTTGATGTGCCTAGCACATGATTGGCCAATCGTTACCTCACTAATAATAAAAAATCATATACAAATATTAAGTACAAAAATAAGTAAGGCACCATGTTTTTATTTATCAGTCTAACCGATAAAATGGAATCTTATTATGGCTCTAAGCCAAAAGAGAACACATACACATAGCATACATGACTCAGTTATGTATATGTAAGTTCCAAAACATTATTTCATAGAATAAAAGTCATATTTTGCACTCCAAGTGTAAAGTTGTTCAAAAATATAGTTTCAGAAAATAAAACTTTGTCCTTTGCACTTTAAATGTAGGTTTGTTGAAAACTATATCATTTTTCAAAATACGTAATAAAAACATCAGTTGCACACCAAGTGCAAAGATTTATTCAAAACAATGTCATTTATTGAATTCACAAGTATACTAGCATCTATTTGATATTCAATTCCACTATGCATTACCTAGATTCAAAATTCAAGTACAAGTCATCATGCATGTCTTGGGATGTCCTAATCCCATTTGAGAGATATGGTTTTCCTAACTCACTTGAAAAGAAGGTGTACACTCCCTTAACTTCAACAATCCTTGTGTATGAGCTCCTTGATCTACAACTCTTGAGCCTTTATACATACAAATATATAATGTATTTACTACTCAAATAGATATCTCATATTTATACACCACCACAACCAAATTCATCTTTAATCAATCATCATAAATGTTATTATACCATATGTCAATAGGTCAATAATTTACCAACTAATTCAGCTCAATGTCTCCTCAACCATCAAGCTAATATAACCTTATATGCAATGTTTACATCATGTTCTTCCTAAGGTTCTTTTATGAACAAGTTGTTTCCTTTTAATCATAACTCTCTCTTCCAAAATCCAAAATCCATTATTCTTGTGCCCTATAAAACTAGACTTCCATTAGTTTTAATATATCTAAAAATTACACAAACAACATTTCCCTTTGAAATATAATCTCCATCCAAATTATGTCCTATTTCTGGTAAGAAACAGAGTGGCAACTGATACTTAAACCACAATAAATCATTATCAATACATCTCCTAACAAAACCGTTTCATAGAAGCATTAATAAGATATTAATAATCATTTTTCATGTTTTATACTTTTATTAATTAGGACTTTTAAGGTCCTCAAACATCAGGAAATAATACAAGGTTCCTGCAAAGGAATCTATCACAAGCAGTATTACTAAAATAAGAATAACTCAAGATCTAGTCACTATTTTGTCAAGCCATTTTCACAAAGGTCAATTTAAGACCTATATCTACAACTTTTATTCTTTGAGTTTCTTCAAATTCGTGCTATAAGAATATGAAAGATAGATCAAAATTGAAAGATGAAATTGAAACTAGAATCTCAACTTACCTTGATAACTTCTTTCTTTCTCCTCTTCTCTTTCCTTTTTTCTCTCCTTCTCTTCTCATTTTCATTTTTCTCCCTCTTCTAACCTTATGGCTGACCTTCACTCCCACTTCTATTTCCATTTTCATCCATTTTCTCTAGAAAAATCAAAGGAAGTCAAACTAATCCATGTATCACCATTCCATTGGTCCATGTGTCACCATTCTATTAGTACATATGTTATCCTTCTATTGTTTCATATGTTGCTATTCTATTGTTCCATGTCACTTACTTTAGGCTCCACATGACACTCTTTTAAGCCTCCATATGTCGCTACTTGCAAGGCTACATGTGTCACTAATTGTAAGGCTACATATGTCACCAATTATAAGGCTATATATGTTACCATTTGTAAAGCTACACATGTCACCATTCTATTGCTCCACATGTCACAAGTCCAAAGTGCAATTTTTCACAAACTTAAAAAGCCACTTGTAGCGATTATACTCAATCCATTTGTCGTCCATTTAACTAATCCATTTGTCACTTATTCCTAATGCCAACTGTCACCATTTCATAGGTCTAATCAAACTAAATTCCCATATATAAATTTGTCTTGCTCTTTAACATTTTTCTTAGACTAAATGGACATATCATCCCATCAATTACTCAATTATAATAATAAATTCCCAATTCACTAATTATAATCCATCAATTCATGTTATTGGTAAATCAAAATGCAAAACATTGGGAATGCACATTCATATCACATTCATTTTCGTTCCATACCCTGAAATATGTCAATTAAGTGCATATACTATCTTGCAATGTTTTCTAAATCATGATTCATATGTGAATATGAATATTATGCATGTGAATGAAATGCACCTCATAAATTATTAAAAGAAATAACTCATGTGCTCAATCTAACAGTTTAATCTTTTAACAATTTTAGGAGGAAGGATATTATACATATAATACCAATACTTCAATCCATCCACCCCTAATCAATCATCATGAATGTTATGTTAACTTATGTTACAATAGGTCCAAGCCTTGTCAATCATCAAGCTAACCTAGTCTTCCAAGCGTACAAACACAACTCCAAGAGCAAAGTAGGAGTTGGGTGCTTTCAACATTAACAAAAGAAGAGCAGAAGAGTATCACACCATCCTTCCTCCATAGATAGGTTCTTGCTTGGATTTTAAGTGAAGATGATAACAAAAATGGAGAAGATACTTATAGATGTGAAGCATGTGATGGTTTCGGTGGTGAGGAGTAAGAAAGAGATAACATATAGCTAAAAAAAAAAGAGAAGATGGCCATCCAAAGGGGTATATCATGGGATGTAGGTGTGAGGAAAGCGTTTGGACACATGTTCAAACACTTGTCAAGTGAAGAGGCATGCTACATTTCTTCAACTTTAACTACCACTTCTCATCTAATATTTAGTCTAATTGTCATTTAATCACTAGCCCAATTGTCACTCATTTATTCAAGCCATTTGTCATCCAATTAGCTAAGTCATTTGTCACTCACTTGCTAATGTTACATGTCTCTATTTCATTGGTCCATGTGTTACTAACTCTAGGCTACAAATGTCACAAGTCTAAAGTGTCATTTGTCACAAATTTAAAGGGCCACTTGTTGAAAATATAAAGTGCTACTTGTCTCGAATTTTACCATTTAGGAAATTCACTAAGCCAATTTACACAGTGGCTCCTCAAACTTCTGATTTTTAACAATTAACTCCAAATCACTAACTTGTTTAATCAAACCAAAATTCAGGACATAAATAATACACAATCATGTCATAATCATTTTAAACCTTTCATATCCCGAAATATGTCAATTGAGTGCATATACTATCCTTACAGTGTTTTCTAATCATGATTTATGTGTGTATGTTAATATTATGAATATGGACAAAATCATAAAATCATATTGTACATGTACCAAATTCATTCTATGTGATGCAAACTCATATGACTCAGTAGTCTAACACTTTAATCCCTCAATAGTTTAAGAGATGGGATATTACATTATATAAAATTGGAATATGTGGCTTTTGGATAAATGAGAAATAGATTATAGAAATTTATTATTGCCTCATATGCTTTCACTCTCAATATAACTAGGCTTTGATATTGCAATTGGAATGAGAATAAAAAAATGCACTATCTATTTAAGGAGCAGATAGGTGAAAAAATGATTTTATTTAGAATCTTTAAGACTTTATATAAGAAAATAAATAACAAAAACAATATCAAGAGATAACAACCTATTTTGCATATATCAATTAAATATGATCTGTATAAATCAAATACTTAACTAAATTCTAAAAACTAGTATAAATTGAATTGAAAAAGAAATAACCAACTAGTTAAGATAGGATGTTCAGCAAAATTAACTACATAAGATATCAAGAAAAAAAATTTCTAAATAATTTCTAAATGGTTTTCAGTCATCCAATTTTATACTCTTGTTCATTTCAAATAAGTGAACTTATAAAATCAACAGGCAAAACATTGATGTAGTTATTATCTAGCTTTTTTGTGAAAAACCTTCAATAATGCTTTGAATTCATGAAGCCTTTTGATTTCAATTTTCTTCGTACACTTTTACTTCTTATACCATGCATGTATAGTAGTCAAAAATGACTTTCATATTACAGATGAGGGGAAACTAGTTCTTTCATTATTCATATGTCTATATTTATATTTATATATTTTAAGAATATTTCTTCTTTTACTACGTAAGTGATCTGTAAAAATGTGCATATATATTTTTAGTGTTTTATATGTTTTGTATTCAAATTATTTTCATTTGAATGGTTTTAGTTCATATTCTATGTAATTACAGAAAAGTTGTTTGAGGAATGATACAGTCAAGAATTAAAAGAGTTTATGAGTAAAAATATGAAGAGAACAATACTTTAAACTAAAATTGGTCTGATACAATGAGTGAAATTAGATTATGGGATAAACAGAAAATTTTTTAGAACTATTGTGTGTTAGCTTGTATGCTTTAGGTGAAAGGTTTATAAAAATTATAAAGATACACAGATTAAGACATGAGCATGTCAGAACCTATGTCTATCTCCAAAAAATTAAAGATATATGGCTTAAGATATGGTCGTATTCTAGAGCATTCACAGTGGACTAATTATTGAAAAAAAACAATAGAAACACTAGATGATTTAATTATTTCTCAGGAAATGCTTTATGTCAACAAATAGGCCGCTTATATAAGGAAGATGATTTAATATTTTCAATCTTTAATGAAAACAATCTATTTGAACTCATATTAGCAACTATAATATCATCTTTAATAGAATCATAAATTTTATAAACACCTTTCATAATAGTGATAACACTTTTTCTGATATTGATTAACGGTGAAAAGTTATTTTTATGTCATGAACATACTAACATATTAGAGATTCCTTCTATAAAACTATTCTTAATTGTAACCTTAATGTCATCTTTTCTTATCACTTACAGTAAAACAATGATCAAAACTCACAGTAGAATAAAAATATTCATTTAGAGAAAAAGAAGATTGATTTCCATTTATGTGGTTACCATAGCCTATATCCAAATACCAAATATCTAACTCCATTTTCTTCCCATCTTTAACAAACATCAACAATATTTTGGTTTCCTTAGTTTCTATTAAAAAAAAAGATTTCTTCCTTTACTTTGTCATTAAGTAGCTCAATATAACATTTATATGCATAATGACTAAATTTATGGCACCTAAAGTACTTTAGATTTGTCAAATTCTCACCCTATGCCTCTGCCTTGAAATTGATCATTATTGTCTTTGTGATCCCTATTTACATCTTTATTCTCACAATCTCCCCTTCCTTTATCTCTACCTCTACCTTTACCCCTTTTCTATAAGTGCTAGGGTAAGTATTGGTAAAAGCTTTCAATTTTTGCTCATCTACTATAGAACTTTTGTTCATTTTAAATGCATAGATTAAGGAGGAGTTTTTTAATTCATTAAGATAAAGTGTTATATATTTCAAAATTTTAACTGAGTAGATAACATAATTAAACTTTAGTGTTAGGGACCACAATTTTTTCAAAATGATGTTTTTGTCCATCTTCTCATTATAGAATCACTTCTTATTATTGATCTCCATTGAGAATAACCAACTATATAAGAAAAGATGTGCAACAAAATTAACTAGATAAGATATAAAGAAAAAATTTTCTTAATAATTTCTAAATTGTTCTCAATCATCCTATTTTATACTCCTGTTCATTTCATATAAATGAACTTATAAAATCAATAAGCAAAAAATATAGTAGTTATTTTCTAGCTTTTTGTGAAAACCTTCAATAATGCTTTGAATTCATGAAGCCTATTGATTTTAATTTTCTTCGTACACTTTTACTTCTTATACCATGGATAGTAGTCCAAAATGACTTTCATATTACAGAAGAGGAAAACTAGTTCTTTCACTGTTCATGTGCCTATATTTATATTTATATATTTTAAGAATATTTCTTCTTTTACTACATAAGTGATTTGCAAAAAAGAAGAAGTATTTCATATGTTTTTGTATTCCAATTGTTTTGATTTGAAAGGTTTTATTTCATATTTTAGGTAATTCCAGAAGAGTTGTTTGAGGAATGATGTAGTTAAGAATAAAAAGAGTTTATAAGTAAAATTATAAACATTTACAACCATAAAGATACATAGTTTAAGACATGAGTGTGTCAGAACCCATGTCTATCTTTAAAAAATTAAAAGATATATGGCCTAATATATGGTTGTATTCTAGACAACATTCACACTGGACACATTACTTAAAAAATGACAAACACTAGAAAAGGAGTTTTTTTTAGTTTTTCTTTGATTCTCATCTTCAAGTCCCATAAAGGTTAGCAACTGCCTATCAAAGGTGATCTCTAGAACATATACATGAGCCATGCTAGAAGGAGGAAGAGATTGAAAGTCATTTCTAAGAAAGAAATCATCATTAGAGAATTGAGATCATCATCAAGGGATATCTTAGCATAAGCCCACTACAATAATTCATTAGAATTCGTGACATTTTCTAAAAAAACGTCACGAATTGTGTAGAGTTTTTGTGACGTTTTTAAAAACGTCACAAAAAGATCCCATTTTCTGCAATGTTTTAGTAAAACATCGCGAATATGTAAGACCTTTTATGACGTTTTAGAGACAAAACGTCACAAAATGAAAACCGTGACGATTTTTTAGAGAAAACGTCGCAAAACTAACCATTGTTGAGTTGAGCAAAACGACTTAGTTGTATTTTAAAACTTCGTTTGCTTTTAATTTGTTAAAACCTACCCACAACTATCTCCTTTTCCCCCTTTGCTTTTAATTTAATTTGTTATAATACTAATAATAATAATAATAATAGCAATGATAATAATTATAATAGTAATAGTAATAATATTAATATTAATAATAATAACAATAACAAGAATAATAATAATAATAATAATAATAATAATAATAATATAATAAAATGATAATGATGATGTAGTATTCATAATAATAATAATAACCAAGCCTCGTGAGGCGAGAAAGAAAATAATAATAATAATAATAATCATCATCATCATCATAATAAAATGATTTAAATAATATTAATAATAATAAAGATCATAGTAATAATAATCATCATTATAATAATATAAATAATATAAATAATAATATAGATCATAATAATAATAATCATAATTATTATTACACAAATAATAATCAACATAATTGAAATATCGAAAAGGAATTTAATAATAATAATAATCATCATCATCATCATACAAAAGGATAATAATAATAATAAGAAGAAGAAGAATAATGAGAATAATAATATCGAAAAGGAATTTAATAATAATAATAATCATAATCATACAAAAGGATAATGATAATAATAATAATAATGATAATAATAATAATAATAATAATAATAATAATAATAATACATCCATAAATAATTACATAAATAACAACAAGTAATAAATATATCGAGTTTAATAATGTTATAAATAATAAATTAATAATAGACAAAAATAAATAATGCAAATGAAATGCCTCATGAGGCGAGGCGAAGCTTCGCCCTCATGAGCATAATAAAAATTTATGAAATAATCCTTAAAATTTTAAAATTACAAAATAGTCCCTATTGATATATTGTATAGTTATCTTGATACTTTACTAGTTTCTCGTTTACATTAACCATGCTTTCAAAAATTTTAATAATAAATAATAATGACAATTAATATGAAATAAGTCAATAACAATATTTTTAAATATTTTACATATAAATAATAACCACAATTAATATAAACATAGACAATTATCATCGTGCACACATCAAATTAAGTCATGTTAATGCCATTTCATTTTATATTTAATTAGACATAATCACAATTTTAATTTAATATATAAAATTAATTTAATAATTATAAATAAATATAATTAAATTTAAAATATATTTTTAAAATATATAAATTTTAAAAAAATATTGATTTAATAATTAAAATATATAAAAAAAAATTAAAAACTCGCGAGGGTGAGAGTAGCGAGCCTGGCCATTCAATATACATTCAGATGTTAATTGCTTGAGAAGACTTCAAAATGGTCTTCAAAATGGTTGCTGTACATCGTATTGTCTACTATTTTCAAGGCACTTCTACCTAAGGTCTTTTCTTACTGTGAACTTTCTTATTCGTTTGGTTGCATATATGGTGATGTTGATTGGGTGACATGTGGTGTTCAATTACAGATTGGCACATGTTTCTTAGAAATTATCTTATCTTTTGGAAAAAAAGAATAAGTTACAGCAAGTTAGTTTATTCACGATTTTTCCCTGATAACCAAATTCGCATGCATGAATGCACACATTTATAACAATATAACTTTAAATATGGTTGATGAATATTAATTTGAAATATAATGTTCATATGAATGTAAGTGATTCACATGGGACCTGGTCTACCCAAGAATAATAAGAAGGCTGCACCAAGCAGCTTAGTACCGACACAACTGCAGTCGCGGTACCGTAAGCTTCTTGAAATTGCAGTTAATGAGCCATCTGCTCGTACACAGTCAGAAGATCACATACGTGTACGTTGTGAGCCTACTCCAACACCAAGAGATGTCACATCTGTGCTTATTATACATCCTAGAGATACATATGAACAACTTTTGAATATGCGACGCAATATTAGTAGTTCATCAACTTCTCAAAAGATGCCTCCAGCTTCTAATAATCAAACACTACTAAATGACACTATTCTTCCCACTGTCAGTCCTAGCTCTGCAAGCACTGCAGGTATGATCTTTCACATTACATTGGTGAACTTTATTAAGTTTAATTATTTTGTTTATCAAACTAATTAAGAGTATGTTATATGCTAACTGTAAAATATTCCTTTGCTATTTTAGGATCCACGACTAATCCGAAAAAGACAAGGAGTGTCACAAAAGGACACAGATTGGCGAAGATTAATAAGGCGCTAGGTAAAAGATTGGAGATAGAGATCTCCCCTACTGAAGGACGACCAACTAACTCTGTACAGTCTGCCAAATTATCGAGTGAGATTGGTGTGGTATCCCTAACTTCCTTACCTGTAAGAACAAATGGAAAAAATTACTAATGAAGAGTTGGACATTGCATTTGATAAATTAGACGTAAGTATTATAAAACTATCTAATTTGTATATGTTTTCCATATGCCTAAAGCTTTGACTAATAATTTATAATTTTTTACAACAAAAGTTAGAAGTCAAGGGGATGAGAACTGACAATGAAGTACATGCTGCTGTGAAGAAATTTCTCGCTTTAAGATCTAAAGATCAAAGATTTCATTTAAAAAGAAATTTTATCAAACACAGAAAGGATGATAAGCCGCAAAATGTCACAACTGCGGAGTGGATGGATTTATGCGAATATTGGGAGCAAGCAGCTACAAAGGTTAGTTTATGTCATCAAAAAAACATAATTTCTCAACTTTTTTGACAACTGATAATATTTTACAATTTATGAATTGTGATTTATAGATTTTTTTATAATAGATTTTGTTATGTGTACGATTAGGAAAAAAGTCAAAAAGCCAAATTGGCTAGGAGTCAAGTCAAATGTCAACCAAATTCTGGCTCCAAGGCCTTTGTAGCGATACGACATGAAATTGTGAGTTATTATTTTTTAATTATATTTTCTTTAATTGATATTTCAATATTTATAACGAATATTACTAGTAACATATTTCTATACAACAGAGTGACAGAGATGGAGAAGAGTGTGACCGGATGAAACTACGGTATCACACTCATTATGATGAAAGAAAAGGTCAATGGACAACTACCGAATGCAGAGAAAAATGGGTGAGTATATAGTTCATTTACAAATATTTCTTAAATAAGACTGTGTATGTAATTAATTTTTGGTTTTTCAGGAATTAATGTGTCACGAATTGACACATTCAATAGAACAAGGTCATCCAATGACAGCGGATGAAGTGTGTGACAAAGTCTTAGACACTAGATCAGATTGCATTATTGGTATGGAAATTGGGCCTTGACCACAAGGGAAGACTTCAGCAAGACCTACGTGACCATTCAGATATTAGGATAACTTTTTGTAAAATTTTCAAGAACTTAGTACATTAAGAGAATAATTGATCAGATAGATTTATTTATTTATTTATTAAGGGATACGTGATTGTATATTGATAGATGATATATCATGAATATATACATCTTTAAGATAAATTTGATTCTTTGTGAAATAGGTTTAACGTTTTTTGGTATGTTTCCCTAATTATACTAGGTTTGTTAAAACCTTCTCCTTAATGTCTTTGCATGGAGGCTTCTTAATAGGATAATTTAATTTAGTCATATAGATTGACTTAACAATTGGAAGTTTAATGCACGTATACGTTCGTTTTCTGAAGTTTAATGTGCCGATCGAAACTCGACAGTGTATCCTTTTGGCGAAGTAAAGCTCAATTGCCCTGTGTGAACGTTTGTGAAAGCTTAACTTGCCCTGCGGGCCATGAATTGCAGGGACATGACGCTTAAAACGTATGGCCCAGGTAATAGGGCTTCAATGAAAGGTCAATGGTGGAAACGTATCCCAACAGTAGCTGTCTTTACATGTACATGATAATGTGGCTGCAACTTAATTAATTAAGTGAAATAAAGAAAATGGGAAGGGTCATATGTAGGCAGAATCCTATCAATTCAAAAGTATGACTTCTTAATTTTCAATTAAATATAATTTTACTAAATTATGTATCTAAAATTGTTTGTTATAAATAATTTATAAATTTATTTACATATTCACATTATTGTATTTTTTACGTTTTATTTTGCAAATATAACAAAATTAAGTGTAGCTGCAAGTTGATTACTCCCCAAGTTATATATTGCTGAAAATTATATTAAAACTATATCATAAATTAATTAATTGATGTAGTTTGTAAAACTTCTAATTATTTTATAGTTATTAATAAATTTATTATTTCAGTTTTAGAATTATCAATTAAATTCATGTTAATAATATAAGAGTTACAAAATTACTTAACCAAGTAAATATTTATTTTCCAAAAATCATTTCACTTTTAAGTTAATAATTTAATATACTTGCACTTAATCTTTATGTTTACTTAATAAGTCAATACATTTACTTTTATTCTCTTAATATAGAAATTTAATATTAATTAGAATATGTGATTCAAATCGGGCTAAATTATACTTTATATAAATATATAAGTTTGTATTTTTATTTTAAATAGATTTGTCAACACTTTTATGACTAAATTACTTTTTAATAAAATTATTCTTTGTTATTTTATAAAATTATTCTATAGAACTAATGTATTAAAATTTCAAAATAACTAAATTCATCATCATCATCAACAACAACAATAACAACCAGTTGAACCCCATATAAACGCGGGATGTAAGGAAGTCTAATAATATGCAACCTTACTCTTACTTAGTAGAGAGGTTGTTTTCGATAGATCCACATGTAAATGTGGTATGAAGATATTACAAAAAAGTAAAATAAACATTAAAGATGTAATGAAATAACTAAATGCATTAAAAAAAACGTGGGATAAAGTAATAATAAATAATTAAAATAGAATAATTACAGCTTCAAAAAAAAACTACAAATCTTCAATAGGTGATGCAAGTTTAGAAGACAAAGTTTTTAAGAAAATAGCAAAAAAAAAAAAAAAATTAATGTTCTGCAAAGTTTTGCTTATACCTGATATGCTGCAAAGTTATGCTCGCCATTTATCAAGTTGTGCGTGTCATTCTTGCACAGAGGTCATGCCAATATGTTCTGTATCATTCTAATTTTATCGGATGTCCCCGAAGGGACAACTAGTAGCTATGACGTCCTAATAATTAAAGGTTAGTTTGCTACTTTAAGATAACAATGTGGTTTTATTCAAGTTACTTAGACGAAACGACAAACCACTACATCATTTTATTAAAAACTAAAACCAATCACGTGGATTTACTATCAAGACGTGTCTCAACTTGAGCAATAATCCATTCGTAACAATGAAAAGACACATGTACCCAGGAATTTAATGTAGATGACTTTGGTCTGACACGATCAATTTATGAAGAACTTAACATAGGAAGCTGAGATCAAACTTTCTCGTTGATAGGGAGTAGCCCAGTATTACTTACAACAAGTACTGTTCAAATTCTTAAAAGCCATGAATGATCAAATCATAAAAATACAATCTTTATCCAAAAATGTGTATCAAAAGAAACCCACAACAAATAGGGAGCAAAATAAATCAAGTGCAATGAAAATGACTATTCGATTGTTTGCATCAATCTACCGTTTACAACAATAGTTTATTGTAACAAGTAAAATACAACCATGTGCAATGAAAATAAATCCAGTAACAATTCATAAAATTAAACTGATCTAAGCCGCTTAAGCTTACTATAGCCATGGTGGCATAGTAAAGAAAGAGAATTTGTTGAAGTGAAAACTACTTTCCTCATTTCACATTCAAATGGAGAAAACTAAAAAATGGCAGCACTCACTTAAAATACATAAAAGGGAGACGAGAAAGCACTTGTCTTTCATCTGCTGAGAACCCAACAAAGACCATAAATAAGGATTAGGGGAGAGAGTAGTGTTGAAATAGAAACACACAAGAAAGGTTTGAACTTAAAACAAAAAAGGTGGAGACAAAGCCCTCGATTGGAGCTGAAACTTGATCAAAAAACTAGAAACTTCAAGAGAAAGAGCTAAACATCAAAAAACAATCATGCCCAAGCTATGAACTATGTAATATGGAAAAAAAAAAGGGACAAAATGAAAGTACCTTCATTGTGATCTTTGAATTCTGTGGCCTACTAGCGGCCCAAAGGATTAGCAAAAACAGAGAGAACAGGACAAAGAAACCAAGCACAAAAGCAAGAAAATATCAGCGATGAGCGAGACCTTTTTGATGCTCTTCATCTTCAAGAAACCCCTCTTCCTCTATAATGTCACACTCCTTCCGACGCTTCTATCCCTTCCTATGATTACCCCTCGAAGTATCATTTGGTGAGATCTTGCTCGATTTGGGTTTCAATGACCCAGAAAACCAACTCGTCGAAGACTCACATGAGTGTTGACCAACGGAGGAGTGAGAATGAGGCGGTGATCCCACTGGGTTGAGCACTAGGGTGGAATGAAAAGACATCATTGTCTCCTCCCCATCATCTTGTTCGTTTAGATAATAAATACATCGTTGTCTTCTCAGCTCAAACACAACAAAGGACATAAACCCTGGTTATGAATGAATGATGTATAACTATAGATGAAACTATTATGGCATTACGAGTTCAAGGCTATATATGCGTACTTTTATATTGCAAAGGTTCTAAAGGATTCAAGAAGAAAAGAGAACAAAATAATAAGAAGCATCTGTGAATTAAAGTTGCCATCTACACTTAATGTCCCTTAGAAAGGGAATGTTGTGCATTCGTACGGCAAAAATGCTAGCTTGGATATAGCTGATTGTTCTATCTGCAAGCTGATATTTTCGTTATAGATAGTAATAATTGTTAAGATGTTTATTATATATCTTATTATTTAATTTTGACATTTTTAATTATTACATCTTCAAGATATTGCAAATCTTAAAATTCAAATTAAGATGAGGTGAGCTATGTGATATTTTTTATTTGAATTAGATTTTTGGATAATATTTCACATGTCAAAAAAAATCTATTTTGAATAGAAGTATTAGTGCATCACATTGTTATTAGATAATGGCAAGAGTGGAAAAAAAGTTTAGTTTAGTTGTATGATTTTTGGAGATATAAGATAAAGGAAGTTGTCTTGCAAAAAAAGTGTGTAGTGGTGTGCGTTAATTTTTCATTGGGAAATAGAAATACATTGCATGTGTGTCTCTAGCATTGTTCTTATTCTTTGGGTGTTTGCTCCATCTTGTGACTCACCTTGTTGATCTATATTGATGTGAGTGTGTGTCAAAGAAGTGAAGTGTGTGGGGACAAGCTACGGTGAAGTGAGTGAGCTGGACAATATGTGCAGTGGGAGATAATTGAATCAGATTTTTTTCACCTTTCCTTTGCCTTTAAAATGACGCTATGGAGGTTATGAACAGGTGCTGAGTTGTTGGTGATTTCATAATTTTATATGCTAGTTGATGTTGAGCTTGTCTCTATCACAGTGAAAAGAATAATTTTGTAAGTTACAGAGCTATCACGATAATTTCATTAAGCCATCATGGAGCGTCAAATGGCTGAGCCTGAGAAGTTTTTATCTACTGTTGTAAACGTTTGCGTGAGTTGTGGCTTCATGTTAGTGTTTATTTGAATCAGTTCATTATTGTTGCGATGATTTCAAATTTATTTCAGTGGAGCTGAACCGATTAGGAAGTTGTCTTCTTTTTTATTTCAAGTATTATTGTTTTTGTTTCTAGTTATTTTAATCACTTGAGTTGTTCGATTAATTGTCTTTATCAGTAAATAGTATGTGAAAAATCCTTTGTTGAGGTTAGTACAAGGCGATAGTACTATTAGAGGTAAAATTATTTCACGGAAAGTAAGGTTAAGAGATAGTGTCAAGGGTTGAGTGGTGTCGGTTCAGCAAAGCCTTGGGTAAATCTATTATACCTTGATGAAAGTTATTAAGCTGGATGAAGGCCCCGCATATATAGACAAAGTGTGCCAAATTACGTTACCAAATTTCTGGTGTTTTTATTATTTCGGTTTGCTTGTTTTTATTTTGTTGGTGCCAAAGAAGTTTGCGGAAAGTTTGCGAAACAATTAACACTTTTGATTTTTCAATTGGTATCAGAGCAAGGTCACCGATTCAGAACTTAGTAACAAGTTGGTGCAAATCTTAGTTTCGCAAACATGACTATAAGAGAAGGAGCATCAATTATCAAATCATCGCTGTTAGACAAAGCTAACTATCCTGTATGGAAATCACAGATGAAAATCTTCATTCAAGCTCAAGGCATGAGAGCTTGACATTCGGTAGTACATGGGTGGACGCATCCAATAATCACTGATGATAAAGGAGAGGCAGTTCGAAAAGATCAATCTAAATAGACAAGAGCAGAAGAAGAAAGTTCACTTAGAAATTCACAAGCAATGCATGTGATTTTCAATGTTGTTGATGAAGGACGCTTTTCAATGATATCAGCCTGTGAATTGGATAAAGAAGTGTGGGATATGTTGCAGACTATTCATGAAGGGTCTAAATCTATGATAGCATCAAAACTACAGATGTTAGCTGTAAGGTTTAAAGAACTGAAGATGGATGAAAATAAGACTATTGGAGACTTTCATGAAAGATTGCCGATATAGCGAATCAGGCACATGAACTTGGGAAAAAATATTCCAATTTGAATCAGACACGATATAGCTTCGTGTTGGTGTTTATCTGAATCAGCTCATTATTGTTGCAATGACTTCAAATTTATTTCAGTGGAGCTGAACCGATTGGGAAGTTGTCTATTTTTCTATTTTAAGTATTATCGTTTTTATTTCTAGTTATTTTAATCACTTGAGTTGTTCGATTAATTGTCTTTATTAGTAAATAGTGTGTGAAAAATCCTCTGTTGAGATTAGTACGAAATGGACATACTATTGAATGTGAAATTTTTTCACGGGCTGTGAGGTTAAGAGATAGTGTTAAAGGTTGAGTGGTGTCAGCTCAGTAAAGTTTTGGGTAAATCTATTGTACTTCGGTAAAAGTTACTAAGCTGGGTAAGGACTCTGTGGACTTAGGCAAGATGTGCCAAACTGCGTTACTAAATTTATGATATTTTTATTATTTCAGTTTTACTTGTTTTTATTTTGTTGGTGTCAAAAAGTTTTCGAAAAATTTGCGAAACAATTAATACTTTTGGTATTTCAATAATGAATGCTGCGGTGAAGAGAGTAGCATTTGGAGTTCCTTTCTTGGTTTTACAAATGACCCAGTTCAGTACATGATCCCAATCATACCTGCCATTTTGAGATGGAAACATGTGTATAATTTGGCTTCAAATGGCCTTAAATACTGCAGAGAAAAAATAGATGTTCACGATATTCAGCTGCCATGTTACGTAATAAACAGAAATCATCAACCCTACCATGCCATTAAGTCTTAGTTTTGAGCCTGTTCTTGATTGCAAGCCAAGTGATGAAGGTTACTTTGTGGCTGATGGTGTTGTGCCATAAGAGAGTGAACTAGGGAACCACTAAAGTACCATTTGAAAACAGTCGATAACATCATTGGTTTGAGAAAACCCCTTTAGGGTTTAGTCTCCAGGAGATGGTATCCTCATCAGGTGTATTAGATAACGGTGGAAAGTGAGATGCGAGAGTGAAAGCCTCTAAAGTTGCCCCGTCATTTGCCATTCACAATCAAGGAAGAGACTTTTCGATTTAATGGCATTCCATTTTGCAGCCTCTGAAAATCAGGAAAGTGAGCAAGGGGACTGATTGCTAACCAGTTATCAAACCACACCCAAGTCTTTATCTCCATTGCCAATTGTGTGTTTCATGTAAGGATAAATAATCTCACGTAATTTCATCATCTGTTTTAGAATTCAAGAGCCTTCCTGAGAGTAGTCAGCTTGCCAAAGGTAATAGTTTTTCAAGTAAATTTCATGGATCCATTAGCACATTAAAACGTTATGCATATTAGGAATTGAAATAATCCCAAGACCTCCATGTTTTTTATGCATAGTAACTTCACTCTATTTCACTCGAGCATTCCCAAAGTTTCCAGCCTGTCTTGACCATAGAAAGGATCTCATTATTCTATCCATCTCTTTAATTGCTTTTCGTGGCCAAGCAACCTGAGCAATCCAATGCAGATGTAGACTATGAAGAACTGAAATGATGAGAGAAGCCGAGCTGCATAAGAGAGGAATTGATTTTTTTTATATCTTCGAATACGAAAGAAAAAATTATTATGATATTCCCACATATTTATAATTTCTTTTAAATTTAATTTAAATTTAATTTATTATTGAGTAAATGATAATAATAGGAAGATTAAACTCAAATTAAGGTAACTAATTAGAATTCAAAGTTTTTAATTGTAAAAGTAATTATCTATCAATCAACCTTTTAGATTGTGATTGTGTTCTTACTATTATTCAAGTGATCCATCCATACAAGCTTTTAGGCTGCTTAGAGACAAGGTGAAACAGAACATTTGACTTCAAACTCTGTCAACTTCTTAACTTGTACATTGCTGGCTTTGATTCCCTTCTTCAATTTCTGTGTCTCCTATTCGTCGTCCTTCTTTTTCTTTGTGGGACCACCCTGAAAGTCTCTGCAAACCATTCGTAATGTACGGTGATCACAATGTGCCCGACCAGTAATCCAACAAGGAGTCCACAAGCATAACCCATTAGAATTGGTTTCCAGCCGAATTTAAATTTGGAACTGGACTCTTCATCCTGTTCTGTGGTCAGTTCCTCACATTTCCAGGACAATGGATACCCGCATAATCCGGAATTTCCTTCATACGAGCTGTTTTCAAATGTATCGAATTGCTTCCCTCTTGGTATAGGCCCTGTCAGATGCTTATGGGACACGACAAAAACAGCAAGAAAGTTGAGTTGCTTCAGCTGCTGAGGAATCTGTCCAGAGAGATTGTTGTGAGATAGGTCTAAAGACTCGAGCTGTGTAAGATTCTCCAAGGAAGTTGGAATGCTACCACTTAGCATGTTGTTCGAGAGGTTGAGGGAAATGACTCCGTTTACGTTGCCAATGGCTTGTGGAATGTGTCCTTCAAATCTGTTGCTGGAGAGGTCGATGACAGAAAAGAATTCCAGAATTCTGTTGTAATCCAATACACTGCCTTTGGTTGTTAGTGATGACAGTGAGTAAAAAACATCATCACCGACCCAAAAGCTCTCGGAAATAATAGATCTCAAGTGCTGTAGCATATATGAGAGCTTCTGTTCATCAGATATCCTCATTGCACTCCAATTGATAAAGTATTCTGCTGGTAACTGACCCGAAAAATTATTACGAGACACATCAAGGATTTTTAATTTTGGGAACATGGGATTTGTCTCATGACGACTTGCAAGTGTACCCTGGAAGTGGTTAGATTGCAGACTCAGAACTTTCAACAGCGGAAGCCCTCCCAACCAATATGGGAAAACGTCCATGATTTTATTGTTTGATAGATCAAGAAATTCTAGTCTCGTACAGTTAGCCAAAGATCTTGGGACTGGTCCCTCTAACTGATTCAAAGGTAACATTAGACTCCTTAAACTGCAATCTATTGTATGTGTTTGCGGTATCTTGCCATGAAAATTGTTGCCTCCTAGACTAAGCCACTCGAGGGAAACACTGAAATTGCCCAAACATTGTGGAAGCATGCCATTGAGATTGTTGCTGGACAGGTCAAGGAGATAAAGAGTACTCAGACTGCAAATCATAAGTGGAATTTCCCCTGTGAAGTTATTGTCCGAGGCGTCATAAAATTGGATGGATGGTGGCGGTAGAGGGACTGGTCCTTGAAGCATGTTATGGCTTATATTTAAAAAGCTTGCTCGAGACCAGGGGAACACAACTGGGTTTAGTTCCAATCCTACGAGGAAGTTGTCAGAAAGATCCATGTACTTCAGAGTGTCTCTGCTTCTATTCCATAGCCATTCAGGTATTAGGCCATGGATGTTATTGCTGGACAGGTCCAGCAACTGCAACTGATTTTGATCTTTCAAAAAATGTGGAAAGCCGTTTAAATTGCACGATCCGAATGCTATTTGAAGGAACTTCCGAGTCACATTAGCATTGACCTCGGTAAGCAGAGTCAGGTTGTTTCCAGACAATTGCAGACTTTCCAACTTTGTAAGCTTCAAAAACATGTCAAACTTGACTATTCCACTCAACTTATTATTATCCAGAATCAGAGTTTGAATGGTTTCGAGTTGGAAGATTGAACCTGGAATTGGTCCTTTCAGTTGATTGAATGAAAGGTCTAGATAAGTTAGTAATGTCATTTGCGCAAGCCAGGGTGGTATTTGACCGGTTATCCGACAGTTAATCAGCAATAAGGTATCAAGTTGGGTTAGATTAGCAAAATAAGCTGGGATCTCACCACCAAAGCTAATTCCACAGAGACCCAAAATAGTTAGACTAGTTTTCTTAGCAAGCCAAGACAAGGAAGAAAAATTCTGATTGTCAAAATAGTTTTCACAAAGGTTTAAGTGAACCAACTGTTTGAGGTTTCCAAAGGAAGTTGGGATTGGTCCAGAGAAGCTGCAAGCTCGTATAGAAAATTCATGCAAGGAACCAAGATCACCAACTGATGCTGGAATCTGCCCGGAGAAATTTGTACGAGAAAGTTGGAGTACCTGAAGTGGAGAACTTGAGTTAAATTCAGGTAAGTGACCTGAGAGGCCTTCATTTGATGACAGAATAAGAATTTGCAGATTAGGCAATTTAATAACATCTTCAGGAAAGTCACCAAATAATCCACAACCATATAGGCCGAGTTTTTAAGAGAAGAAAAATTTGCCAAGATCTGAGGTACATGTGACGTCACTGTAACAGAACGAAGATCGAGATATTCCAGGGTGGTTAAGTTCTGAACTAAGTTACCAAAATAAGGTTTCTCGAGCATCAATTCTGACAAACCACTGTAATTAGACAAGTCAAGAAGGGATAACCTGGAAAGTTGAGAGATGTTGGATGGAATTGGACCTGAAAAGAAAGACGTGGAGAGGTTGAGACGTGTTAGTCTGGAAAGACGGCCTATTTCAGATGGTATTGGAGAGTAGTTGAAGTGGTTATGGGCGAGGTTCAGGTGCCTGAGGTGAACCAGGTGGAAAAGACTGCTACTGGAGTTAATGGAACCATACAAGCAACCGTTGCCGAGATCAAGACCAATGACACGACCAGTGAGCTTATTACACTCAACACCATCCCATGAACAGCAATCACTTCCATCACTCTTCCACGATTCGGTCTTTGGGTAAGTGAAAGTATCGTTGGAAGCACACATATCAGTAACAAAGCTCTCCCTGAACTGCAGCAAGGCAGAGCTATCCTCATCATGACAGAGTGTAGGATTCACAAGAGAGGTGGGAGATGATAAGGAAAACATGTTTATGACCATGAAGAGAAGTAGAAATGATTCTTCCATATTGTGACTCAAAAGTGTTGGGGAGCAAGAAGAACTGCCAGGCATTTATAGAAGTGGTAATTTGCATTGTTTTTGTCGAATATGGAAATCTGAAATCCGTGAATAAGAGTCCTAACACGTTTTAGGCCCATGGAGAAAAGGATTGATCAAGTACACCAGTGAAAAGTCCCCTCGTGATGCTTGGGCTTCAACGGAGAAAAGAAGGAAATGTTGAGCACTTCCAAAAGTAATCGCAGTCTGCCAGGACCTGTTCTACTATTCTACTTACATAAACAAAAGCTTTAGATAAGGACACCTTTAGACCAGCGCACTGCTCCAATCGGCCGCCGAAACAGCCCATTGGGCACATTTGTTGGGAAAAAGAACCTGCTGACAAGTAGTCGCACTTCCAACGTTAGTTAAGCGAAGACCAACCTCTTATCACTGGACTTCGGTGCTAGGTCGTTATTTGTGTTAATTTAGTTGTTAAGAAGGTAGGAAAGTTGGCATGTTATTGACTTTAAGCAGCTTTTATAACTATAGACTAAACACCATCAAATTATCAGTTCAGACAAATTATCATAAGTTACGATATGGGGAATTGAAAACCGTGTGAGAAGAATTGGTAGGACGTACCAAGAATCACGTTTGCATGTGCTCGAGATGCTCGTGTGATGTAGTGGCAGAGTTAGACCAGAAAAGAGAAAAGGAGAAAACGTGTGAGTTTTTAATATGTCCGGATGATGTAATATTTGGGACGACACATTTCAATATCTTGAGCGTGGCTCCATTCCCGAGCCTAAATCGCTCTTACTTGACGATCTTGGCTAAATAATGCCATAGAAAAATGGCCAAGGCATAAGACTAATGCTCTGAAGCCATGAGCTTTAAGGCTATTACTATAAGAAAACAGGATATTGTTTTCTTATAGTAATAGCTATAAGAAAAGGATACTTGTGTTATGATTATGACATAACACAAGTATCCTTTTCTTGGTGGAAAGACACTTTATAAGATATTGTTTCGTCAAATGCCTTCCTATAATCATTTGTAAGCTTTTAGCTATACTTGTGTTATGTCATAATCAGTTGCGAAACAAAGATAAATTTGTCAATTATAATAGGAAGTGCATATTTATAGGAAATTCTTATGAGAAAGGGATGAATATTATATGATATTGAGAGTGGTTAATATTTCATATCTTAAGACGTAGTTTTTGTGGAGCAAGAATTTCCATATACATATGCTGCCCTTGCAACATGAAAGACAAACTCATGACTTTTGGATCATACTTCTGTTAGGGGTTCATATGATGAAATCCTCAATAATGATCTAGTCTATGATGTTGAGAGAATTGAAGTAACTGAGGTTGGTATGGGTGGGGAAACATGTGCGCAATACAAGTGAGCACACTAATCTTAACGTCACACATAAGTCAGATAGTAGGGAGAATGACGTTGACCTAGATGTAGAGTAGAGCGACATCACTACCGAAAAGATGACTTTATGCCGAGAATGTCGACCACCATCCTCGTAAAATCCTCTTACAAACAAATTGTATAGGAAAACAAAATTGATAAAAAAAAAGAAATAACTAAGTCACTCTAGGGATAAAAAGAAAACTAATAAGTAAATATCAAACTAGTTATCGAAGGATAACAAAGTGCAAAAAGTAGATATAAAAAAAAAACAGAAAGTAGAATTACAGAAAACCTAAAAAATAAAGTACAGAAAAACAAAAACATGCAATGCAAAGAAAAGTAATTAAGTATGCAACATTCAAATCAGATCCCTAATCATATCAATTAATTCAAGCATAATAACTAGAACTTGATTTACCACGATCAACAAATAAAATCAATGAACTCAGTTTACATGTAACAGTCGAACTAATCTAGCATAATAGAGTTAGAGGAAATCCATGCCATATCGAAATAATAAGTCCTCTCATTGATATACACTTCAACACTCAAACTAATTAGGCTTAAATGTGTAACTCTCAAAATTCGATCAACGAATACATTCTACCATTTGCTTGCTTTTCAATCACGATCAAAGTGCACATATACTATACACAAATCAAAAGGTTTTTAAAATGGTTGTAATGGGGCTTGGCTAAAGGTGAGGTAAAAGAAAGATAAGAGAAGGTTAAAGCAAAGGCAATTGAGCTATACAGAATATCATAGAAATCATATACATGTATGCATCCAGGCACGTAATTCTGTAAATTAAACACAAACAACTCCACTTCTTTTCATTCCATTTGGATTTCCCATTGACAAGTATATAATTCGAAACACTTGGGAAACACTTTTCTTCTTTTTTTTCATCTCACAGTAGAAACTCTTTCTCTTTTTTCTCTTTTTTCTTTTCTTTTGTTTTTATTTTATTTTTTCGTGTTTTGTTCATAGCCAAACATTCAGATTACCACCACGTCATCATATGTCAACCAACTCACATCTTCAACTTTGCCAAATAGATGCTCTACTAACTTTGGCCATAGGGTATAGAGTATAAAAATGAGATCAAGGCTAAGTTAATAATGTGGAAAGCAAAGAAAAGGATAAAAGCTCAAAGGTTGGCTAGCTAAGTCAAGATATTAAGCAAGTTCTAGAGAATTATACCGTTGAAAGAATGCACACAACAAAAAATAATGTTGAAGGCACAAGAGCTCACATAAGTCATCTATTAAGTCAATACAACATAGTTTCAAGGTCATTCTACTATCTAGAAAGCTCAAGTGTTACATTAAAACCCATTTATCATGTTTATACATTCATTGTTATTAATCGAATCTCATGCATAATACTCGAACTCATTCAACGATTGGGAATCCTAAAAAAAACTAACACACTTAAAATGCAAGAAAAACAGAAAATATTGTTGTGATTTTTGAAAAAAAAATAATTTAATTTTTTTAAAATTTAATCTTTTTTTCAAATTTATGGTTTATTTAATGCAAAACATGCAACTAACGTGAAAAATTTCTCAAGTTCAAGCAAGAGCAAGAAGGTGTGGCAATTTGCCCCTCAAAATACAACATAAATCTGAATCTAGACTATCCTAAAATTCGAAAATTGTAGTCTAAAACAAATTAAAATCTCCTCCCCCCACACTTAAACACAACATTGTCCTCAATGTTAAAATAAATGCAAGAAGAAAGATTCACACTAAATCTAAAAAAACAAAAACAGAAATCAAAACCTAAAAAAAGCAAGAAAAAATCGAAATGAAAAAAAGAGAAAGAAGAAATCAAATCTGATTTATCTCTAATGGGTTGCCTCCCATTAAGTGCTTATAGTTGTTAGCTCGACATTTTGTGCGCATCATTCTCCATAGTTTGGTATTTCCACAGCCACTTTCTCCGTCTGAATGTCCTTTAAACCTTCATAAAAAGGCTTCAATCGATAGCCGCTAACTTTGAAGCTTCGGTTGTAAACTATGTCACAAATCTCAACAGCACCATATGAAAATAAATTAGTAACATCGAAAGGACCATGCTATTAAAAACGTAACTCACCAGGAAGGCTCCCTGGATTATAGAAGGCTCAGTGACTTGAAATCATATTTCACAGCTCCAATCTTGCATTCCTAAAAAAACAAAGTAGATAAAAAGCAAAAAAGGTACTTAAATGAAAACAATAAAAAGAAACTGAAACAACAAAGAACTAAAATGAAAGGATAAGATTGGGGTGCCTCCCCACAGGTTCTATGTTTAACGTCGATAGCCCGACGTAGCCATTTGATTGCGGGCCCTTGAGTGAAATGCTTGCAATGTTTCTCAACTCTTGACCATAATAATGTTTCAATCTTTGCCCATTCACTTTGAAAATTCTTTCATCCCTTTCCTCAACTTCAATCGCTCCATAGGAGGTAACATTCTTCACAACAAAGGGCCTTGACTATCTAGAGCACAATTTACATGGAAAAAACTTCAATCTCGAGTTGAAAAGCAAAACTTTCTCTCCTAGAGCAAATTCTTTCCTCATGATGTGTTGGTCATGCCATTTTTTAGTTTTTTTCTTGTATATTTTGGAGTTCTCATACGCTTCATTTCGAAATTCTTCCAATTCACATAACTAAAGAGACTGATTTTCAACCGATTTTTTTCAATCAAGATTTAACTTCCGAACTGCCTAATAAGCCTTGTGTTCCAACTCTACTAGAAGATGACAAACTTTTCCAAAAATCAAACGATATGAAGATATGTCAATTGGAGTCTTGAAAGCTGTCCTATATGCCCAAAGGGCATCATCAAGCTTGAGAGCCCAGTCTTTCTGGTTAGGGTTCATAGTTTTCTCAAGAATATCCTTGACCTCTTGATTTGATATTTCAGCCTAGCCATTTGACTATGGGTGGTAGAGTAAAGCAACCTTGTGTCGAACTCCATATTTGGTTAAAAGATTACCCAAAAGCTTATTGCAATAGTGGGTACCTTCATCACTAATAAAGGCCCTTGGAGTGCCGAATCTTGTGAAAATATTTTTCTTTAGAAATCTAAGAACAACCCTAGAGTCATTTGTTGTTGAAACCATAGCTTCAACCCATTTTGATACGTAGTCCACCGCCAAAAGCAAGATTTGGAGAATGGTCCCATGAAGTCAATACCCCACAAATCGAAGAGTTCTACCTCAAAAATGTTAGTCAAAGGAAGCTCATGACACCGTGAGATATTACCTATTTGTTGACATCAGTCACACGTCTTAGTGAAAACATAGTTATCCTTATGAAGCATAGGCCAATAGAAACCATATTGAAGAACTTTTTCTGTTGTTCTTGTTGGGTCAAAGTGACCTCCATATGGTAATGAATGACAATGCTCCAAAATTGCTAGGATTTCATTTTTCGGGATACATCTTCGAATCACTTGATCAGGACCTCTCTTGAATAGTAAAGGCTCATCATATAGATAACTTTTTTGCATCAGATAGGAACTTTTTCTTTTGAGATGGACTTAAATCCGAAGGAATCAAACATGTAGCTAAATAATTCACCACATTGGCAATCCATGGAAGCTTTTCATTGACTTTGAATAACTGCTCATCTTCAAAAGTCTCTTAGATAGGTATTGGTGTCTTTGATTCCTTAAGCTCTAATCGAGATAAATAGTTGGCAACTGCATTTTCTATCCCCTTTTTGTCCTTGATCTCCATATCAAACTCTTGCAAAAGTAACACCCATCAAATGAGCGGTGGCTTGGCATCTTTCTTTGCAAACAAATATCGGATTGTCGCATGATCTGTGAAAACCACAATCTTAGATCCAATGATATACGATTGAAATTTTTCCAAAGCAAAACAACCGCCAACATTTCCTTCTCTGTAGTATTGCAATTTTGCTGGGCATCATCCAAAGTATGGCTAGAGTAGTAGATAACCCTGAACACTTTCTCTCGCCTTTGGCCTAAAGCTGCTCCCACTGCGAAGTCACTTGCATCAAACATAATTTCAAATGGTTGTCGCCAATCAGGTGTGATCATCACGGGAGCTGAAATCAACTTTTTCTTGATCAACTCAAAAACATGCAAGCATTTCTCATTAAACTCAAATTTCACATCCTTTTCCAAGGGATTGCAAAGGGGTTTTGCCAAATTAGAGAAGTATTTGATGAATCTTCGGTAAAACCCCGCATGTCCAAGAAAATTACGGATGCCCTTTACATTTGTTGGTGGAGGAAGCTTTTCAATAACTACTGTTTTGGATTGGTCCACTTCAATGCCATAAGCAGATACTTTGTGACCCAACATAATTCCTTTCTTCACTATAAAATGACATTTCTCCCAATTGAGCACCAAGTTGGTATCCTAACATCCTTTTAACACTAGAGACATATTATGTAAGCACTTATCAAATGAATCACCAAAAACAAAAAAAATTAAACATAAAAACTTCCATGAAATTCTCAACCATATCAAAAAAATAGCCATCATGCAACGTTGAAATGTAGCAGGAGTATTGCAGAGACCAAAAGTGTTGGCCCCTGAAATGTTTTTTATAAATAAACATGATTAAATTAATTTTGGGGTCTCACTAGATTAATATATGTTGGAATTAATGAGCTTGCTAATGTAGGTAAGATAATATGACACAGGTTAAGGGAATTGAAGTATTAAAGTAGTAAGAGTGTGTAAGGGCAAATTTGGCAAGTGTCATAAGTTTAGAAACCATAAGGCTTTTAAATAAAGGACAAAATAGACACTATGCAATCATTAAGGGTATAAAAGGAGAAGATGAAGGGTGGGCTTAAGTTGGAAGAAGCCAAAAACGTGATTAAAGAGAGAGAGAAGAGAGATTTTGGTGGTTCAGGGGAAAGAAGAGAGTTGAGCTAGGGTTTCATCTTTTCTAAGCCACCTAAAGAGTTTTTGAGGTTGTGCAAGAAGGGAAAAAGGTAGAGGAAGATAAGAGCTTTCTTTTGAACCAAACATCCCTTCATTTGGTAAAGATTTAAGGTAAGAAAATTTTTAATATCTTAAATTTTTGGAAGAGTTTTGGTTCATGAAGCTTAGGAAAAGTATGGGTTTAGGTACTCTAGGATCAACTTTAGTACATGTACTATGTGGGTCTTTAATTTTGTAACCCTTTTAAACTTGTGATTTTTGCCTATGAAAGGGGATCAAGAAAGACAAGAGGAGTAAGAGGAGAGGCACATTTGAACAAGTTATTAGCCAAAGAATTCAAGGTGGGTTACTTTTTTATAATTGAATAATAAGTCATCAATGTTTCTTTCAAGAAAATGGAAATAAATGATTTCAATTACTTCAAAAAATGTGCATTTATTACTCTTAAAAAGCTTTGCCAATGTGTTGCATATTTTGCATACGAATTTTGTTTGATATATGGAAATGATTTTTGAAAGGATATCAAACTTAAGAAATCAAGTTTTTGAAATGTTTTTACATGTCATTTTCTACTTTCTTTTTTGCATTTTTTCTCTTTCTTCTTCAATTGATATGATTTTCCTTTATACTAAATGTTCAACAACATATATCCTTCTATTTTTTCTTTTTGCCCTTTTTCTCTATCTTCTTTGGTTGATATCATTTGCTTTTTTTCCAATGTACAACAACATATATACCTTTTAAATGCTCAACTTGCCCTTATAGATGGTATAATCAAGGCAGATAAACAATAACGGACAAAGCTCATGTTTTAAGTTCTAACCCATGCAAGCTTAAAGGGGTTCACTAAGGATAATATCATGTTGGCTTTTTAAGCTCTTAGGTTATATCCTAAACTCCTTCATCATTTTAATGTTTGCATAAGATTATGTAATCTTGACTAGTATTCACAAGCAAGTTTTAGATTTGTTTAACATGAAACGATGCTCTCAACAACGAATACTTTTAATTGGTCTCAAACTCTTACTAAAGGAAAGTGTCATTCATCTATCACAAGAAGCTAATACCTTTTCAATTAAAATCGATGTCAATTAACTAATGCATGCAAATATATTTATTCACTTATATTATGCATTTATAACCCCGATGAAGTTCAGTCAATAATCAAACATCTTTAACTATTAAACAAAAAAATAAACACAATATGTACAATAATCACAATCAACTTCATAGGAAATTAAATAAAAGATCTAACATGCAAATGAGATTAATTAAGACAAACAATGGAATAAAATAATTTAATGACAAACAATCAAAGTAATAAAAGAAAAAAATAGAAATATGATACTAAGATGGAGTCCACGTTTTCTCGAGCGAGGATTTAAATTCGCTAGCAAATCCTTGATTTCAGCAATATTTTCCTCAATCTTTTGCAATGTCTCATTTGTTCGCCGCTCAAAAGTAATAAGCTGAATGGTTAATGATTGGTATTCCACAGAAGTAGGTGTAATGTTAAATTGTGTACCTTCATGTAGTGAAGGGTCTTCCCCTTGTGTACCTTCACCTCCTTTGCCCTGAGTGCGCTTACTAGTTGAAGGTTTATTTGCCACATCACTAACAACAACATAACGATCACCTTGTTGCTTGGCAATCTTCATAGATACCAAGGACTGCAAGTCTAAACTAGAATTCCCTAAAACTAATTGCATACTTGTTCTCTCATAAAGTAAATCAAAATACTATGCAATTTGGGTAACAAATGCTCCAACAACTATTTTCCCAGTACTAACTTTCGTTACATCCATCATATGCACACTTAACTATATACCAGCATTAAAGTGTTTACCATGCACCATACACCACAACGCAAACAATTCAGCTTTAAAAACTGCACCTTAACTATCTCCTTTACCAAATATTGTACAAGTTAAAAACCTATGAAGATAACGTAAGCTAGGATCCACTAAAGAAGACGATTTAGACATACTTGGAGAAAAAACATTTGTTGAATTTGTAATTTCATTCTAAAATTCTTTAGAACTAAATTCATCATGATAGCCATATAAATCACTATATGGAAATCCAAATATATCATTCAAATCATTTAAGGTAAGAGCTTGTGTCTTATTCATTAATCTAAATAACAAATTAATCACGATGCCATCTTCGTTATAGATTAAATATAAAGTTGCCAAAAATTCTAAAGTTAATTCAACATATGAATTTTTCTAAATTTTGCAAATTTGTCCCATCTTATATTATGTAACAATTCATTAACTCGATCTACAATTCCTAACTCAGTTATAGCTCCATGATCAATAAATCTATTTGGCATAATCGAACGATATTTTAAACTTACATACCTTGATTAGCTCTTAGTAATGTTAAATTGAAGGCAAGGATTACCTAAAACAGGGACATATATCATCCACTTGAGAAGCTGAAAATACTCCAAATCTCGTACGAGGCATGATCTAAATAACAATCAAGAATCAAAATATTTTCATGAATCTCAAACCAAACAGAATAATTTATTACTTAATTGGATTCAGAGCAGTTAAATATAATAGGCAAACATAAAATCCTACATTAATATAAATCTAGCACGTCATAGGATGAACAAATATTCGATTTAAATATACATCCTTTAATAAATAATAATAAAATAAAACATTAAAAAGATTAAATAATTTTATGTTATCAGTTGTATTCTATATCAAAATGTTTTATAATGTCAAACTTGAATTATTTAATAATAAATTTAACAATTCATTGAAAACTCAACTTTACTATATTCTAAAATCAAAATTTTTATTTTCAAAACCATTATCCATTTCCCAATCCTTTAACTTTTTCATAGAACAAATAAAATTTCAAATTAGATGCAATTTTATCATTCTTATTTTTATTTCTTTCCATTTATTTAGTAAAATCTATTACAATTTCGTTAACACCGAACAATTAAATAGAATGCTTACAATTTAACAATTATTTAATAGAAAACAAACTAATAGCAAATAGTGAAATCAAAACAAATTCTTAACTTAATACAATTCTTAACCGAATATAAAACCAAGAAAAATCAACCAAATCACAAGACAAACATTTATTAAAATAGTTAGCAGTGTAACAACAATCAATGTGAATAATGAAGCATCGACCCATATCAAAATAAGTTATTAATTTAATACATTTTATTGAATATTGCAAAATATGTTTAACAATGTAAGATTACCTATAATTATAAACATAGGAGAAGACAGCGATAGCTATAGACGACAAAGGCAAAGAGGACGACAACGACCCAAATTAAGATTTGAACTCTGATAGAGATTCGGGCAATCAGATTTTAACTGGAGAGAAGAAGAAGAAGACGATTGAATGGCTGCAGATTGCGGGCGTGGTTTCAAAGTTAGGTTAAAAACTCTTTTCTCAGTCATCCGTGACATTATCCAATAAAATTTTTAAAAAAATTTATTTTAATTTTAATTAACTCAGCCACAGGTGTGACTTAAAAACTCACGCCTGTGACTGACTTTTGTAGGATTTATTTAAATTTTTTACTCTATTTTTCAGTTAAAATTAAACTAAGTGGGCATTTATATCTATCTGCTAGTATAGTAGTATACAGATACATAGTTTAAGACACAAGCATGTCAGAACCATTGTCTTTCTCCAAAAAGAAAGTAAAAGATATATAGCCTAATATATGTCCGTATTCCAGACGGCATTCACAGTGGACAAACTATTTGAAAAAACGACAGGAACACTACAAAAGGAGTTTTGTTTTAAGTTTTTCTTTGATTCTCATCTTCAAGTCCCATTAGGGTTAGCAACCGCCTATCAAAGGTGATCTCTATAACATGTACAAGAGCCATTTTTCAAAAAAATGAAGAGGTAGAAAGTCAATTCCAAGAAAAAAAATCATCATTAGAGAATTAAAATCATCATCAAGAGATATCTCAGCATGAGCCACTTTCGTTTGAATGTTATTTCGGAGATGATTAGAGGCTAAATATTTTTTATGTTATGATTACTTTTGAGTTTTATACATGTTAACCTTAACACTAATCAATAATCATATATAAGTGACATCTTAAATTTGAATTTGGATTTACATATAGATGTAGTCGAAGAACTTATGCTTAAATATATATATTACGGATTGAATGAAAATCTAGAGATAGACCTATATAACCCTTCTAATATTAGGCTAGCTTTTTGTAAGATTTTAAAGAACTTGGTACATTCAGAGAGTAATCAATCAGATAGATATATAAAAGTAATTATCTATCAATCAACCTTTTAGATTGTGTTTGTGTTCTTACTATTATTCAAGCGTTTCATCATACAAGCTTTTAGGCTGCTTAGAGACGAAGTGAAACAGAACATTTGACTTCAAACTCTGTCAACTTCTTAACTTGTACATTGCTGGCTTTGATTCCCTTCTTCAATTTCTGCGTCTCCTATTCGTCGTCCTTCTTTTTCTTTGTGGGACCACCCTGAAAGTCTCTGCAAACCATCCGTAGTGTACGGTGATCACAATGTGCCCGACCAGTAATCCAACAAGGAGTCCGCAAGCATAACCCATTAGAATTGGTTTCCATCCGAATTTAAATTTGGAACTGGACTCTTCATCCTGTTCTGTGGTCAATTCCTCACATTTCCAGGACAATGGATACCCACATAATCCGGAATTTCCTTCGTACGAGCTGTTTTCAAATGTATCGAATTGCTTCCCTCTTGGTATAGGCCCTGTCAGATGGTTATGGGACACGACAAAAACTGCAAGAAAGTTTAGTTGCTTCAGCTGCTGAGGAATCTGTCCGGAGAGATTGTTGTGAGACAGGTCTAAAGACTCGAGTTGTGTAAGATTCTCCAAGGAAGTTGGAATGCTACCACTTAGCATGTTGTTCGAGAGGTTGAGGGAAATGACCCCGTTTAGGTTGCCAATGGCTTGTGGAATGTCTCCTTCAAATCTGTTGCTGGAGAGGTCAACGACAGCAAAGAATTCCAGAATTCTGTTGTAATCTAATACACTGCCTTTGGTTGTTAATGACAGTGAGTATATAAAATCTGCACTGAGCCAAAAGTTCTTGGAAAATGCAGAGCTCAAGTGCTGCAGCATATATGAGAGCTTCTGTGCATCAGATATCCTCATTGCACTCCAGTTGATAAAGTATTCTGCTGGCAACTGACCTGAAAAATTGTTACGAGAAAGATCAAGGATTTTTAATTTTGGGAACATGGGATTTGTCTCATGACGACTTGCAAGTGTACCCTGGAAGTGGTTAGATTGCAGACTCAGAACTTTCAACTGTGGAAGCCCTCCCAGCCAATATGGGAAAACGTCAATGATTTTATTGTCTGATAGAACAAGAAATTCTAGCCTCGTACAGTTAGCCAAAGATCTTGGGACTGGTCCCTCTAACTGATTCAAAGGTAACATTAGATTCCGTAAACTGCAATCTATTGTATGTGTTTGCGGTATCTTGCCATGAAAATTGTTGCCTCCTAGACTAAGCAACTGAAGGGAAACACTGAAATTGCCCAAACATTGTGGAAGCTTGCCATTGAGATTGTTGCGGGACAGGTCAAGGAGATAAAGAGAACTCAGACTGCAAATCATAAATGGAATTTCCCCTGTGAAGTTATTGTCTGAGGCGTCATAAATTTGGATGGATGGTGGCGGTACAGGGACTGGTCCTTGAAGCATGTTATGGCTTATATTTAACAAGTTGGCTCGAGACCATGGGAACACAATTGGGTTTAGTTCAAATCCTACGAGGAAGTTGTCAGAAAGATCTATGTACTCCAGAGTGTCTCTACTTCTATTCCAAACCCATTCAGGTATTTGGCCCTGGAGGTTGTTGTTGGATAAGTCCAGCCACTGCAGGTGATGTTGATCTTTCAAAAAATATGGAAAGCCGTGTAAATTGCACGATGCGAATGCTATGACAAGAAACTTCCGAGTCACATTAGCATTGACCTCGGTAAGCAGAGTCAGGTTGTTTGCAGATAATAGCAGTCTTTCCAACTTTGTAAGCTTCAAAAACATGTCAAACTTGACTATGCCACTCAACTTATTATTACCCAGATGTAGAGTTCGAATGTTTTCGAGTTGGAAGATTGAATCTGGAATTGGTCCTTTCAGTTGATTGAATGAAAGGTCTAGATAAGTTAGTAATGTCATTTGCGCAAGCCAGGGTGGTATTTGACCGGTTATCCGACAGTTATACAGCAATAAGGTATCAAGCTGGGTTAGATTAGCAAAATAAACTGGGATCTCACCACCTAAGCTAATTCCACAGAGACCCAAAAGAGTTAGACTAGTTTTCTTAGCAAGCCAAGACAAGGAAGAAAAATTCTGGCTGTCAAAATAGTTTTCACAAAGGTCCAAGTAAACCAACTGTTTGAGGTTTCCAAAGGAAGTTGGGATCGGTCCAGAGAAGCTGCAAGTTCGTATAGAAAATGTATGCAAGGAACCAAGATCACCAATTGATGCTGGAATCTGCCCGGAGAAATTTGTACGGGAAAGTTGGAGTACCTGAAGTGGAGAACTTGAGTTAAATTCAGGTAAATGACCTGAGAGACCTTCATTTGATGACAGAATAAGAATTTGCAGGTTAGGCAATTTAATAACATCTTCAGGAAAGTCACCAGATAATCCACAACCATATAGGCCGAGTTTTTTTAGAGAAGAAAAATTTGCCAAGATCTGAGGTACATGAGACGTCACTGTAACAGAGCGAAGATCGAGATATTCCAAGGTGGTTAAGTTCTGAACTAAGTTACCAAAATCAGGTTTCTCGAGCATCAGTTCTGACAAACCACTGTAATCAGACAAGTCAAGAAGGGATAACCTGGAAAGTTGAGAGATGTTGGATGGAATTGGACCTGAAAAGAAAGACGTGGAGAGGTTGAGATGTGTTAGTCTGGAAAGACGGCCTATTTCAGATGGTATTGGAGAGTAGTTGAAGTGGTTATGGGCGAGGTTCAGGTGCCTGAGGTGAACCAGGTGAAAAAGACTGCTACTGGAGTTAATGGAACCATACAAGCAACCGTTGCCGAGATCAAGACCAATAACACGACCAGTGAGCTTATTACACTCAACACCATCCCATGAACAGCAATCACTTCCATCAATCTTCCACGATTCGGTTTTTGAGTAAGTGAAAGTATCGTTGGAAGCACACATGTCAGTAACAAAACTCTCCCTGAACTGCAGCAAGGCAGAGCTATCCTCATGATGACAGAGTGGAGGATTCACAAGAGAGGTGGGAGATGATAAGGAAAACAAGTTTATGACGATGAAGAGAAGTAAAAATGATTCTTCCATATTGTGACTCAAAAGTGTTGGGGAGCAAGAAGAACTGCCAGGCATTTATAGAAGTGGTAATTTGCATTGTTTTTGCCAAATATGGAAAGCTGAAGTCCGTGAATAAGAGTCCTGACACGCTGTAGGCCCATGGAGAAAAGGATTGATATAGTACACCAGTGAAAAGTCCCCGCGTGATGCTTGAGCAACTAATTCCTTCAACGGAGAAAAGAAGGAAATGTTGAGCACTTCCAAAAGTCATCGCAGCCTGCCAGGACCTGTTCTACTAGTCTACTTACATAAACAAAGGCTTTAGATAAGGATACCTTTGGACCAACTCCAAAATTAATAACTCTCTCTGGTCGTGACACTGATATAAGTAGGTTTTTGGAAATGGTGTCCTTGAATAATCACTCGCATTATTGCTCCTTACTTGTCAACATCCCAATTCTATATTAACAGAAAAGGATTTGGCTTTCTTTGTCTCCAATCCAAATTGGACCAATGAAATGCATTAACCATATCAAAACGGTGGGCACCTTGAAGCAAGTGGAATGCAATAATATGACAAAAATTGCTATTTAATTTCCTTATCCAGTAGCCTTTGACATCCGATTGCTTCCCACTCTTGTCTGCTTGAAGCTTTCTATAAAAATATATATTAGAATTTTTAATATAGATAAATTGTAAACCTCATTAACAAGAATTGAGATTGAGTTAATTATTGTCAAAATGATTAGAACTAGTCATAGATAGTTGATCCTTATTATTTATAAATCCTTTAAAATTTTCATATTTAGTTAATATGAGTTATTCTAAAACTCTATCTCAAGTGTAATTTGGACTGGACATCTAGTTGTCACTTGTAATAATTGAAGCAGTATTTAGACCGGATCATTGAAACTGAATATACAAACGGATAATCAGAAAATTAATAGTTCTAGTCAAACATGTTTTGATATCATATTAGAATTTTTAATATGAGTAGAGTGTAAGAATTGAACTTAGATTAACCATCCCAAAATTTAGATAGTTGATCAATATCATTTATAAATTTAATATTTTCATGTCAGTTGGATATATGATCAGTTACTCTGACTTTACTTCTGCTTTTGTGCAGCACCACGCCCCCGCCCACTTTGGGGGTTGGAATTCGCTATGCTGCTTCGTGGGAAATGGCCTCCAAAAGAATACAAAAGAGTTTGCCAGAAAATGCTGTGTGCCAACAAATAGGCTGCTGATTTAAGGAAGACGGTTTCTTTTAGGAATTTGTAACTTCAACTCAACCGAGCTTTCTGCCTACTTAACAACAATCTTTAAATAATCCAATTCAAAACTTCTGAAGCTTTTCTTTTCTCTTAGACTGTTTCTGCTGCATATTTCTCAACAGCTTCTATTTTCTTATATCCATATAGTTTGTGTTTTTTTTTTTTTTTGTTAACCTACGAGGTTTCTTGGCTTGGGTCAGTCCGAACTGTCGATAACACCTTTAAGCTATTATTAAACCTAGAATACTCCCTACTCGTACCTTGTGGGGTCCCAAAAGGCGACTTAGCATTACCACTGAGTATTTAACATTACTGTATACACAAGTAGGAGTCGAGCTTCCAACCTTATTTAAGCGAAGACCAAACCCTTACTACCGAATTTCGGTGATCGGTGGTTCTTTGTGTTAATTTAGTTATATAAGAAGGTAGAAAAGTTGGCAAGTTATTGGTATTACTATAGACTAAACACCATCAAATTTCAATGGATAGAATTATCCTTTATAGACTATCGTATCATATTTGGGGAAAACTTGGTTAGAGTTTAGATGCCTATGTTACTTGATATTATCATGTTATACGCATTCGCTAATAGTTACACGTAAAATTTATTAGAGTTTAAAGAAAAAGAGGACTTTTTCTTCTTAATTTTTCTAAGAATTTTATAACAGTAGGATGGATCTTTAATGCAATGAACCCTTTATTGAAATTTGAGTTTATCGTATATAGAGAATGAGATGACGTTATGGGAAGACTTGATGGGAAGATTCTCTATTGATAATAATACGAGGATGCGCCAATCCTCGCCAATTGATGAAAGATATTGCTAATTGTAAGCAGTTCAGACGATTATCATAAGTTATGATATGGGGACTTGACTGTGTGAGAAGAATTGGTAGGACATACCAAGAATCATGTTTGCGTGTGTTCAAGATGCTCGAGCCGTCTCAGATCTTCTACAGTTCTACTATATAAACAAAGGCATAGATAAGGACAGACCAGTGCACTGCTCCAAAACTAGTAGCTCTCTCTGGTTATGACTGTGACATAAAGTAGCTTCTTGGAAATGTTCTTGAATAAACCTTCGTATTATTGCTCCTTACTTGTCAACATCCCAATTCTATAAAAAGAAAGCAGAAAGTGATTTCGCTTTCTTTCTCTCTAGTCCTAATTGGACCAATGAAATGTATTGACCATATCAAAATCGTAGGCCCCTAGAAGAAAGTGGAATTTAATGATATGACAAATCTGGTATTTAATTTCCTTAACCAGGAGCTTTTGACATATTAACTAGTGACATATTCTCCATTGTTCTATATTTATATTTATATATTTTAAGAACATTTCTTTTTTTGTTACATAAGTGATCTGCAAAAAATGTACATATATATATATATTATTTTGATTTAAATAGTTTTATGTCATATTTTAGGTAATTACAGAAGCAGTGCCGGCCCTGGGCAAGGGCCAGCAGGGCACCTGCCCAGGGCCCATTGTGAGAAGGGGCCCATCTTCATGTTTTGATTCCCATAGGTTATAGCAATGCCACTAATTCATTATCAATCTTTCAAAATAGTGTGGAATTAAACGTTAACTTACCCGCAAGTAGTAATAAATGACTTTAACATTGTTGCAGAGGCTTCAAAGAGTTCAAAGTTAGTAGAAGGGTAAGTTTCAAGATTGGTTTAACGTTATAAGTTAAAGATCGATTTAATTTTATCAGTTAACGTTGAGGACTTTGTAGTTAACATTTCATACTTATAAATAGTTTTGAAATATTTAAGTATACTTTTACCTTCTAATTTTTATTTTCAACAATATATGTATTTAAAGTACTCCAATTCAAAAATTAGCGATAAAATTTTTTTACTATTATGTCTTCGAGTCCTAATTATAATTTAAAGATAAAGTTTTAATTTTAATATATTTTAGCTTATTAAATATTTGAATATGTTATAATTAATTTATAATTTGTCATTAACGTGTACATTATATTAGCTTATTTTTAAGTATATTAATTTTTGTATTTTTAGAAATTAGTGTATTTCTATCATTAAAATTTGCTCTTTGTTTTCTATTTTAATATTATTTATTAAATTTTACTATTTATTTTTCTCTATCACAGATATAATACCATTTATATATCTTTGTAATATATTGTAAAGCTATTGGAGTTTGGTTGTGCCTACTACTTCTTCCAGTTTCATATAGGTGCTTTTGTTTTTTTTTCTAATCCAACTATGTTATATTAAAAATGTACAGAGAAATTGTTTTTCATAAATCATGATTCTCTATATATTTGTGATCATTTAATATTTAATTGATTATATAAACTTATAAATTAAGTCATTTATGTTTCATACAATTATGAAAATTTAAGTATATTGTCGATTTATTGGGTCTTTTTTTTTATTTCGCCCTGGGCCTATAGAATAATAGGAACGGCCCTGTACAGAAGGGTTGTTTGATGAATGATTTAAATAGTTTTAAGTCTTATTGTAGGTAATTATGCGACAAAAATAAAAGTTAATGAGAACAACTGTTTTAGCTCGTATGCTTCTGGTGAAAGATTTTCAAGAGTTGTTAAGTATATAATACTAAGGATGAATGGGATGGACGAACACCAAATTTCATCCCGCTGTCCAAATGATCCAAGAGTCATTTTTTTATTTTTTTTAAGCGATATTTATTATTCTCTCAACCGTCCATTTTAATTTTTTATTTATTATTAGTCATGCCTGTAACTATTAAGTCATAGGTGTGACTCTAATCTATCAAATGGTCATTTTTTATTTTTTTTATTCATCGATATTTATTATTCTCTCAGCCGTCCATTTCATTTATTATTTATTATTGTGACTACAATGTTTTTATCAGTCACGCTTGTGACTATTGAGGACTATCACTAAACAGCCCGCACGGGTAGCTTAGTTGACCAACTAACAGGGTCAATTGGAACAAGATCCTAGGTTTGATTCTTGATAACGGGAAGCAGTGAACCACTCTGTTAGGGGGCTGACCAAGATTATACCGTGATTCAATCCTCCAACGATGGTCGGACCTGCGATTGGAGGCCCTTGGAGTTGGGGATTCAACCTTTTGGAATAAGGACTATCACTAAACAATAAAGATTCCCTAAAAAATGAGACTATTATTTGCCCTTAATATGTCTTGTAGTGATAATTAGCAATAATTAAAAAACTAACTATTCAACTAGTTTAGTAAAAATTTTGAACAATTCACTTACCTTAATAACCTTAGTTATTCAAAATTGATCGATTTATTAATTAATCAAAAAAATAAACTATTTAATTTACCATTTCAGTTTACCTTAGCTACGCAAGAATTCACTAGGATTTTATTCCACATAATTTTGTTTAATCATTGATTAATTAAAGATTATTAAAATATTATTAATTATTATGTATTTAACACCAATCAAATAATTATTAATTATTATACATTTAACACCAATCAAATAATTGTTTTAATTAGCTAATTTCAGTTTAACCGATAATGATCAAAATAATAAATTAATTAATTAAGCTGCCCATTTCTTTTTATTATCAGTCACGCTTGTGACTTATCAATCAATTATTATATATTTAACACCAATCAAATAATTATTAAAATGTTATTAATTATTGTTAATTAATTATCATATATTTAACACCAATCAAATAATTATTTTAATTAGCTAATTTCAGTTTAAGTGATAATGATCAAAATATAATACATTAATTGATTAAGTTGTCCATTTCTTTTATTTATTATTAGTCACGCCTATTATTAGTCACGCCTATCACAGGAGTGACTGGGATGTTTTACTTGATTTCTTTTTTATTCATTATCAGTCACGCCTATAACTATTAAGTCACAGGCGTGACTATAGGATGTTCTTCCATCTTAGTTGGATTATTACTAAACAATAAGGATCCCTTAAAAATGAGAATATAATTTGCCCTTAATATGTCTTGTAGTGATAATTAGCAATGATTAAAAACTAAACTGTTCAATGAGTGTAATAAAATTTTGAATAATTCACTTACCTTAATAACCCTAGTTATTCGAAATTGATTGATTTATTAATTAACAAAAATTTAAATTATTTAATTTACCAGTTCAATTTACCTTAGTCACGCAGGATGTCACAAGGATTTTATTCCACAAATTTCTGTTTAATCATTGATTATTAAAATATTATTAATTATTATCAATTAATTATTATATATTTAACAACAATCAAATAATTATTAAAATATTATTAAATATTATTAATTAATTATTATATATTTAACACCAATCAAATAATTATTTTAATTAGCTAATTTTAGTCTAACTAATAATGATAAAATACAATACATTAATTAATTAATTAAATTACAATTTGTTTAGAATTAATTATTTATCATTATAATAAATATAATTTTTAAGTATCTTGTCCTTTTTTATTCGCTGATATTTATTATTCTCTAGCTTCCATTTCTTTTGTTATTCATTATTAGTCACGATTATGACTATTAAGTCATACGCCTAACTTATTCATTATTAGTCACGCCTGTGACTCTTGAGTAGGATTTTATTCTATCTATATAAATTTATAATATTGTTGTTTATTCAATGATTATAGATTCAGTTTAACTGCTGATAATAATAATGTCCATTAATTATGAAATTATTAACTATTCCATTAATTTAACTTATCTTGATAGGATGATTAATAAAATTAAATTTTAATTAATTAAAGAAGTTTATTTATTAATTATATAAAAATTAATTAATTCTTTCGACATTTATTTTATTTGTATTTCTAAAATTAAAATTAATTATATAGAGAAAATTCGTGGAATTACTCAATTATCATTTTGCTGTGAAAACATCTTCACATTCTCCCAAAACAATTATTTAAAAAATTACAAAAAATGTATTATTGAAAAACTTCAACAAAGCTCAATATTTTTCACAGGCGTGGCATGTTAAGTCACTCACATGAAAAAGATGTTGCCCGTGAAATAGAACCTTTTTAAATTCTTTTTATCCTTAACAATGTCTTTGCTAAACCAAATGCTGAACCTTTTGAATAAAAAAATGAGTTAATTCCTTATTACACCAAATTTGTTGGGAAAAATTTTGAAAAACACAGTCACATTTTAATTCACTTTCACAGGTGTGACTTAATATGTCACACTTGTGACATATTTAGAATTTTCCTTAGGTTAATTCTACTCCTTTCCTACCGAATGATAAAATGTTTCATTTTATTTGGTTGTTACAAATGAAACATGCAAATAATTAATGTTACTTTAATAAACATTGAATATGTTTTACATTTTTCTCAAGAAGCCTTCCTTTTATTAAAAATCTGCTTCACAAAAATTCCATTCCATTCTAATTTGATTTCCATTTCTGTTGCCTGCCTCTTGTTTTACTTCTTCAAAATGAGTTATGTAGAAACTGTCTCAAGTTCAAAAAATTAATTTGTTATTCGGTATCTGATGAAGGAAACTCCCTTGTCACAAAATCAAGTCAAATGCTTCTCTTTCTCTACTATTTCGTATTTTTAAGTAGGAAGAAGCAACTTGATGAGAATATTGCATAAAATAGTTGCTTTACCTGACATTATTTTTTACTTGATAACTAAAAAAGATTTTGTACTAAGAATTGTATTCAAAGGTTCTTGAGAGCTAACGACAATGATGTTAACTTAGCTGCAAAAAAAATTAAAGGCTTGTCTTTCTGGAGATAAAGCATAATTATGGGTATTTTCATAATTTTCATAATAATTTTTATACACCTTTTTCATTCTTCTGCTTTTTATTTTATTTTCTAAATATACAGAAATTAATAGCTGATGAATTTCTTGCTGAAATCACTGAAGGACTTGATTATTTAGCATGTCACGATAAAAAGTTCTAGACCTATTTTGATAATTTTTAAACTCCATCAATTATGTCTTTTTTGTTTCAAACCCGATGGAATTTATTGAAAAAATTATTTACGTATGTCATTTCTAAATTTCATTTTGACATTTATTACCTGTAAACTTGTTAATAAGTTTCATTTTTTCTTTCTTGTTCTTGGATAAAGATGTTTCGCCCTAAATGAGATTATCGAATGTTAAGTCATTTAATTTACACGTATTTTGGACTTAATTATTGTTCATGTGTTGAAATTATTATCCGAATGTGATAGAACTATCTTATAATTGTTTACAGATAATTTTCAACACCTAAAAAACGAAATGGAATAAAAAAAGATGCAAAAGAAGGAAGAAAATTGGGTTTTCGTATTTTCCATTAAAGAACCAGGGATGGAGACTTATTACTTTGTTATTTTTTTGTTTTCAATTTAATTATGAGTAGCTAGATCTTTTGTCTTGATTTAGGGGATCCATGTTACATGTTATTATGGTGAGATGTTTCGGATGCTTTTTATGTTGTTAATAAACATTGGATATCTTTGGATCTATTCTTTATAATTGAATTCGTTGATTTCTAGGTGCGCAACTAGAGATTAATTGGTTCAATCGCTAGATTAACAAAATATGACGTTCAGTTTCGGTAATTATAAGTAGCAAATAGGATTAACTTCTCTACGTTAGAGTCGAAAATTCTAAGAAGATATTCACTTGATTGATTGCATGTCGTACATGTATTTCGCTTGCTCATTAGTTTTGGGTTCGTAAAGCTATTATTCAATTATGCCTATAATCGCATCTAGGTTATTGTTTAACAAGAATGCTAGAATACATGTTTCTAGTTATTACTCATAAGAGAAATTTTCCCAACGAATGTTTGTAATGATTACAATTTTATGTCAAGGATCCATAATAGCATGATAATATAAGTAACCTGAAACCAAGGTATTTTCTCATTGATTTTCAGATTTAAGTATTGCTTTCGATTTGAGATTTTTCTTTTGATTTTTTGATATTGCCGTGATTAAACAAACCCCTCTTTATTTTTGTTATTTGTTTCGTTTGAATTTGAAACTCCTTACCGTAAATATTCCTCGTGAGAACGATACTCACTTATCGCTACTACATTAATTTGTTTTAACAGAAATGAATTCTTTTATATTTGGTTGCAGACGACAACAGTACCACCGAAAGTTTCATTCACGAAAACTACAAGTAAACATGTATAACTTTTTGGATATTTTTTCACTTTTTTGTTTCTTATTTGATAATTTCTCTTCATTTGATGTTTTTAGGTTCACACGGTTTGTTGCGTTTACTTTGGAAGTTGCCATATCAATCATGCGAAAACACTGCGAACAATTTGTTATTATTTTTGGTGCAAGTATGTTAACTTATTTGATAACATATAAAAGTATAATAACTATTTTTGTAAAAAAAATTAACAACCTTAAAAAAAAATATTTTCTAGGTTTTTACGGGTCTACTATAACCTTCATGATTGTATTTTATCAGCATTGAAAATTGTTGCTGACTATTATTCATCCATATTTTACAAATTGTTTGTAATCGATCCTCCATTTTGTTTCTTTATTTATGGAAGGTAATATTGATACCTATTTCTCTTGTTTATATATGCTATTTTTATTTAATGTTTATTTTATTTGACTTTTAATATGTTTATAAAAACACTTAATTTTTCAATTTTTTACACTAATCATGGTTACGGTATTCCTTTTTTTTTTTCCTAACATGTGGCATTCTATTAATATATAATTCAAATTTTTATTGTTATTACAGGGTATAAAATCATTTGTTAAATTTTCAACCATCACCATTATCATATCTTCACTGGATATTGAAGAAACATTAGAATTTCCCAAAGACCTTTCCATAAGATCAATAATTAAAGATGGGTTGCACTCTTCAAAGTTTTCATTCACAGTTTTACAATATTCTAACTCAAATAAACCCTGGTATATTATTTTAACTGCACCACCTTCTGGGTCTACTACCAATTCTTCTTTAACCTTACCCTACATTAATTCGTTAAATGCCATCTCCATTTCCTTTGGATCACGTTCTTAGAATCTGCAATCAAAATATTAATTCATATGCAACAACTATTAACAAAACTTTATTCTCATTTACTCCCATTCCACAATGTCTTACCGAGCCAGTTTAATTTGTCAAGCCACAAATCCCACAACCTTCTTTTTTTTTCGATCACCTGCTATGTATTTGTTTTCCTAAAAAAACTAATGCATCTCAGACTCAGAAATGTAACGAGTCCTTTTTACCTTTCTTAAAATTTTATAGAAGCCCCTATAGTAAGATCATTTATAGGTCAATTATGCGACCACCCCAATTCTGGTATCTATTACAACACCTTATCTCATACGAAGTCACTTTTCTATATCCCATCAATTTAAAAACAAAAATATTGTAGAACTTATTTTTATTATATATGATGAAAGCTATTTCTTGATATAATGAAATGCATGTCTAATTAAATCTTTTGCACATATATTTATATTTTCCTATTTTAGTTTAATAAAACAACAATTACTACGTTTAAGGTCATGGAAAATTTTATATTTTATAAAATATTGATAACAACAATTAATTCATATTTTCAGTTATTTTTTACAATGGTTAAAAATTAAAATGTTTATCTTATATTAATTTGCGAGGAATGCTTCCTTTCCTTTTCATAATTTGTCATGTAATAAAAATCAAGTCGGATTTAGAAATTATTATTCACAATTAATTACTTATTATACTTTAATATGTGTTACATATATTATAATTATTTAATATTAATAAATTATATTTTAATTAATTAACCAATGATTTAATAAATATATAGATCTGAGTTGCTTGACCTCATGCCTGTAACTCCTACACTTTATTTAATAATAACATTTAATTTAAACTTAATTAATTAATTAATTACTTATATTTTAATTAATCAATCTATTAATAATATTTTAATTACTTAATTAATTTAATATAAATTATATTTAATTAAGAATTACAAAAATCCCTAATTATATATTAATTGTATCAAAGTTCATATTTATAAAATTAATTAATTAACTATGATTTAATTATATTTAAATTATAGAATAAAAATCACCGTATAATTATTTAATTATTTAATCTATCAATTGTGATTTAATTTGTTGATTCATTATATAAAATTACACTAAATTAAAATGGCAAAAATTAATGGTCAATAATGCAATGTAAGGAGTGACATATATACTAGATATTAATAGGAACTAATTAATCAATTAATTATATGTTATTTAATACACCAATTAAATAATTATATATTAATTATAATTTAATAAAATTTCAGTTAACGATTAATGATTAATTTATGAATAAATTGTAGATAAATAAATAAATAAATAAATTATCATTATCATTATTTAGACCGAAATTAGCTAATTAGTTAATTAATTAAATTTATGTTTAATATGTAATTATTCTTTAATATGTGTTACATAACACATATTATAATTATTTAATACTAATAAATTATATTTTAATTAATTAATCGATTTATTTAATAAATATATAGATCTGAGTTACTTGACTTTTGTTACAGGCGTGACAATTAAGTCATGCCTTTGACTCAACACTTTATTTAATAATAAGATTTAATTTTAATTAAATTAATTAATTACTTATATTTTAATTATCAATCTATTAATAATATTTTAATTAGTTAACTAATTTTATATAAATTATATTTAATTAAGAATAAAATCCCTAATTATATATTAATTGTATCAAAATAATTTTTGATTACTATTAATTGTATCAAAATTAATTAATTAAATAAGATTTAATTATAATTAAATTATAGAATGAAAAATACTCATCGTATAATTAGTTAATTAATCAATCTATTAATTGTTATTTAATTTGTTAATTCATTATATATAAATTATGCTAAATTAAAATGGAAAATATTAATGATCAATAATGCAATGTAATGAGTGACATATATACTAAATATTAATACGAACTAATTAATCAATTAATTATATGTTATTTAGTACATCGACTAAATAATTATATATTAATTATTATTAATTATAAATCAATGATTAATTTATGAATAAATTATAGTTTAGTAAATAAATAAATAAATTACATCATAATTATCATTCTTTAGACCAAAATTAGGTAATTAGTTAATTAATTAATTTTATTTTAAATATGTAATTATACTTTAATATGTGTTGCATAGAGTATAATTATTTACTACTAATAAATTATATTTTAATTAATTAATCAACGATTTAATAAATATATAGATCTGAGTTGGTTGACCTTTGTCACAGGTGTGCCAATTAAGTTACGCCTGTGACTCCTATGTTGGACCAATGGTGGTTGACAAATAAAAATCTTTTTATGTTTTGATAATTATCAAATATATAGAATTGGTTAATAAATTATTTCAGGATTTTAAATTAAAGGCCCAATGCAATTTCAAGTGATAATTTTCGTGGATGCAAGTGATAGACTATGTTCAAAGTTCAATCTACAAATGTCAAAGAGATAAATTATCAAGAAATCAATTCAGTAATAATCTACTATGATCTAGAGAAGATAGACAACATGCAAAAGAAGACCCTAGTGAAGATTATGGATAGAAATTTTGAAAGATCGAAGTTTATCTTCAAATTTATCCGTTGGAGAAATTCCAGTCGACTAAAAACATTTCCAGTCGACTGAAAATTATCATATCTGAAGAGTGGGGTTCATTCCAGTCGACTACAAATCATGTCAGTCGACTATTTGAAGAGCGGAGATTATTTTTTGTAAGTTCCAGTCGACTATAATCAGCAAAAATGTGTGTTCCAGTCGACTAATACTGGTTCCACTCGACTAGCACTACTCGACCAGTCGACTATCATTTGTTCCAGTCGACTAGCAGCTCAGCAGATAATATTCTGACGAAGTCAATGATACTAAAACGGGAAGAAAATCATTCTCAACGTTTATAAGAGATCTTCAACGGCTACAAGAGGATTTTCAACGTCTATATTAATCCAGAAGCCTGCAAATAAATAGATTAACACCAAGAGATCGAATATGGCTGGAAATACAAAAACATACTGATCATAGTTCATATTTCTCATCTTATTGCTCTCAATTCTCTTAGCACATTCAAGTGTATCTAGCTATCTTGAGCTTTACTTCAGTTTACTATCATCTTTTTGTAAGCTTAGTGATTAGAGAAAAATCACTGGTGAGGTTGGATTTGTTCCGGAAATCAAATCGGATTGTAAGGGTTGCTTGAACCGGAATTCAAGTGGTTGTAAAAGTTCGCACTGAACTAAAAAGTGTACAATATAGTGGTTTGCCAAAATCCTAAGTGGGAGCTTAGGTAGAGGACGTAGGTCTTAGCACCGAACCTCTATAAAAACAGTGTTTACCATTATTCCCTACTCTTTTCATTTAATTAATTTGATTGTTTCGTGTGTATTAATTCCGTATTTTTTGTAGAACTCTGCGAAAAAGTTTAGACGATCTATTCAACCCCCCTTCTAGATCGCTTTCAATTGGTATCAGAGCAGATTCATCCAGGGATGGCGTTCAGTATGACACATAACAATCTGGCGGAAGAAGGTAACACTAATAACCGTCCTCCTTTGTTTAATGGTTCTAACTATTCTTCTTGAAAAAATCCTATGAAGTACCATATCATAAGCGAGGGAGTAGAGTACTGGAAGATCATCATCTTCGGGCCACATGTTCCATTGAACGAAAACGGTCAGGTAAAGACAGAGCTGGAGTATGACGACAATGATTGGAAGCAAGCTTACATCAATGCCAAAGCCACGAAATTGATCTACTGTGCTCTTACCGTTGAGGAGAGAAATCGAGTGAATTCTTGCACAAGTGCTCAAGAAATGTGGGAGAGACTTCGGATCACTCACGAAGGAACTAACCAAGTTCGAGAAACCAAAATCAACATGCTACTTCATGATTACGAAATGTTTATCATGAAGGAAGGTGAGTCTATTTCTACTATGCTTGATCGTTTTGCAGAAATTATTAATGGTTTAGGGAATCTCGAAAAGCACATGACGGATAGCGAGAAGGTGAAAAAGATCCTTTGGTCACTACCAAAAGAATAGGACTCTCAAGTCACAGCAATTATGGAGTCTAAAGATCTCAATCGCTTGGAATTCAATGCGTTGGTGGGATCACTCATAAATTATGAGATAATCCTCAAATCAAGAGGAGGTAGAGGTAAGCCACAAAAATCAATTGCTTTTAAAACTAACACTTCTTCTGTGGATGAAAGTGATGAAGAATTAGATGAGGAGGAAGAAGATGAAGAGCTAGCAATGTATGCTAGAAACTTGAGAAAATTCAAGGGACTACTCAAAAATAGGAAAAGAGAATTACGTGGTGGAAGAAATGACGAAAAGAAGAAGTACACCATGGAAAGAAGGACCAAAAGTTATGAGGAAAAGAAGAGCACTGAAGAATGTTGGAAATGTGGAAAGAGAGGACATCATGCTAGGGAATGCAAAAGTTCTTCCTTTTTCCAGAAAAATGATAAGTATGACAAAGGTAAAAAGAAAGCTAGTCTTGTAGCTACTTGGAGCGATGATGAGGAAGCTTATCAAAGCAATGATGAAAACAACTTAGCTCTAATGGCAAGTAGCTCCCTGATAAGTGATGATGAGGATGAGGTAATGATTATTGATCAAGATCTTAGAGATTCTTTTACTGCTTTGCAAATTGATTTTGAAGAAGCTATTGATATTAACAAGAAATTGCGAAAAAGAATAAGAGAACTTGTTGCTGAAAATAATGTTTTGCATGAAACTATCGATGATTTAGATTGCTCTAAGGAAGACCACTCTACATGTCTTGCTGAAAAAGAAAACTTATCTTGTGAACTTGATAGACTTATAAAAGAGTTTTCTTATGTTGTTGGAAAATTTGTTAATGGAAATGAGAAGTTTGAAAAGATGTTGTCTTTACAAAGATATTCAATTTCTAAACATGGTTTAGGATATGATCCTTTTGATAGAGATTGCTCACTAATTTCTAAATTCACCAAAGAAGGAAAAGTTGCTAAATGTGCTAGATGTTTAAAAGATGGTCATAATGAAATTGCTTATAAAAGTATTAGGAGGTGTATTAATGTGAAGAAAATATGGGTAGTAAAAGGAACAAAACCTTCAAATGTAGTTTATTTGACTAACCATAATGGACCCAAAATGGCTTGGGTACCAATGAGAAGAAAAAATATTTCTGATGCAGGTACAAGCAAGGAATGAAATCTACCAAGCACATGGTACATTGATAGTAGATGTTCAAGGCATATGAGTGGTGACAAGAACTTATTTGCAGAAATCAAACCAAAGAATCAAGGATATGTGACATTTGGAGACAACAATAAAGGTAAAGTCATTGGCATTGGTAAAGTGGGTTGGTGCAAAATGAAAAGAACTTGACAATTGTTGCAATAAGGACCGACCACAGTGGAGAATTTGATTGTGAACCATTCGAAAAATTATGTGATAAATATGGAATGGAGCACAATTTTTCAACACCGAGAACTCCGCAAAAAAATGGTGTAGTAGAAAGGAAAAATTGCTCTCTTAAAGAAATGAGTAGAATGATGCTGAATGAATACAATCTTCCTAAAGCATTTTGGGCGAAAGCAATCAATACAGCATGCTATGTTATCAACAGAGTGCATCTTAGACGGGACAAAAACAAAACACCATACGAGTTATGGAAAGGTAATAAACCCAATATTTCTTATTTTCATCCTTTTGGTTGTAAAGTATTTATTCATAATAATGGAAAGAATAATTTAGGTAAAATTGATTCAAAATCTGATGTTGGTGTATTTCTTGGCTATTCACTAACTAGTAAAGCATTTAGAGTCTATAATAATAGAACTAGGTGTGTTGAAGAGAGTATACATGTTAAATTCGATGATATGATTTCACCCCCGAGGAAGGTTTGTTTTGATGATGATGCAGGAAATATAGAAAATGAAGTTGAAGAAAAATCAAATGATGAAGAAAACAAGATGAAGAAGATCATGTTCCTATCATGAAAACTTGGGCAAAAGCAAAGAATCATCCTATGGAGCAAGTCATTGGTGGCTTAAATGATGGTTTAAGAACTAGGAGGAATACATACGAATATATGAGCAACTCAGCTTTTATTTCACTAGGGGAACCCAAGAACATTAAAGAGGCTCTTGAAGATGAAAATTGGTTGCTGGCTATGCAAGAAGAACTAAATCAATTCAAGAGGAATAATGTATGGGATTTGGTAGCACCACCAAAGGATAAAACCATCATTGGAGTCAAATGGGTAAATAGGATAAAATATGATGAGAATGGTGAAGCAGTAAAAAATAAGTCAAGGTTAGTAGCACAAGGATTTTATCAAGAAGAAGGACTTGACTATAATGAGACATTTGCACCAGTGGCACGATTAGAGGCAATCAGATTATTATGTGCCTTTGCTTCATATAAAAGGATTAAGTTGAATCAAATGGACGTCAAAAGTGCATTTCTCAATGGCTACATCCAAGAGGAGGTATATGTCAAACAACCACCTGGTTTTGAAGATCATGAACATCCGGATTATGTCTACAAACTCAAGAAGGCACTTTATGGATTAAAGCAAACACCAAGGGCATGGTATGAAAGGTTAAGTACTTTTCTTACTCAAAATGGTTATATTAGAGGTAAAGTTGATAACACTTTATTTATAAAGCATGTTAATCAAGATATGTTAATTTGCCAAATATATGTTGATGATATTGTTTTTGGTGCTACTAATGAATCTTTGTGTAAAGAATTTAGTGATTTAATGCAAAGTGAGTTCGAAATGAGCATGATGGGCGAGCTTAAATTCTTTCTTGGATTGCAAATCAAGCAATATAGAGATGGCATATTTATTCATCAATCCAAATACACCAAAGAGCTTTTAAAGAAATTCAACATGGATGGATGCAAAGTAGCAGCTACTCCAATGGCATCAAATTTGGTCTTGGAAAAATCTGAACATGAAGAGGATGTTGATCAAAAACTCTATAGAGGTATGATCGGCTCTCTTTTATATTTAACTGCTTCTAGACCAGATATAATGTTTGCTACGTGTTTATGTGCGAGATTTCAATCCTGTCCTAAAATTTCTCATTTGACTGCTTGCAAAAGAATTTTCAGATATTTGAGTAAAACTATTAATCATGGTTTATGGTATCCTTGTTGTGATTCTTTTGATTTATATTCCTATAGTGATGCTGATTATGGTGGTTGTAGAATTGATAGAAAAAGTACTAGTGATATATGTCATTTTCTAGGTTCATCTTTGATTTCTTGGGCTAGTAAGAAACAAGTAAGTGTAGCTATTTCCACTGCTGAATCTGAATATATAGCAGCTGGGAGTGCATGTGCCCAAGTTCTTTGGCTTAAACATCAATTGCTTGATTATGGTATCGTGATTAAAAATATTCCAATTTATTGTGATAATACCAGTGCAATTTGTTTGAGTAAGAATCCAATTTTGCATAGTATAACAAAACACATTGAAATTAGGCATCATTTTATTCGTGATCATTGTTTGAAAGGTGACATTGTGTTGAAACATGTTTCGTCTAGTGATCAATTGGCTGATATTTTTACTAAACCTCTTAAAGAAGATGTTTTCATAAACATTAAATTGAAACTTGGAATGTGTGATTTAAATTCTCTTGGATGAATTTATTTTTATTTTTTTTACACTGACATATCAAAATTGTCTGGAAAAATAAACAATTCCATCGGAGATACATCACCATGATTTACATTTAGTGAATTTGTTAAGGTTTAGAAAACTCAAGTCGACTGATTTTGAGGAAACTAGACGTACCAGTCGACTAGAGAGACATGACAAATCGACTAGTGATGGAGAAAAGGATGTACCAGTCGACTAGTGGGTCACGATAAGTTGACTAGTGTAGGACATACCAGTCGACTAGTGAGACAACCAGTCGACTAGCACATACACGGGTCTTCTAAAATAAGCCCATTCTTCCATTGTTTATTTTATTTCAATTCTCATCATCTTCTACCTACAACTCTTTCATCTCTCTCTCTCGACTACTCCTCTCAAATCCTAAAGAATCAACTCTTTCATCTTCAATCTACTTCTAAAAGCCTAAAAACTCCTTCATCTTTAAACATCTTAACTCTCTCTTTCTCTAAAACCCATTACCTCTTGTTTTCCAAAAGCCCCTCTCTCTTCTCCTTTTGCGATTTTATCTGCTAGTCGACTAGATCTGTAAAATTTCTTCAAATCCGACACTAACACCATCAACCCACTTCCAAATAGTCGAAACCCCTATCTTATTCCCTTTCTTCTCTCAAAAATCTCATTTTCGTACCATAAAACCCTAACCTACGACATACTCTATTTTTTTTAATTTTGTCCACAATCTTCAAGCTTTTCACCATGGCTCCACGAAAAGGTAATGGAAAAGGAAAGCAAGTGGATGAAGCACCTCAAAGACCACGAGTTCGTGGGTCTTCCTCAAGGGGTGGTGTAGAACGTGAGAATGATGAGGTTGAGTCCAGATTTGTGTCGAAAGAGGCTCAAAGTCTTTATTACGAGGTACTGAAAAATGAAGTTCTTATTCCTTCTATGAAGTTTGAATGGACTGAGTTAGATCACAGTGAGTATATGATGTTGTTTATAGACCTTAATAGCTTAGGCTTGCGATTTTTTCTGGGTTTTTCGGCTGAAATTTATGAAGATTTGATAAGAGATTTTTATGCTAATTTGGTTGTGGTTAGAAGTGATGTTGATCGTGGAGTAATTTTAAAATCAAATGTTCAAGGAAAGGAGATTTTTATTTGTGAACAAAATCTGTCAATTTGGTTGAAGTTACCGACTGGTGGAGTTAGGCCTATAGCCTCATTATTAGACCTTAATATTTTGAGACATGAAAATGGAGATACTGACGAGGAAGCTGATCAAAATTTCGGGTATACTGAAGAGAAGGGAGATGCACTGCTGGATAGCCTTTGTTCGGCTCATTCCTCACCACCCTATGAGGCAATGGATTTGCCTTTAAAATATAGGTTGTTGCACTATGCGATAAATCGAGTAATATATCCTAAGAAGGCTAGCAACAATCACATTACAACTTTGGATAAGGAAATATTATGGCACTTGGAAGAGGGCAGAAAGATTAATTTTCCTAGTCTGATTATGCAGATGATGAGAAAGAAAGCTAATTTGTTAAGAGGAGAGCTCAAGAGTAAAACAGGAAAGCATAAAGGTATGCCATATGCTGCTTTGATTACATATATTGCAAAATTGCAAAAGGTTGATTGTAGCTCTTATAATCATTATCCATACCCACAAAGTTGGAGATTTACACCCTACAATTTGAGGAGTATGAAATTGGTTAAAATTGTTGAAAAAGGATGGGTATATTTTGATCATGTGGCCAAACTTGGTTTGACATTGGAAGATGATCAAGGACCTAGGAGGCAACGTTCAAAGCGAGCTGCAGATCGTCCAAGTAGTTCTAGACCAAGCAATGTGCGACGAAGTGAGGTCTCTCACGAGGATCTTCATGACATTCAAGATCAATTGGACGATTTAAATGATCGCGTTGATGCTATTCAGAGTATATTTGGACGATTGGCAAAAAAAGGTTGATGAACAACATAGTATGCTTAAGAAGATCTTTGACAAGTTAGGATGTCGACATGATGATGTTTCTCGACGTTGATGGTTGTTTCATTTGTTTTCGACCGATATTTGTCTCTTTGTTTCATTGACATTTAGTACATTAGTTGGTTTGTTCTTTGCAATTTTTGAATATTGGTGTGATTTTATTTAAAATTTGCTCATGCCGTATGATTATTGCCATTTTCTTTTGATCATGACAAAAAGGGGGAGCAAGAAGTATGAAATTTTATTTTATTCCAAATTTCAAAAATTATGAAATTGTGCTCAATTTATTGGATTCATTGATTTATTGATTAAGGGGGAGTTAAACTAACCAATTAGACAAGGTATAAAAACCTTGATCAATTTTTCTTTGTTTTCAATTTCTTAAACAATTTCTAAATGTTTTGTCATTATCAAAAAGGGGAAGATTGTTGGACCAATGGTGGTTGACAAATAAAAATCCCTTTATGTTTTGATAATTATCAAATATATAGAATTGGTTAAGAAATTATATCAGGATTTTAAATTAAAGGCCCAATGCAATTTCAAGTGATAATTTTCGTGGATGCAAGTGATAGACTATATTCAATGTTCAATCTACAAATGTCAAGGAGATAAATTATCAAGAAATCAAGTCAGTAATAATCTACTATGATCTAGAGAAGATAGACAACGTGCAAAAAAAGATCCTAGTGAAGATTATGGATAGAAATTTTGAAAGATCGAAGTTTATCTTCAAATTTATCCGTTGGAGAAATTCCAGTCGACTACAAACATTTTCAGTCGCTGAAAATTATCATATCTGAAGAGTGAGGTTCATTCCAGTCGACTACAAAGAGTTCCAGTCGACTAAAAATCATGCCAGTCAACTATTCGAAGAGCGGAGATTATTTTTCGTAAGTTCCAGTCGACTACAAACTTTTCCAGTCGACTATAATCAGCAAAAATGTGTGTTCCAGTCGACTAATACTGGTTCCACTCGACTAACACTACTCGACCAGTCGACTATCATCTGTTCCAGTCGACTAGCAGCTCAGCAGATAATATTCTGACGAAGTCAATGATATTAAAACGGGAAGAAAATCGTTCTCAACGTTTATAAGAGATCTTCAACGGCTACAAGAGGATTTCCAACGTCTATATTGATCCAGAAGCCTGCAAATAAATAGATTAACACCAACAGATAGAATATGGCTGGAAATACAAAAACATACTGATCATAGTTCATATTTATCATCTTATTGCTCTCAATTCTCTTAGCACATTCAAGTGTATCTAGCTATCTTGAGCTTTACTTCAGTTTACTATCATCTTTTTGTAAGTTTAGTGATTAGAGAAAAATCACTGGTGAGGTTGGATTTGTGCCGGAAATCAAATCGAATTGAAGGGTTGCTTGAGCCAGAATTCAAGTGGTTGTAAAAGTTCGCACTGAACTAAAAAGTGTACAATATAGTGGTTCGCCAAAATCCTAAGTGGGAGCTTAGGTAGAGGACGTAGGTCTTAGCACCGAACCTTTATAAAAGCAGTGTTTGCCATTTTTCCTACTTTTTTCATTTAATTAATTTGATTGTTTCGTGTGTATTAATTCCGTATTTTTTGTAGAACTCTGCGAAAAAGTTTGGAAGATCTATTCAACCCCCCTTCTAGATCGCTTTCATCCTACACTTAATTTAATAATAACATTTAATTCAAATTTAATTAATTAATTAGTTATATTTTAATTAATCAATCTATTAATAATATTTTAATTAATCAATCTATTAATAATATTTTAATTAGTTGACTAATTTTATATAAATTATAGTTAATTAAGAATGACAAAAAGATCCCCTCATTATATATTAATTAATTCTTTAATTAAGTTTAATTAAAAATGACTACCTAATAACTTTTAATATATTTAATTAAGACATTAAACTATATTATGATTAATAATATTTAATAATGCACCATAATGAATATCGCATATATATTTGTACTAATTAATCATTTAATTATTTTTAAATAACATGAAATTATAATGATTTCTTTACTTAAATTTGTTTGATTTCACTTCTGATGTTCTCAAATTGAATTTATAACATATTAATTAGTTAAATCTTGATTTTAATAAAAGTTACATGATAATTATTAAACATTACTTTATTTAATTGGATTCTATTAAATTATAATTTTCAAGTCATTGAAATTTAACAACATTTCATTTATGGTAAATTTGAAATCTTTTTAATCGTTATTTATCTTATTTGATATTATGATACATAAAACAAACAATAAATAACAAAATTTATTGAGTTCTTGAAAACGAAAATAATGTGATATTAATATATTAGTCAACTCTCATTAGTCACTCAATCACTGTCCTATTCAGCTATAATGAATTTAGCCATTTTCTAATTTAAAAGTTACATCATAATTATTTGTTTACAGAACGAATTAAAAACGTCTTTATATTTTACTGACTAACATAACTTCTCTAACCTAACACAGATCATATTTCTTCATCTTCAAACTAACAAATCAAACAACGTCTAACTTCTTTAACCTACTTCTAACTTCAATCTTCATTATTTGGGGTTTTAATTTGATTTTAATTTTGCATGTTTGTATAGTTAAATAACAACTGTTATATTTTACAATTATATTGTGTTATTGTATTACATTTGTAGGATTATATTATGTTAATGTATAACATTTTAGGATAATAATATGTTAATGTTTCATTTATTAGTATCATCTTTCGTAAAATAAAGAATTTTTTCACCTAGAGTTTTTAAGGAAGTTGAGTTATGGATACATTTATACAAATGTTTAATTGATTGATTCTAATTACAACTTTACTTAACAGCACAATTAATTAAATTATATTTCAATTTAAAATAATCAAAATTTTCATTAAAACTTTATTTACTGATTATATAAGATTTATCTATTACACGTGTATAAATAACTGATTAATTTTATTATATTTTATGTTTTTATTATTATTTTAATTAAATATTTAAAATACCTTATATTATCATGATCATACCGATGCTTAATATTATTGATTATTAATTATAATTATTGAAGTTGTTAGTTTTAAATTGTTAATGATATATTATATGATGCATATCAGGCGTTTTTGTAAAAATATTTATTCTCTTTAACTATTCCTCACGCTTGTGACTTATTAGTTACAACCGTGACTTCTTAACTTTATTTCCTTCTAACTTTTCATCACAATTGTGTTTATTAATCTTATTTGTTAACTTTTAATTTATATATTAAAAGTCTAAACATAGAATTTCCTACAAATTTTAATTGACTATTTTAATTAAAACTTTACTTAATGGTATAATTAATTAAATTATATTTCAATTTAAAATAATCAAAGCTTTCAATAAAAATTGTATTTACTAATTGTATAAATAACTGATTTATTTATAACACATTTATAAATAACTGATTATTTGTACCACATTTATTTTCTTATTTGTTATAATTAAATATTATAAAGTGCCTTATATTAATAATAAACACAATTATTGCTAATTCTATATATTATTAATTATTAATTAGAATTATGAAAGTTATTAATTATTATTTATTAATTGTTGATGATATATATTAATTATTCATTTTATATTATGCATGTACGATCTTACTGATGCTTAATATTATTGATTATTAATTATAGTTATTAGAGTTATTAGTTTTAAATTGTTAATCCTTATTAGTCACAACCGTGACTTCTCTATTTTGTAAGTATGGTCATACACAAATCCATGCTTTTAACATTTTCCTCACAATCGTTTTGTTAACTGTTAATCTATATATTTAAAAGTCATAATCGTCTCTTTTAATATTTACTTAATTTAATTAAATATTAATTATAATCATTAATTTTATATTGTTAGTCAACATTTTTTATTATCAGAATTATTAATTATTATTATTAATTATGAATCATTAAGTATATATATATATTAAGAGCGACCGGATGGACGACCACGCAATTCATCCCACTCGTCCGTTTAATCCGACGGTTGCCTGCTTCTGCATTTCCTTCGTTTATTTATTCAGTCTCGAAGTTTCTACTCTCTCTCTCTCTCTCTCTCTCGTTCATTCACCTCCTTCCCTTTCCATTCTCTTCCTCTTCCTCACCAGTAGAGCTTAACTCGTTCACCGACCCATTCTCTTCCTCTTTCTTCTTCTGATTTTCTGATCTCTTCTCTATCATATCTGTCAAACATTTTCCTAATTTTTTCCTAATTTTTTCTTTATTTCGTCTGTCTCTACGATACTCGGTCCTCCGGCATCTCGGCTCCTCAGCTCCACGCTTGGGAACGGCTCGCCTCCCCCAGGTTATATCACCGACCCATTCTCTTTCTCTTCTCTCTTCTGATTTTCTGATCTCTTCTCTATCAGCTTACCGACCCATTCTCTTCCTCTCTCTTCTTCTTCTGATTTTCTGATCTCTTCTCTATCAGCTTTTTTTTACAAAATCTCTAATTTTCTCTGCTTCGTATTCCTATTGCTTTAGATCTGATAAAAACCTTTTTCTTCTTCTTTTTGATCTATTTTCTTTTTTCGATGTACTTTTTTTTGCTTGCAACTGATTTGAATCTTTTTCTATTTTAATGGTTATTTTTAATTACTAATCTTGATCTGCGATGTAGATTCATATAATTTTTTAGGGGTATTTTGTTACAGTTGATTTTGTTATTTTCAAGGCAGCGTTATTCCTCATCGCCAGCTCTATGGAACTTCTCAGGAGATATGGTTTTTCATTTGCATCTCAAATCAGTGGACCAAATCGTGAGAAGTAAGTTTTGGTCCATGCCCACGGTTCCCACTTTAATATTTTTTCAGTTACCCAGAAAAAGATAATTTTAACCTTACTATTTTACTACTTTTAAATTTTTAGTATTTTTGTTTCTACCATTTACTTAGAATTGATGGCTTTTCTTTGTGTTTCATATTCACAGGATTATGAAATCAATAGACGAAGTTTTGCATCTTTCTCAAATAGAACATTTGTTTCCTGATTTTATTCTTTTGATTTTTATGCCGTTTGTGACGAAAAGCAAACAATTTTTGGAGCTTGCAAAGTTTTAGTTCTAGAAATGCATTGGCGGAGCAAGGATAATGACTGATGGATTCAAGAGCTACAGAAATGTGGTTTGCAATTTTACAGAGGGTATGTTAGTTTGCTGTTAAATGTATTATTATCTTGCTTTTCATGTTAGTTTGCTGTTAATGTATTATTATCTTGCTTTTCATGGACTTTGTTCATCTATCGTTGATGGTGCTTCTACTGACATGATGGATTGTTATTAGGTGCCATGTATTCTTTTCAATCTTCCATTTGCTTCACTACGAGCATGAAGTTTTCTCCTTTTTAGGTGATAAGTGAGTAAGGCCTCCTCATTCCCCAACCCTTCACTTTGCCAGTTTTTAGTTTCGTTTCTTTCCTTTAAAAGCAGGAGTCTTCCTTTGTTGGCTGTCAAGGGATTGAATGTTTTCTTTTCTTAGGCGTGGACATAAATTGTTTTCTGAGTATTCAAATGCTTTGATCATATTTTACGACTGATATTTGAAAGTTGCAACTCGGACACCGTAGTGGAGTTTTACCAAGGGAACCAATGCCTTCCAATATAAATGTAAGGCTTCCAAGCTTGGAGGAACTTGATGCCTATGCTATTGAACAGTGGGAGGTCTGAACTTAATCTATGTGCTTCACTTAGCAGTCTTGTTTGGTTATGTGTTTTTAAGAAATATTTAGAGTAGTTCTTGTCTTCCATGAGGACTACTACTGGATGGATTGGCATGAGTAGCTTTCTGCATTGTTTACTAATCTTATAGAAGATCTCGTTTCCATATGATAACATATATTTATGTATGTTCAGTGTTTCCTGTTGCAACTTATAAATTCATCCCAAGCAGAAAAACTGACAAACTTTAGCTCATCAAATTCCTTTGGTCGTAAGTTATTTTCCATTCTCATGTTGGTTGCTAGAATTTGAAGGCTTTTTTGATTTTGTGATAGCTAATGGGTACAAATGCACAATTGTGGTATATCGTCAGGGAATACATCTCAAATTCTGAGGTAAAAAATTCATTTACTTCTTTACATTGTTTCTCTATAAAGTTGTGGCCTAACAACTTTTGGATTATGACTGATTGTTACTGTAGATGTGAATCTGTTAATTGAATCTTCATTTTATGGAAAAATTAGAACATTATACAGTGGATAAAAGGTTACATTGAATTTGGTTAATATTGACTGAGATGCCTAGCATAGAAAACTTTGTCTAACTTCATATTGAAACTGTTGCGTTCTAGAAAAAGTTAATGTAGACAGCAAAGGAACCATGTTCCTAGTTTTTCTTCTTTGGTTTGATAAAGCTTTTTCTTCAACTGATTGATTGCTTTATATGAGATTTGCTTCTCAAGCTTTTCAAACAAAATTGGTTCCACTCAGCTGAAATTTTGAAGTTAGCACTGACACAACTTACACTATTTGATAAAGGTGCTTTTTCTCTTCTCATTCTTTTAATCCTGTATTTGTTTGGTTGTGTTTTAGAGATTGTAAATGTGTGATGTGTTTCAAACTGTTTGTAACTACAATATTATTGTCAGCATCTTTGGAATCTTACAGATATGTCAAGTAATAACTTTTTCTTAATTCAAGGGTAGATCCAGCGGATCTGATTTCATTTCTACTAGAGCTTAGTTTTCATATAATGGGCGAGGTACTAGATTCAGTGCATGAATCTTCATCACTTAATGGGAATGAAGTTTATATTTTCATAGTGTAGTGTCATATCTTTACTGTTCTTATTAATATCTATTGTGGATAATTTAGGCTTACAATATGAATACGCTAAACGAGATTCAGAGGACTGCGATCAAGGACTCGCTGACTTGGGATTAATTATACTTCAACCAGTTATATTTTTGATATTTGCTTTCCTCGTTTTCTCTATAATGGTGACCTTGCAGATGATGACTTGTGTCTTTATCACCAGGGGAGGAAAGAGAGTTGGTTCATACCTACCAAATTAGCCACAAATCTTTCAGTGAGCTTAACAGATTCGTCAACACGGAAACAGGTCTGCTAGCTGTCAAGTCCATATCTGTTTGGATATTATCAATGACTTTGGCTTTCAAAGTTTGCCAGTTGTTTTTTTTCTTTTATTTCCCTGTAAATACCAATTGGAGCTTGATCACCCTTGCTTATGTAGATAATGATAGTCATAGTGCCTGTAGTAAATAGGTCTCTGGGTAGATGATCATCATACTTGCCTGATCTGTTACTTGCATGGCCATCATGTACAGGTTAATGTCCTTGTTTTATTTCAAATTTTACTAGGTTTTACCACTACCGATAACAATTTACTTGTGGGTCCTTAGATTAAAGCAATTCATTTCCCATATCTTCTTGTTGTATTATATCTGTTTCTTCTTCATCAGTCTATATTAATGTGCATTTTTGCACCAAAGTCTTAATTCCCATTCTCAATCTTCCGCATACTTCTCTAGTGATCATTTGCTCTACATGTGGAATGTCAACCTCTATTATAAGTTATGTGAATTTGTTGGTTATCTTTTTAGTTAGAAACGAACTTGGATGCAAGCCAACTTTATTCCTTCCCTATATTGTCTTATTTTCAGGGATTTGTTGTTGTGGAAACCAACTTCAGGTTGTATGCTTATTCGACATCTAAACTACATTGTGAGATTTTATGTTTTTTCTCAAGGTGTGCTGTCTTGGTGGTTTAGAAGTCTATTTCTGCATGAGGCCTTAGAAAGTTCTCAAGTGTTCTCATATTAATTCTTCATTTAGTTTCATCTGCACTGTATGTACAGGATAGAATATCAACTTCCCAACCTTATAGTTGGAGCAATAACAAAAGAGAGTCTGTATATTGCTTTTGAAAATGGCATTACAGCTGAGCAGGTGAGTTCAATTCTCCAATAACGGACTTTTGCTTCTTATGCTCAATTTCTTGCCCGACCAACGCAATTGAATTTGCGAAAATTTTCTATAATCCCACTTGAAGTATGCCATCCCTGGTCTTTTGTACTAAATTCCTTCAGATGAGCATCTTTCATCCTGAACCGAGCATTTCATAAAACAGGTGTCATTAAGGTGCTAGATTCAAGAAATACATTATGCTAATATTTGTTAGGGCTAATACTTCATTTTGATGACTGGCAGATAATTGGCTTTCTTTAGCAAAATGCTCACCCCCGAGTTGCAGAGAGAATACCATCTGTTCTTGAACCGGTGATACTGTGTCTACGAGCAGGTTGCAATTTTACACCTTCCTTTCCTTCTTAGTTCCCTTTGTTGTTTTTCTTATCTTTCTTCGGAATTGTTTAGGTTTATTGGCTTACACTGGAGTTGGAATTTGTTAGAAAAGGAACGAAAAATGAGCAGGTTCTATGTTTTTCTAGGTTTTGTTCTGGATTTTCTTTAATTTTAAAAGATATCCTAATGTTATTTTGTAGATTGACGTCGTTAAGTTGTCAGATCAACTTAGGAAGAGATATGTTAACCAGGTAGAGTGAGTTATTACTTGCTCACCGCTTAACAGATACATCTCTCTTAATGGTGAAATACATAAGGAAATGTAAGGCTGACTATCCATTTTTTCTGTAGCTTTTTCTTTATTGTTTCAGGAATTGGTGGTCCAGGTTTCTGCGTGATGTAAATAGTGTTGCAATTTTTAAGCCCATCGGACTTATTCTCAATTTTACCATATTTTTGGCTATGCTTATTTATAAGTATTTGATTTGTATACTTTGTTCACAGGGAGTCATCTAGAGTTCCAAACATTCAACCAAATTCTTCTGATGCAAAGCATGAGCTTGTAATGCTTCTTTCTACGTGGATTGCCTCAAGTGTTGTTTCTGACTTTTTCTTTACCATTCTGCATGCTTTTAGCTTATAAAATCCTAGTTGCATCATAGACAATTGGGAAGCTTAAGTTAATTTGCTCCAAATTTTTATCAGCATTTGTCTTCGCTCTTATTCCTAGCCTTTAATTGGAGATGGGATAGATATGTCGTTTCTTCCTTCTCTTTTGTTCCCTTAAAGAGGGAAAAAGAGGGATATTTTTATACAATGAAATAAATATTAGGTGGGTTGCATACCTTTGGGTCTTCTATTGCGTGAAATTTGAGAAAAAAGAACGTAATAAGATGTAATTCAATCCAAAACTGCGAGTTTTCCTGCTTCCATTGTCTTGAAGAAATTTGAAAGCTGCCTAAAGCCACATATTATTGCTTTTTAATAGCATCATTTGTCTGTTATATATTTAGTAATTATTAAAAGTAGATTGTTGCATATTAGTACATTTCATAGTGTTACTAATGTGGAATTGTGCAGACTGTACCTGTTAATCCTAAGCCTTTCTTGAACAACTTGACTGGAAAGACTGTTATTGTAAAACTTAAGTGGGGAATGGAATACAAAGGTAAGCATGTCGTTTATCTTTTTCCTTTACTTTCTTCTTTTTGTCCATAATGGCTACTCCATAATTTGCCATTAAGTTATAAACTTATCTCTCAGCTGCGATGCAGGTTTTCTTGCTTCAGTGGATTCGTACATGAACTTGCAGGTATGCCTAAATTATTTTTTAAATTTGACTCGAGTTAATGTGTTCCTTTCTAATTTTGTCCAATTCATCTTATTAGCATACAGTCTCTACCAATGACATGCTGAAAGGATCATCCTTTTTTGGTCTTTTCTATTTTAACTGTTGAATTGTGATGTTCTAAATCATATAATAATTGAAACTGATATACAACTAGGCAATGCTGAAGAATTTGTTGATGGTCAGTTCAGTGGGAACCTGGGAGAGATTTTAATCAGGTACAAAAACCATATGCAACAACATGAGCATGCCTCTTGTTCTTGCTCAGGTGTGTTTCTTTGGCGTAAGAATCATGTGCAATGCATAGATATTACCCTAATTGCTTAAGTTGGTTGAAAGATTGATCAAACTGAAGATTATCGTTGTTGAAGATGATAGTATCAGTCAATGCTTGTCTTAATTTTTCCTCATCGTTTGAATAATTGGTTTAACAGTAAAAGAAAGTAGCATGTGTATATGTGTTTGTCAAATGCAAAACAAAGTTACTAAAGTCTAAAATCAGAATAGGTAACTGGCAGTGATTATACGCTACCTGTTACAAACAAGTAAATGGAATGATTCTGGAATTGAAAATATATGTATATATATTCATGGATCCTTTATTAGTTCCAATTTTTTAGGTTAAGATGGGCCAAGTTAAACTTCCAATTGCAGGCTAGCCTTGTTCTCTTGAGCCTTAGTATTCAGGTGCCAATAAACTTTTGAATTGGCTGATTGGTCTATTCAACATGCTTGAATACTCTTAAAAATTTTGATAGATGCACAATTTCTGCCATTTGACTGATTAATGATGTACCAAAATTTTCACAGATCTGCGAGAAACAGCTTGGGACGTAATAATTCAAGCAGAAGTGTTGAGAATAGTATGTCTATATTAATACATGCATCTTCTACAGAGTTCATTTGGGATTAGTTTTGATTGCTAAGTATGATTGAATGGATGAAAACGCATGGTTGATTTAATGCTTTATAATCTTATTTCAAAATTTTGCTTTAGCATCTGATGAGATCCTTCAGAAGATAGGTTGAACCATTGCATCTTATGACTTGCTACATAACTCAAAGTTACATGTTCAGTAGCATAAATAAGAGTACTTAAAGATTACGTGAAGTCAGTAGAATTTATTCTCTATAATCTCTTGTGGAGTTACAGAATGTTATTTTGCATATAATCCTAAGGTGTAACAACGTTTTGTATCTTCGAGGCATCCCAGAAGATGAAGACATAGAAGATGCATATCTGACTTTTTGCTTCGTTGGATGAATACCCTGCCACTTTTTTCTCTATTTTTTCATCTTTCTGTTTTTATTAAGTAAGAATGTTGGCTGATGAATGTGAAAATCTTGCTTTAAGAATTGTGTAATTTACGCAAGATCTGTTCTCTTGAACGGGTTATGTTTTTTATCACATGATTATGGTTTTGTGAACTGTTGTTTTGGTTTTGTTTTTGTTTTTCATTCTACATTTATATAAATTGGTTTCTTCTGTGGGTTTAGGAATGGGACCAGGGATTTCGACCTATCAACTCTGTATACTTTTGCAGTTTATAATTTTGGTTATAAAATTTACCTTACTCGGAGCATTCAAAGCATTGTCCTCAACCTATGAGTTGTTTTTTGGTTTCACCTTCTTTGAAATGCAATTAACAAGTTCATTAGTGTGTATATGTTACCTCGATTTTGGCATAATTGAACAATTCGCAGAAGAATCAAACCGGTGAAGAATCAGATGTTAGTGAGATGACATATCATGGATTTCATGGTTCTGCAATTTGCGAGGAAATGAGTTTTTCTGTGAAGTTGATGATGAATACATCTAAGACGATTTCAATCTCTGTGGATTGAGCAGTCAAGTTCCATATTATGATTATGCATTGGACCTAATTCTGGACGTTAAATCTTCTCACGGTAAGCATTTTTAGGGTACCTGAGGTTTTATTTGTAAAGTTGATTTGTTATGTTGAGAGCATATCTACAACGAATCTTGCCACGAGAGCTTCTTTGGTTTTGCTCATTGCTAGGTGATATGTTCACCGAAGAGCAAAATGAGTTGGTAGAATCTGCAGCCGAGATCTTGTGAGATGGGATAGTTGAGAGTGTTGATAATCTCTTTTGACTATGCAGATATTATTTGCTTTGCCTTGAGGGTCTTGCTCAAGCTCTCTGCATTTTCAATAAGCAGGATAAGATGCCAACTTATAAACTTGCCAACATTAGCAAGGACTCAACCATTAAGATGCATGTAAAACTCGAGGTATGTTTTCTTTTTGTCAAATGAGTATGGTTGATTATTTTACTCTTATTCATGGCTTATGGGAAATCTGCTCCTTCCAATAGACAGCTTTGATATGTCCGTATGTTGTTTGTGCTGTTCTGAGAGATATTACATTTGATGAAGCAAGTTACAACAACTTTATTGACCTCCAAGATAAGCTTCATCAAAACATCTGCAGGTAGTAATAACAATTTGATGCATGATTATTCTACAATCTGGAGATTAGGGATGCTTTTCTATATTCTGTTTGCATCATCTTCTGTTTTAGGAGAACGTTAGTTGCAATTGGGACACATGACTTGGACACCTTACAAGGCCCTTTTACTTATGAGGTTGATTTCTCTTATACCTTCTTTTGCTACATCCAAGATTTGTGTTTACCTTAAATTGGATCATCCTTAATGAATACAATAAAAAGGAAACTATCTTGAGATAGTTCTTGGAGCTTTGGATGCTTTAATGAAAATTTAACCTCATTGGATGAACAAATGAAAGATTTTTTATATGATATCTATGTACATTGAGAATATTTTACTTCTTCGCTCCATTTCTGGTATGACCTTATATGATAGTAACGATTGTTTTACGAAGATAATTATTCAGCTTTTCAGCTAATTTGTTTCTCATAATTCCATCTTATATTGACTATGATTTTGCAGGTTGCATTTTCTCTTCTTTCCTAAGAGAATTTACTTCAAGTTTTTCTTCTTGTGCCTTCTGTGATTATGGTAATAGCTTATAGTGAACTAATATATTCCATTTTGAATATTAATGTTGTTATTTTCAGGCTTTGCCTCCGATGGAGATAAACTTTGTTCTAGTGAAACAGGTATTGTATCTTATAAAGCATGGCAGATGATTGCTTTACTGCTCATGATTTCTCACCTGCCTTTTTGTAATTCAGGAGAAAGCCTTTAGAGCTGATGAACTAATGGAATTTTACAAGGTTAGTGAACCTAAATCTTGATTTCTTATTTGTCTGTTGGGGGTGTATTTACACAAATTTATTAATGCTTGACTATCCAGCACTGTATCTGCGTGTTGACTTTATACTTTTAAATGTCTAGTGCATGAAAGTGCAACAAAACCTTGAGGTCTTGAGTTTGAGTACCAAAGAGGACAATACCTGTTAAGGTTGTGGTCGTGTGCCAACTTGGGGTACGCTGGGCCTAGTTTGCCCCGATACACAAAACACGGAACCAACAAATTTGCTAAAACTTCCTTCTAAAGAAATGTTCCTCATAGTCTCAATTTCATAACGCCACCAAAATCATTTAATTTGATTCTCTACTCCAAAAGTTATACTCCAAACATTTTGGACTATCATTATGCTAAAACATTTTCTAGCGATTTACTTCCATCCAAACATTGACATTCTTAAAGACTAAATTGAAACTCGAGTCCTTCAGAACATTTGTAGCCCTATTTCTCTAGTTTAATCCAAATCAAGAATCTCCTCATTTGGATGACTAGAACAAAAGTTATGGCCAAAATACTTTCAGTTCTTACTAATCCAAGACTGAACACTAAACCCAACTTCAATTAAGAAATTGAAAATCTTAGAGTCCGAATTGAAATTCAGTTCCTTCCGATAACTTGTAGCCTCATGTCTCTAGTTTATTTTGCAACAACTATCAACTCAATAAGATCTCTACAGATCAAGAATTTCTCAAAATACTAAACCATGTTCAGAAAATTTCCTAACTCAATTTGACTAAATCAATCATCCTCAATTTAATCTCAAAATCCACAATTTTTCATAGAAAGATAGAGGGATGTCTTAGGAATCCAACGCTCCAAAAATCAGGTCAATCGGAGGTCGGACGAAAAAGTTATAGCCAAAAGAATAAAGAGAGTTGGGTCAGAAAAAAATTTCAAATCGGAGCTCGCACTCGCGAGCGGGTGAGGCGCTAGTGAGCAGGTCGCTTGCTAGGGAGACCGAGCGGGAGCGACCCACAGGGCGACCGAGCGGGTTGCTTCTCCTTCTCTTTTTTCGACCTTCCAACTTCTAAAATTCATAACTTGTGACTTAGAACTCCAAAATTTTCAAATTTAGTATAAATGGAAAGATAAAAGAAAGCTCTACAATTTCCATAAAAGGACTTAAAAACCAATTCCATCTCTAAAGGGGTCAAAATCTCACTCAAAGTTTCTGTCCAATTTAAGTCTCCCTAAACAATATCAGAACTTCTAAAGTTTCTATCTTTCAACTCCAAAGTCCAAAAATGTCATATTCTATATCAATGCAAAGATCAAAAAGCAACCTACAACTTTCATGAAGGACAGAAAAATCAATCTAGCTTCTAAGGGAGTCAAAAAGCCACTCAAAGTTTATGTCCACTAAAACTCTTCCCAAACAGTAACAACAACTTGTAAAAATCATAACTTTCTATTTCATAGCCCAAAATTTCCATACTTTACATCAATGGAAATATCAAAACATAATCTAAAACTTTCATGGAGAACTTAAAAGCAATTTCATCCTCTAACTAGGTCAATTTTTCAGTCAAAGTTTCTGCCAGATATGTGTCATCCTATACTACATCCAAACTTCCAAATTTCATATCTTTCAAATTCCACAACCAAAAATAACATATTATACATCATTGTAAAGATATAAACTTCCTATACAACTTTTATGTAGACCTCTTAACTCAATTCAAAATATATCAGTCCAGAATTCGCCTCAAAACACAGCATACACAATCCTACACTTAAGAGCATTTTCAAAAACAAAGTAAAATACACTTAAATTTGATTGATCATAAATGTCAATCCCGATATCGAAACATGTCATACTTTATGGCGATAGAAATCTTTCAACAATTGCTCAAAGTTTCATGAAGATCATTTTATCAAAATCTCTCTAGATCAATCCAGAAAAATTCACAAAGATTTCAAACCAAAAAGTAAATTTTCTATTACTATTCATCTCACAAAGTCAAACTTTCAATTCCCTATACTTTAACACTTTCATTATTTATTTCTTGCTTTTTAACTTCCATTAAATCAAACAAATTCACTCTAAATTTCATAAAACATACTTATTTGCTCAAAACCTCAAAGTCATCAAAACCCAAAAATCACTCTTTTCTCATCAATTTCTTTAAAACACAATAACATCTATAATACAATACATAGACACAAACACTCATTTCATACATATAATATTTCTAAATTCCACTAAAAGATCAGGGTCCAACACTAGTAGGCTACACTGATGCTAGCTTTGCATTAGATAAAGATGATAGCAAATATACCTCTGGTTATATTTTTACCTTGAATAGAGGAGCAGTGAGTTGGAAAAGTTCTAAGCAAGCTACTATAGCTGATTCAGTTACTGAAGCAGAATACATAGCTACATGTGAAGCAGCTAAGGAAGCTGTTTGGATGAAAAAGTTCTTAATTGAACTTGGTGTGGTTCCTTCGATAAAGAAAGTTGTTCCTTTATTGTGTGACAATACCGGTGTTATTGCACAAGCTAAGGAACCAAGGTCACACAAAAGATCCAAACATGTTCTGCGGAAGTGTCATTTGATTCGAGAAATTGTTGAGCGTGAGGACGTTCAAATTCAAAAGGTTGAAGGAAAGTAGAATGCTGCAGATCCCTTCACTAAGGCGCTTGGATCAAAGGAGTTTGATAAGCACAAGTGGAAGATAAGATTGAAGTTCATGATTGATTGGGTCTAGTTCAAGTGGGAGATTGTTGGAATTATGCCCATGACCTAATCGTTATGTAATAGATTGAACACTTTAGTTTTGTGATTATTAACTTTGTTTAATAACATGGCAAATATTTTTATCTTATTATGTTTATTGTTTTTATTCTAATATGATAAGTCCTTGATTAAATTTATACACTTGTCATCATAATGGAGATTATGATAATGAGAGTCAAGTCTTTAAGATTTAATCTAAAATGTTCTTAATCATAGGATCATCAAATAAGGACTTTTATGATCCGGTTAGATCAATATATATGTAATAGTATCTATTGGATAGATATTAATAGATCTCATTTACTAAATTACATATATAGATGATTCATATAAAGATATGATCATTGAACTGACCAAACTGAGAATTCCCAATGGTTAATATTACCTATGAACTGTCAAGTGAGGTATTCTTATAAGGATTTAAATGTATATTTTTCCTTTGACCTGAGATCATCATAGTAATCAATAGGTTATTTATTATGTTTTGATATCGGACACCTAGTGTATAAAAATGCTAGTTGAATGATCATTGGATATAATTAAGTACCTATTTCATTAGTGGTGAGTCAAGATGGGATCCATCGACTCTAGGTAATGAGTTTGAACTCTATGTTGTCATTAATCTTAATGATTGTTTCAAGACCTTAGCCAGGGCGACTGAATGAGTGAGGAAAAGGAGTTTTCTAATTCATTCACCAATTATTAATGATCGACATGTAACATAGTTGGTTATCTAATAAGGTTTAACAGTTAAACCATACCTTAGGATAATCCGGAGTTGTAATGAAGGAAGGTAATTATGCATTATCCTTAACTAGGTTCCGTCTTTGTAAAGTTCTTACTTCACACTATCCGGTCGTTGGGAAGTGATGCTAGATGCCAACCTTGATTAGTAATTAATTAGATTAATTACTACCGGCTTAGTGATGAACCTATGTGGTCACAGACTTACAAGTGTAATATTTTTCATTTATGATTATTTAATTTATTATGAGATAATTTATTAAATAATCTATATGGCATATTATTATATTTTTGCTAGCACATAAAATATAATTAATATTGGAAATTCTCTTGTATAAAATAAATGAATAAAATAAAATAGTTTTATTTTATTTTAGAAATAATAATAAAATAAAATAGTTTTACTTTATTTATTAAAAAAAATCAAAATGATAAGAATGCATCGTGAACTTGCATTTGGGTAGTTATTGTTTTGGTTTTAACCAACACAATAACGAAACATTGCAAGTGTGTGTGTAAAAGGTTTGTGCATAAAGTGTTGTGTATAAAATGAAAAAAGAGATTTCTACGGTGTGAAGCTTTTGTTTGCCTGTCCATGTAAATTGAGAGAATCAAAAACAAAGTTTGTTCGTTTTAGAAGGCAAGGATACAGAGTGCAAGAAAACCGTACATAGAGTAAAACAAAGAAAAACTTTGTTTGTTTTGTTTTGTACGAAAGTCATATAAAGCAAAGACAAGAGAAAATAGATATTTGAAGAAAGGTTCTTCAAATTAGTCTATAGTCATATCAAGTATTGAAAGCGGAACATATTTCTCGGTGTGGAGTACACAGAGGCTTCATGTTTTCGAAGTTCTGTATCGATTAATCGTCACATTCCAGGTATTCATTTATGCCTATTTTAATCATGGGTATGATTATTCAATGCAATAGATACATGTATGATTGCAATTTTTTTTTATTTCTGCTGTGTATTGCGAACCTTCATTAACATCACATATAAGTCAGATAGTAGGAAAAATGATGCTAATGTGGATATACAATAGAGCAACATCGCTTCTGAGGAGATGGCTTTAGGTTGTGGGCTTTAAGATCATCGACCACCATTATATTTTAAGAACTATGTCACATATACTACAAGATGTTTAACTTCGTATAACTTAAGTTCTTATGTATACCTTACCCTTTAGTACATATGCAAATTGTGATAATTTTTCTTTGTAACAAAGAATTTTTTTGGCAGCTATTATTATAAGAAAGGAGTTAACAAACGTTTCCAGATTAATGAAAGAGGTGCATTTGTAGAAAGCAATGCAGAAAGAAATTTAAGTCCTAAAGAACAATGGCACGTGGATTTTAGAAGACCTTTCCTCTCGAAAGGAAGTTGTTAGATGCAAATGAGTATACAAGATCAAGTATAACTTAGATACGACAATTGAGAGATATAAACCTCGTTTTTATAAAGTAGAGAATAATCTTCTATAATAGTATGAAATAAAAGTAGAGAATATTTTTATTTGATTCATTGTGACTTGTGGGTTCATATTATGTACCTGCATCTTATGGTGTTGTATTTTTTTTCTTACAATTATAGATGATTATTCTTATATGGTATGGATTTATTTATAGGCCGTAGGCTTCGAGAATGTCAACCACCATCATATTTAAAGAACTATGTCACACATATTATAAGATGTATATCCCATATATTGGTTTGTTTGTCTAATTGAAGTTCTCATGTATACCTTACCTTATAGTACATTATATGAATTGTGATAATTTTTCTTTGCAACAAAGAAATTTTTCGACAATTATTACTATAAAAAGGAGTCAACACATTTTTTCAGATCAATGAAAGAACTGCATTTGTAGAAAACAATGCAAAAAAGAAATTCAGGTCCCAAAGAACAATGGCATATGGATTTTAACTTACCTTCCTCCCAAGAGGAAGTTGTTAGATGCAAATCAGTATACAAGATCAAGTATAACCAGATAGGATAGTTGAGAGATGTAAAGCTTGTTTGGTTATTCTAGATAACAATCAAGTTGAGAGATTGGCTTATAATAAGATTTTTGTGCCTATTGCTAAGATGGTCAATAGCCACATGATTTTAATCATTGTAGCTGCTAAAAACTAGGAATTACATTGATGGAATGTTCATAACACCTTCCACCATGGTGATCTTGCTAAGGTATATATGAAATTGCCTACTAAGTTCTTGACCCAATCTTATGGTAAGGTCTGTCAGCTTCAAAGTTCACTTTATAGTTTGAAACAGACTCCTCGATTGTATTTTATGAAATTGATCATAACAATGAAGAATTATGGTTTCCAACAGCCCTACTTGGACTATTCTCTATGTACCTATCTTCACAATGACATTTATTTGTATATGTTAGTGTATGTCAATGATCTAATTATCTTTAGAAGTGATGTGAGGGGGATACATTAATTTAATAATTATTTGTATAATTTTTTTTGAAAGATTTGGAGGTGGTCGTGAAATATTTTCTTATGATTAAAATGGCAAGGAGTTGTTAAGGGATTTTAAAGCCAATATAGGTATATGTTAGACACCATTGTTGAATTTGATTTGTTTGGTAGTCATCTTATTGTTTTTATAGAGAAGAACCACAAATTAACATTTTCTGACATCACACTTCTTCATGATCTAAAGCCCTACCTTCATCTCATTAACAACTAAATTTCTTGATTTTCACTAGACTCAAGTTACGTTATTATGTTCATGTGTTGTTCTAGTTCATGCAACAATTATGCATTTAGAAGCCACTCTATATGCTATACAATATTTGAAAGGTAATTTAAGTTGAGGGTTTTTACCTCGCACATATAGGGATCTTCATCTCTATACTTTTTATGACTCTGATTTGGCTAGTTGTCCACTGACTTACCTATTGCTAACATGATACTTTGTCTTACTTAAAAACTCTCCATCTTTTTGGAAAACTAAAAAACAATATACAATAACTCAATCCTCAAAAAAAATTAGAGCATCATTCTGTGACAACTACAAGTTGTGAACTGAAATGGCTAAAAGGTTTATTATTAACCCTTAGTAGACCACATTTTGCTCCAATGCAGTTATCTAATGGAAGTGAGGCTGCCATGCATATTATGGCTAATCTAGTGTTTCATGAATGCATTAAGCATATTGAAGTTGATTCTCAATTTTTGCGAGATGAAATTCATGTGGAGAATATTGCCATAACTTCTCTATGCATTCATTTAAGCAACTTGTTGACATCTTTACCAAAACATTAGGCAAGAAATAGTTTGATTACTTTCTTCCTAATTTAGGCATTAAAGGTATTCGTGCACTACTTGAGGAGGAGTAATAGCGTATGTATATTTTAGGTAAATTTTGGTGTACATATATTCTTTCTATAAAGTGTATTTGATTAGTTGTGATTGTAATCCATTGGTTTAGGAGTCTGAAGAAGGTGTAGGGTGTGTATATTATACTTTGCTCATCTTACTAGATGATATAAAACTCTATCAACCTAGAATATTTAATTGGGAGGCAATGATATGATGTTGATCTTTATGTAAAAGCAATCAAGCAACTCATTATCAGTGGGAAGCATTGAAAACCAGGCGAAAGATTTCTAAAATAATTATCAATGTCTTCTTTGCTTATGTTAATCTTGTTCGTGACGTTATTAAGTAGGTGGTGGTTGTTTTCTATTGTTGTGAAAGAAAATTCAATGGAGGAGTTAATTGGTTAATGAGATTCTTGAAGAATATATATATATAGCAGTGATATACAGTTCACTTAATCCTATTAGGATTAACATTACTATCTGATTGAAATTAAGATTTCTTAATCTAATTAACATATCCTTAACATCCTTTAATTAAATTAAAATTAGAATTTATTATTCTGACTAAAATTAACATATACTTACAAAATCCCAAAATTTGTTTTTTATGACGCGTTTGCTTAAAAAGTTAAAAAATATAATGGTGTTCGAAATTAACATTATATATAATTAAAAATTACATAAATATTAATTTCTATCCTCCGTGAAAGGTATATATAGTCAGACTACTTGTATTGTTTCTCTAAAGAAATCATTTTATGCAAGATGAAATTCATTTAAAGAATATTGCCATAGTTTATGATAATTCGTCTAAGTAACTTGTTGCCGTCTTTACCAAAGCATTGCATAAGAAATATTTTGATTACTTTTTTCACAAGTTAGACATTCGAGGTCTTCATGCACCAACTTAAGGGAGAGTAACAACATGTATATAATTTAGGCAAGCATCTTGTGTATATATTTTCTTTATGTCGAGTGTATTTAATTAATTGTATTTGTAATTATAATCATGTCAGTTTTAGGAGTCTTATGAAGGAAGTCTAAGGAGTATATAGAATACTTTTCTCATCTTTAATGAATGATAAAAGTCTTTCCTAAAACTCTTTATCAACATTAGAGATTTTTAAGGGGCATTGGTATATTGTTGTCCTTTTTGTATAAGCAATCAAACAACTTATCATTAGTAGGAAACATTTGATAACTAGGTGATGCATTTTTGAAGTAATTACCATTGTCTTTTTTGTTGTTTTGGTTCATGTTATTCCTACTGGTGATGTTATTAGGTAGGTGTTATTGTTTGGAATAGAAATTTATTAAAGAAGTTGTATAGTTAATGAGATTCTTATATATATGGAAATGATACAAAGTCCACTTAATCTTATTAGAATTAACATTCCTTAATCTAGTTAAAATTAGGATTTCTTGTCCAATTAGCATATCCATAACATTCCTTAATTCAATTAAAATTAGGATTTCTTAATTTAACTAAAATTAGCATATCCTTTCAAAATCCCAAAATTTATGATTTTTATGATGTGCTTTTAAAATCACAGTTGAAAATACAGTGGAGTTAAGGCATTAAAATTACGTACAATTAAAAAGTTACATAATATTGATTCTTATCTTTGGTATAATATATCTAGTTAAACTACTCGTATTGTTTCCCTATAGAAGTTGATTGTCATTTTCTGTGAGATGAAATTCATACAAGGAATATTGCCATAACTTATATGCATTCATTTGAGCAACTAGCAAACATTGTTTTCGAACCACTGGGCAAGAAACAATTTGATTATTTTATTTACAAGTTGGGCATTTGATGTCATCATACAACAACTTAAAGGGGAGGTGGGTAATAATATGTATCAATTTTAGTTAAATATCTAGTGTCCATATTTTCATTCCTTAGAGTGTATGTGATTAGTTGTAATTGTAATCTCATCGGTTTAGTTGTAGTTGTAATTGTAATTGTGCATAAAATACCCATTTACAACCTACATTGTTAACAATTAAGGGTGGAGGAACTAGAGTGCAAGTAGCTTGTAATGAAGATTGCTAAACTCGTTAAGCATGGCTTGACATTAGTGAAGAAATTTGTTGGTTTTGGTAAAGAAAGTGGAATTAGGAGTGTGAGAATTACGAGTGATGGTAGAATAAGTGATGAAGTTAGAGAAGATATGAGGAATACAAGTATGATTATATGTGCAAGTGATCATAAGATGCAAATGGGAGGATGATAAGGAAGAGTTAGGATTTAAGGAAAAGGGTTAGGATAGAGAAGCTGAAGAAAAAGAGTTACACAATAGAGGTGAGGTGATCAAAGAAGAAGAAGAGGGTAAAGAAGAAGTAGAAGGTGAGGTGGCATAAGGAAATTTGTGCTCAAGGAAGCACTCATGATGAGAGATATATAGTTTAGAAGTGTGAGGATCAAAATAGTAACAACCTTTATAAGTAGAGGAATATCCAAGAAAGACAATCATTTACATTCTGGTGTAAGTTTTTCTGAACGAGAAGAACCTAAAAATGGAAGATAGGCGTATCCAAAAACATGAAGAGATAAATTTATCTTGGTGAGAAAGAGTCACTCATGAGGGGACTTTGACGTAGAACGTATCGCAGAAGACTATCTCACTTGGGCCGACATCCAAAAGCCCAAGCGAGGTGGATCGAAGAATTGAAGATTGCATTTTATATTTTTGAACTTAAAAGTGGACTCATAAACTCATAAGTGGATCTACATTTTAGTTATTTTCTTTCGAACTATTTAAACAACTTTTGTTTATGTTATTTGCTATCTTGGAATTAATAAAAACCCTAGTTCGAGAGTTTTCTCAACTATTCTTGAGTTTCTAGATTGAAGCTCGTTTATACACTACTTAGACTACGTCAGTTGGTATCAGAGCTTGGTCAAACCTGATGGCTCGAGGTGACGGCGGTCCTATTGACGGTGATCAAGGGGCTGAGGTGACAGTGAGAGCTTTAAACCAGAGAATGAAATCGTTGGAGGATCAGCTCGCGATTCTCTCTGGCCAGATGGCTCTGCTGCTCGCGAACTCTGAAAATAGGAATGATGGTAGGTGTCGGCCTGTTAACAATCCTAATTTCGATTCGGATTCTGATGAGGAAGAGGTTGTGGTAATTCAGCATGACCAAGGTGCTGATGGTCGTGCTACACATAACGAGTATGTCATGAAGGTAGATATTCCCTACTTTAATGGTAGTATGGTTATTGACGATTTTTTGGATTGGTTGGCGGAGGTCGAAAGATTCTTCGAATATCAAGGGAAACCAGATGATAGGAAAGTGAAGGTAGTTGCTTATAGGTTGAAAAGTGGAGCCTCTGCTTGGTGGGAGAGGGTTAATGAGCGATGCCTTAGTGAAGGAAAGAGGAAGGTTGCTACATGGAAGCGTATGAAGGAGCTGCTGAAGGGTGAATTCCTTGTTCCTGATTACGAGCAGATCCTTTTCCAATAGTATAATCGTTGTCGTCAGTCAAACAGGTCCGTTCATGAAAACACTGCTGAATTTATGATGTTGGCTTAACGTAATAATTTGCGTGAGTCTGAAGGCCAGAGAGTGGAGAGGTATTTGGGTGGTTTGAAGCCCCTTATAGCATATAGGGTTGGTGTGAATATCATTCGCACTCTGACTGAAGCTAAGAATTTGGCTTTGCTTGTTGAGTCATTGTTGCGGGAGAGGGCCCCTATGAGTGATTTTTCGCGACGTCGTTTCGATGACAAAGGTGCAAGTACTAATGTTCTTGAGAAGACCCCAGCGACCGCACCTCCACCTCCACACTGTGAGGGTAAAGAGCCGGCAAAAAATGTTAACCCCTACACTAGGCCGATTCCCGGTAAGTGTTACAGGTGTAATCAACCAGGCCACAAGTCGAGTGACTGCCCTGAGCGAAGGATAGTAAATATTGTTGACCGCAACAACGATGATGGGATTGTATGTGAACCTGATGGGGATGACGACGAGTATGAGTCTGAGGAGGAGGTTGGGATTCATGTTGTGCGCAAGCTGATGTTGGCAGAAAAGGAGTCTGATGATTCTTAGAGGCACAAATTATTTCGCACCCGTTGCACTATTAATGGTAATTGCTACAACATTATCATCGATGGTGGTAGCTGCGAGAATATAATTGGCAAGGATACTATTGAGAAGTTGGGGCTGCCAGTGGAAAAACATCCTAGCCCTTACATTATTGGTTGGATCAGGCCGACGGAGAAGATTCAGGTCACCGAACGCTGTAAGGTACCCTTTTCCATTGGTAACTATTCTAATGAAGCTTATTGTGATGTGGTGGATATGGATGCTTGTCACATTTTGCTTGGCTGACCTTGGCAATATGATGTTAATGCACAGCATGCTGGTCGAGACAATATTTTTCGAGTTAAAAAGGATGGGCTGAAATTTACCCTATTGCCGCGAAAAGAAGCCAAACGTCCTAAAGCTTGTAAAGTGGAGGGAAGAACTTTATTCGATGTGACTAAGCATTCGAAGGATTTCCTTTCTGATGCTAAGGAGGTTAAAGAGATACATGCTGTCATTGTGAAGCAGTCCTTATTGTCTACTGAGCGGGAGGTTGTGGATGATTTGCCGGAGGCTGTGAAATCTCTATTTCCTGAATTTAGTGCCTTAATGTCGGATGAGTTGCCACCTGGTTTCACCTTTGCGTGATGTACAGTATCACATTGATTTGATCCCTAGTGCGAGCTTACCCAATCTACCTCATTATTGTTGGACCCCGATCTTTGAGTGGAATTTAGAATTATAAAATAAAATGAAATGAGTGGTCTTTGTATATGTATTGTGTTAGAGATGTTTTGCGTTTTAAGAAAATTAATGAGAAAAAAATTGATGGATTTTGATGACTTTGAGTTTTGAATAGATTTGTATGGATTATACAAGTTTAAGTGAATGAGAAATTGAAAATTAAGTTGAAAATCAAGAAATAAAAAGAAAAAGTGTGAAAATATGAAAAGGTTTACTTTTTGGCCATTGAGAGTTGACTTTTTGATTTAGGCAAAATTTGAGAAAATGATCTACATGAAACTTATAGATTATGTTGAGAGCTTTCTGTCGCTATAAAGTTTGATATTTTTTGATATCAGGAGAGAAAGTTATGAACGATCAAAGTTCTGTATTTGTTTTGCTTTGGTTTGGGTTGACAAGTATTTGGCAGAAACTTTGTTTGTATTTTTAACCCTCTTAGAGCTTGAATTGGATTGAGATGTCTTCTTGAAGATTGTAGCACATGTTTAAAGCTTTCTAATGGTGTATAATGTGCTAATTTGGAGTTAGGAGTAAAAACTTATGTGGGTTAGACCTAGTTCAGTTACTGTTCATTTGGCAAATTTGAGCAGAACCTTTAGAAGAGTTTTTCACCCCTTTAGAGCCTGTTTTGGTTTTTGCATCCTACATATAAAATGTATATTATCTTTCTAAATTTACATTTATGTATAATTTGCAATTTTTAGAGTTAGGAGTAAAAAGTTATGAGGTTTGGAAAATTGCATGTACTGTTCATTTGGTCAATTACACTGTTCCATTGGTTTTTATATAGGCAGTAACTTTGAGAGTGTTTTTACCTCTTTAAGCGACTGAATTGATTTTTGCACCCTTCATGAAAGTTTTAAAGCATCTTTTTATCTTTCCATTGAAGTAAAATGTGACCTTTTTAGGATATTGTGTTAAAAGATATGATTTTTCAAACTTCTGGCATTGTGTAGGTCAATTCCAAATTTGGCAAAATCTTTGATTAACAATTTGACCCCTTTACCGACAGAATTAGTTTTTATGTTCTACAAGGAAGTTGTAGAGCTTCCTTTAAGCTTTCTTTTGATACCAAATTTGTCAAATTTGGAGTTCAGAATCAATAGTTATGAATTTTGGAAAAATTCTGTTCTATGATATCGTTTCTGCTTGCTTCACATTCTGCTTCTTCCTTCCAAATCCAACCCTTTTGCAACTTTTTGCTTATATCTTTTCCGTTCGACATCCGATTGACTTGGTTTTTGAAGCGTTGGATTCCTAAGAAAATTATTTACATCCTCAATAGAAACTTGTGATTTTATGAGATTAAATTTAGGATGATTAATTTAATCAAAGTGAGTTAGGAAATATTCTGAACATGGTTCAGTCTTTTACGAAATTCGGGATCTGTGGAGATCCGATTGAAGTGATTCTTAAGAAAAAATAAAATAGAGACATGGGGCTAAACTACAAGAAAAATTAGTTTCAACAACTATTATTAATGGTTGCTAAAAGTAAGAAAATGATCGTTAAAAGTTATAGCGACCAAAATCGGGATGGTCACAGGTGGTCACTATAGGGTTGTTACTAAAAGTGCTCAGCAACGAGTTATTACGTTGGTCGTTAAAAATGCGTTATTAACAACCATTTAAAATTGGTCACTAAAGGTAGAATTATTAGCGACCAAATTTATACTTGCTAATGTAAAATTTCATGGTCGCTGTAATGTTAGAATGGTTGCTATAGTTATGCATATTGCGACCAAATTATTTTTGTTGGTAAAAAATAATTTTATAGAAACCAAGTTAATGGTTACTATAGCTATTCATACTGCAACCAAATTATTTTTGTTGCTAAAAAATAATCTTATTGCAACCAAATCAATGGTTACTATAGCTATTCATACTACGACCAAATTATTTGTGTTGGTAAAAAATAATCTTATAGCAACCAAATCATTGGTTGCAGTTATTTTTATCTGGTTGCAACAAATGATGTATCAAATTATTTTTAGTAACCATGTTGTAACGACATGATGCTGTTGCTAAAAATTTGCTAAAAATTTACTTTAGCAACTAAATAATTTGTTACTATAGTTTTAATATTGTCACAAATTGTATTATATTTACTATAATTTAGCAACAAAAAATTAATTATTGGTCACTAGAATGTATGTATTAGCCAACAAAACTTGGTCGCAAAAATAATTTGGATGGTTTCTAATGTATACCTGTCAGCAACCAAAATTGATTGCAAAAATAATTCAAATTGGTCGCTAAATTTATGCAATAGAAACCAAATAAATATGTGGTTGGAGAAAATTATTTCCATTGGTTATTAACAACAAATTTGAAGTGTTTATTGCCAATTACAATTCATCATATAATGGATCTTCAGCTAAAGACAAGTGATGCCTTAAATCTTCTATTTCATTAGATTTGGTGCTACAACTGTCACTTTCTCGCTCTTCTGATTCATTACTAGATGTCGAACTCCCAACTTCTTCTTCCTCATCAAATGTCTCGTCAAGATATTCATTTCTTGGATGAGCTTCAACTGAGTGCAACCAAAGAGAAAGAATAGATGTGTCAGGAAGGAGGAATTCAAAAATAAGGAATAAGAAGTAGCAAGTCTGGTCTACCATTTGAATCTTCACTGTCAAATTCAGACTCATCATCAAATCCATCATAAAAGTCATCATCCTCAACTTGAACACTGGATGGGACATATAGCACTTTTAATGATGATTATGGTAAAGAGCAAGATAAATTGTAACGAGAATAGTATAATTTCATACAGAGGAAATGGGCTTGAAGCCTCCCAATCACATATGTCCATGCCATCCTTCACAATATAGTAGTTATAAACATAATCATCTGCAAAGAATGAATAAGAACCAAGACACATCAGGAAGACTTCAAGAATATGATTACTATGTTCTAACAATGGAAGCACCTCCAAGAACCATGAAATATTCCCCTTCTAATGGCTACGATCATATAATGTAATAATAAAATGAAAAAGTAAAATTATATTATTTAAGACCATATCCTTGTTTTTCATTTGGCTCCTTCATGATTGACACAAATCCAAAACCAAGCACTAGAAGTAATGATGTAATGATGAAGTGCAAAAGCAAGTATCAAGAAAAGAGATTATAATGAAATCAAGTACGTGCCAACCTTGTAAGCTAAAGCAAAATTCAACTCCTCTATCACGAGATAAAATTTTAAAGGAAAAACAGATGCAGTATTCATGAATTAACCTACTGTTGCTGCCGAACATTTGAATTGAACTTGTGCAACAAGAGACCCATTGATGAATGAGCCCCTGAATTTAGAGTAATTCTATATCTTCCTCCTCTAAAACTTCAATTACTTGTGATAAAGATAATCTTTGCGCTTGAAAAAAACCCTCTTCATCCAAAGTTGTTTTGTTACAGTAAAATGGTGAATAGCTTGTGATGGGATAATAATGGCCAACTTATGTCAAAAATAATTATCATAAATTCTTAACAAAACCATATTCAATGCCCATATGTACATACACCTTCAGGTCGTCTCCAAGTGCTCTCTGAGCTTGTGTCTCCAAATTCCCCTCTTTGTAAAGCGGTGAAGTACAATAAAGTTTCATACTCGTATAACATTTTCAGATTGTGTTGTAAACATGTTGTCCCAAAAATGGTCAATGGAAAAAGAAACAAAAATAATCATCACTAAATTTCCTATGTACTCATGCATGTCAGTTGCACTGACTTGCCAAAATTCTGTATAAATGTTGAGGATGCTCTAATCAATGGCAATGATAAGAAAGCCAACAGATACATACATCAAAAAGACGAGATAGAGTGTAAGGGCCTTTCTTTTGGGATTGACTGCTGAACTCATGAATGGGTAAGCAGCCCATAAGCTCCAAGCCAAGGTTACACATACCACTATCACCTTCAGAACCACGTTATCCTTCAATAAGCAGATAAGGGCACCAATGTCTAGGGGAAAGAGACAATACCCGAATAGGCTTAAACTCTGGAAAAAGATAATATGTCCACCCTAAAGTGACATAAAGAAGAAGCAACTAGTCATGTATTCACTATTTTAAAGCATCATAATGTAATATATTTTATCATGTCGCCTTATACTTTCCATCCTCTAGAAAAATGAATGGAACCAAAAACGTGAGGACCTACCAAATCCTTAAGAAAGAATACTAATTTAAACCTAAAGTCGAGCTTAGCAGGTGTTTAATGCAATGTAAGCACCAGTAGCATACACAAATGTGCACACACTCAAAAGAGAGCGAGTGATTTACCAATAATAGAACATTCAATGTCAAGATGACAGCACCTGCAGCAAGAAGTGCAAATGCCACAGCAAATACCTCAGACTGTACCAACAAGAAGAAAATTGTCAAAATAACTAAAAAATCTAAATAAGTTTCTTTAAATAAAAAATCAAAAAATTCAAATTTCGAAAGGACAAGATTCTTAGACGCGGAAACATAGAAAACAGGAACAGTAAGTGCAGAAGAACATGAAATGCTCGTCATACATATTCAGATATACTAATATTCATTTCAATCCAGAGAGAACGAGTATGATCAATTGGATAGTATAACAAAATTGAACATAAGTCCAGCAAATTACACATATCTAGGTTCCAAAAAAGCATTGCCTATGACAGTTAATGAGCATATGAATAAGGAATTTCTCAAAAATTTCAAATTTCCTAACTATTCACTTTCACTAAGACATTCTATATCTGAAAAGAGTTCAAATTTCCTAAGCGTTCATTTTCACTAATTCGTTCTATAGCAGAAAAAGATTTCAAATTCTGTAACTGTTCACTTTACTAATTCATTACATAGCTGAAAAAGATTTCAAATCAGAACAATTACAGTAACATAAGGTCTAAAAAGAGCTGGAAATCACATTTACTAGAACGAAATCGTTGTTTAAAATTTTAAAACTCACCTTTTTAACCGAAGCAGACCAAGAGAGAATAAGACCCAAACATACGATGAAGAAAAAGGCCCCCCACAGATCCCAGTCCCTTAATGCCTTGCCCGGATCTTCCCGATACGGGTTGGGGAATACCACAAGCTTCAAATTACTCATAGCGTGAGATCCTCGTGTGCGTTGAAGTCCTGGCTGCTACGTGCATCCTTCACTTCGTTGCCGCTAGTCTTCCTTCTACGTGAGATAGGAGTTGCCAATTAAAACCTAAACATCAAAACGCACAAGTTCCTTTTGGTTCCTGCACTGGCACTACACACTGATTAGACAAATAAGATTGAAACACTCCCATCCCTTTTGCGTTGTTTCTGTGCGTTATAAAACGCACAAGCTGTGCGTTAAAACGCATAGCTCTAACGCTGCGTAATGCAGTGTTGCAGTGTTAGCGCATGCGTTAAATGCATGTGCTGCTGCGTTTCAGCAGCCATGTTTATTCTTTTTTTAATAAATTGTGCCTTTAATTAAAATAAGGAAGTGTGCTCCAATTTGCTTTAGAAAATTTTGTTTTTTATCCCAAAAATACAATAAATTCAATCTAGCAGTCAACAAAAATTAAACACAAAGTTAGCATTTTATCATAAAAATAGGATTGAAATCATATGTGAATACATAAGAAAATAAAAGAACATTCAATTTTATCAAGCAACACAACTACCCTCCAAGAACGAGCTGTTGAGAGCAAGATTATATAAAGAAGATGAAATCACAGTAGATTGGCTCATCCAAAGAAAACGGTTCAAAAAAGGTATGTATTTTAATCAATGAATTGTAGGTAACAAAAATTATATTTTTAAAAAATATAGTTTATTATTAATTTCGTCGTTTACTGTTAGGATCCACTAGGTGATTATTAAATCGATCACTATTAAATTATAACTTTTTCAGTAATATAATTCTGACGGATTTTGAAATTTCCGATAAAATTTGTCCTTAAATTGCTATATTAAAAAAGTAATGGTCCTTAAATTGCCACAAAAAAGGGGATGGTCATATTTTGCCATTTGTCAATAGTTATAAGACGAAATTTGCAATAACGTCATATTTTATTCATTAAAACTATAATGTATTTCAATTATGAGTTTTATAATGTAAAATACCAATAATTTAATAGATATGGCACCTTTTTTATTGACTTTATCGCAAATTTAGTCCCATAACTATTGGCAAATGGCAAAATAGGACCATTCTTTTTTGTGGTAATTTAAGGACCACTTCTTTTAAATATAGCAATTTAAGGACCATTGTTTTTAAATATAGTAATTTCGGGACCATTGCTTTTTAATATAGCAATTTAATATAGCTCTAAATGTAGAAATGATTATTATGTACTCAACATAATGATTTTTATATGACTTTTAAGATTATCTAGTTTAATATTCCAAGTATTACATATTTGATATGTAATTTAACTATCTACATGAATAATTATATTTATGTTTGTATAAAATATGGATCTAATTATTGTGATATGATTTTGATACACATATACTGGCGCTGAATATATATAAATATATACACATATTTTACGGAGGTTGGAATATACAAAATGTTAAACCATAGTGGTTTTTTATTTACTTAGTGAAATTCATTCCTACTTATTTAATAGATGACTAATACATTGTATTTTTTACAAGATAAAAAATGAGTAAAATACTAAAGCGTAAAAAAGAGCTATTAAGTGCGACCGCAACAGCTAACAGTAACGTAAATTGGTCTAATGCTTTGGCAGTAGTGAATGACTTGAATGATGGCCCAACTGAGTATTCTTTACCACAAAATTAAGGCGGAAATAATTTTATTTGAATTTTATTTGAATTATTTCTTTAGAAATTGTTATTCTTTAAATGTATATTAAATAAATTATAATATATAATATATTTAAATTACATATTTTAAATAAGTTATTTATTTTAAGTAAATTATTTAATAATTTAAGTTAATTAATTTTTATAAAATTTAACGTATCAATGTCTTCTTCTTAAAGGTTTTCAACTCGTCTTGAACGTACAAACGTTGAGATATTTTTAAAGGGTTTTCCTACAATTAGATGAATCATCTAAGCCTATATAAAAAGCCGAAAGCATGCTAGATAGTAGACGAATTTGAGCCTACAATTAGACGAATCATACGTATGATGTCACAAGAACATATGTTTGGGTCTATATATGTTTCCCATTATGCATATACTAATATAATTCATTGTTTCCCCTTTGTTCCTTGGAGAGAAGTATTGACGCTAATGATACCAGGGATAAATTCCGGTTGGTACCGGCCAATTCTGGCGGTACCGGTTGGTATTCAAAATACCGATCAAATACCGGCCGGTATCGGAGATTTAAAAAAATTAGGGGACTTTTTTGAAAAATTTTTAAAAGTTTTCAAAATTTCCTCCTCCTCCCCTTTTTAGTTTTTAAAATAATAATAAATATTTTATTACTAATAATAATTATAAATTAAATAAAACTTTAAAATAAATTATTTTATTTTATTACTAGTAAATTATTGTTATTTAAATTTATTTTAACATTTTATATAATATTTATTAATAAATACTAATAAATTAGTTTATAAATAATAATTTTAAAATTATTGCTTATAAACTAATATTTATTTTATATATTTTCAATTATTAAATCAAAATTTATATATTTTAAAATTAATTATATTTATTAATAATTATTAAATTAATTTTATATATTATTTAAAATTGTAATTATGTCCAATTAAATGTAAAATGAAATGGAATGTGAAAAATAACAATTCTAAAAAATAATTCAAAATTTTGATAAAATAGAAAATAATTAATAATTAATAATTTTGAATTATTTTCATTATTTTACAATTAATTATTATATTTAGATAATTATTACATATAGATATATATTATATATAGATAATTATTATATATAGAAATAATTAAAAAAATCGAGACAATTTTATAAATTTAAAAATATTTTTGTATTATTGTAATATTTCAAATACTTTGTATTATTCTTAATTTTATAATTGTATGATGATAATTTTTTATTTATATTAATTATGGTTATTATTTATATGTTAAATATTTAAAATTATTGTTATTTCATATTAATTTTCATTATTATTTATTATTAAGATTTTTGAAAGCATGGTTGATGTAAACAGTAAACTAGTAAACTATTTTGAAATTTTAAAAATTTTAGGGACTATTTCATAAAATTTAAAAATTTCTAAAAGCAGATCCTAGATGCAGTGCAGATTTAGTTCGAGCTCAATCCTGCATCAGTATTCATAACATTGGTTGCAGTGGACAGAACGAATAATAATAATAATAATAAATTTGAATTATAATAAATAAAAAAATATAATAATAATAATAATAATAATAATAATAATAATAATAATAGTACTAATAAATACAAAATGATGCTTAATAATAATAATAATACATCTACAACTACTAATAACAACAACAACAACAATAATAATAATAAATTTACTATAATAATAAAAATTATGATAACAATAATAATAATATTAAGAACAACAATAATTAATAGAAAATTAATAATAATAATATTCATAATAAAAAAATAAAATGTTATAATACTAATAATAATAACAATAATAATAATAATAAATTTATTATAATAATAAAAATGTATGATAACAATAATAATAATATTAAGAACAAAATATTAAATTTATAAAATAGTCCGTGAAATTTTAAAAATTGCAAAATAGTCCATATTAGTATATTATACGGTTGTACTATATACTTTACTAGTTCTTCGTTTACATCAACTATGCTTTCAAAAATCTTAATAGTAAATAATAATGACAATTAATATGAAATAACTCAATAAGTCAATAACAATAATTTTAAATATTTTACATATAAATAATAACCAAATTAATATAAACAAAGACAATTATTGATAACTTGCCTTTTGTCATGTTAATTCTTTATGTTTTATATTCTTTTGGTAGGCTTTTATGATGTTTTGCTTATGTTTCCTTGGTAATTTGTGTCTTTGTATGTTCTAGGTGACGAAATACAAAATGACACAATTTGGAGCGAAATTGGCTAATATGGAACTGAAGATTTCAACATGACCATGTTGAAGGGTATTTGAAGAAATTAAAATTTAAAAAGGATTAAAGGGAGCTGTTGTGTTTGTGGGCTGCTAGTGTGGGGGAGAGGAATAAATTAACAAGCATAAAATGAAGCAAAGGCGTGGGTGTGTGCATGTGAAGGAGCAAGTGGCTTTATAGTGAGGTGGGGCTTGTAATTGACGTGGATGGAGTGGTGATGATGTCTAGGAGATGTATTAAAAATAGAAAATGCAGCAATAGTAGTTGGCTTAGCATGGGTTATGGGGGCAGCTGGTGGAGACGTTGGAGTGTGCATAAAGGCTAGTTGTTGTTGGCTTGTGTTGGAGAATAAAAATAAAACGCAAGGTAAATAAAGGAGGCTGTGATGTGCGTTAAAAGACATAAGAGAGCTGGTGTTTGGGGACCATGTGTGAGTAGCTTAGGAAAAAAATAAAGGAACAGGTGAGGCATGGGTTGAACGAGAGAGCAGGTAGTGTGGGGGTGGCGTTGTTGGCTTATGCTTAGGAGAAAAATAAAGGAGAGTTGGCTTGTTGAAAATCCTTATGGCTGTGCTGTGTTCGTAGGTGTTGATTTTGTGAGTAACTAGGAGAGCTGAAGTGCGTTGGTGTGTGAGTATAAAGGAAGAGGCAGCTATGAGTGTTTTGGGAGTAGCTTGGGTTGGTGTTTAGAGAGGAATTAATTAGTTTCATCTAAGGTGGGAGGTAGCTGGCGTGAAGTAACAAAATAATAGAAGGAGCTGGAGCTTTGTGAATGGAAGTGGAGTGCATGGTGTACATGAAGAGTAAAAACGTTAAAGTAGTTGCATAAACGTTGGAGTTGTGTTTGCTGAACAAGAGTAGGTGGCTTAGGTGAGGTGCAGTGTGCGTGAAGTGTGGAGAGGCAACAGCTGTGCATTGGAGATAGGATATTGGTGAATTAACGTGAAGGTATTTGCAACATTGTGAGGAGAGTGGCTTTGAACGAAAAATAAAAAGAGTGTGTGATGGTTGCGTGGTCTGGAGAATGGTGTTGTGTTGAGGCAGTTGTTGAGTGGCTTTGAGAAGGGAGGTGTTGACGTTGTGTGTTGGTATTGGACCTAAAAACAAGCAAAAATAAAGAAGTAGCTGGCAGTGGTGGAGTGCGTTGTGACTTTGTGTGAGCGGCAGTGGGGAATGAGAGCTAGAGAGATTCCAATTTTCAACCATCATTGAAAGAGTGGACAACGTCAACTATAGGAGATTATTATTCACAATCATCAGAGGAGCTTCAAGGATTATATTTTATCACCAAAGTGACGATGGCAGCAACTTGGAGCTTTCGACAGCTAAGAAGAAACATTATCACCTCTAAATAGTGACGGCAACAACAGCTATAGTAGATAGAAAGTAGACCAACGTTGAAGTGAGTTTCAGGTGGGATTGAAGGCTTGAGGCACGACAATGGGCAGCAGCTTTAGGGAAGGTTGAACTTCAATTTTAATTTGTTAATTTCAGCTTTAGTTGATAGAGACTAGTATTATGTGTGGCTAATTTTTAATCTAGACAAGGTACTTTACATTTGATGCATGTAGTTCGTGAGACTCCTATAGTTTAATGGTTTTCGTTTATTTCTTATGTTTATTTAATCTCTGTGCTTGATCGATTTATTATTGTTGAGTTTGTTGATTAATGAGGCCTGTTAATTGATTGACTTGATGATAAATTGCTGAATAGATTAGTTAATCCGTGATTACTGTCTATCGAGTGGTGAATTAATTTTAATTAAGAAATTAATGAGATTAAATAATTTGATCTAAATAGATTGCGGCTTTTCCGATTCTATTGGCTAAGACAAGGGTCCATTAGAGCCTATCGCTGCCATAGATTATATTCTGCGGAGCTTTACTCAGGAATAGTATAATTGGCTAGGGTAATAATCTGCAGAGCTTTACTCGGGGTTATCGAATAATTACGAATGGATTGGTAGATTTGTATTGTTCATGGTCTACTATAACTTTGTCCATAGGAATGAATGAAATTTATATTTTTTGAGTCTATGATCGAATTACGGTATCAAACGGGAGAGTACCTTGGCTAGGCTTTTATTCATATTATTTTCAATCTTATTTTTAATTTCTTCCTGCGTGATTTCGTGTTTTAAAATTAATCATCCCCAAATCAACTCTTTTTATATTTTTCATTTATTTTTATTTTTGATTTCGCACAAATAAATAATTACTTCATTGGTGTCTGTGGTTCGACCCTATTCACCACTTTACTCACTTAAGTGTTCTAGAGTAGGAATTTATTTTTGCTTGTTTGATATGCCATCAAATTTTGGCGCCGTTGCCGGGGACCGGTGTTCAAGTTTTTGTTTATTTGTGTTGCTAATCTTTTTTTTCTTCTTTTTAGTGTTTGCATGCGGCATTGTGTTTCTGCAGGTGATTTATTGTTCGATCCGGAGATAGAGAAGACTGCAAAATAACTCAGGAAAGCTACAAAATTGCGTAAGAGACAAGCTTCTACATATGCGCAAGTCTTGCCTGACCAAACTGAGAATTTGCCTACCTTTGAGACCGAGTTATTGGAAGATTTTGAAGAAGCAGCGATGGCAGATCAGAAACCTATTCCACCTGCACAACTAGCCAGAAATCGAGTTCCTGCAACTTTGAGGGATATGCTTGCACCACCAGTAGAGGATCAACCTCTATGTATACAGTACCGAGCTGCAGGTGATGGGTTCGAGTTGAAGGCTGGGTTGATTCAGGCCTTGTCGAAATTTCACAGGTTACCTTCTGACGACCCGAATAGACATCTCAAGGACTTTCATGTGGTATGTTCTGGATTTAAACCGAGAGGCATAACTGAGGATCAATTGAAGCTGCGTGCTTTCCCTTTTTCTTTAGAGGGTGCAGCTAGAGATTGGTTGTACTATCTTTCGCCTGGGACAGTGGATATATGGCCTGATATGGCGAGGTTATTTTTAGAAAAATACTTCCCAGCATCCAGAGCCGCTAGTTTGCGCAGAGAGATTTGTGGCATCAGACAAAGAGATACAGAAAACATGTATGAATATTATGAGCGATTCAAGAGGCTTTGCACAAGTTGTCCTCAGCATGGAATTACAGAGCAACTCCTTATTCAGTACTTCTATGATGGGATGTTACTAAATGATAGGAAGATTCTTGATGCTGCTAATGGGGGAGCCATAGTGAACAAGACACCTCAGGAGGCCAGAAACTTAATTGCAGCAATGGCTGCAAATCTTCAGCAGTTCGGGTATCGTTCGGACACACACACTCGAGGTGTCCATGAGGTAAGTAATTCTAAACTCGAAAGTAGACTTGACAAGATTGCTGAATTGTTGGAAAGATAAGTTATTAATTCTTCCAATGCCAATAATGTCAATGCAAATCTTTGTAACCAGGGACCACAAGTCCTATTTGTCACATTGTGGATTCGGGGTCATTTCTTGATGCTTGTCTGACTCTGCAAGATGATACTGTGGAAGCTGAAGTTAAAGCGCTCAATGATAATTATCAACCTCAAAGGAAATATGATCCCTATTCAAATACTTACAACTTAGGATGGAGGGATCATCCCAATCTGAGATATGGGAATGGGCAATAAGGTCAGAGTAGTCAACAGCGTCAACCTCAGCCGCAGCAGCAGCAACAGCAACAATATCCGAGGCCTAATTACGGTGACCTAATTTTCACCTTGGAGGATCTCATGTCACAGTTGACTACGGCCCAATTGACGACCAATACACAATTACAAAGTTTGGTTCGATTTGGTGATTGACCTGAATTCTAGGCTCAGACTAGTAAAAATCTTCAAGAGCTGAGGGAGCAAATTAGTCAACTGGCCGTTGCACAAAATCAAGGAAAATTGCCTTCTTAGCCTACTGTCAATCCTAGGTAGAATATCAGTGCCATTACCTTGCGTAGCGGAAAAGAAATCGAAAGTGCTGGAGGATCGCAGAAACTTCAACATGACCATGTTGAAATTGTTGAGCCAGAAAAAGAAGCAGAAGTTGAGGAAATCGTGACAGCTAATCCAGAAAGGCCACCATTCCCACACAGGTTGGCTAAGAAGAAGAAATTGCAGAATAAAGAGGAGATCTTAAAGATTTTTGAGAAAGTGGAGATCAATATCCCCCTTCTCACATTGCTTAGACAAACACCAAGGTACTACAAATTTCTGAAGGACTTGGTTACTAGCATGAGCAAGATGAGTGGCAATCAGTGTGTGGTGATGAGTGAGAACGTCTCAGTAGTGTTGCAGGGTAAGTTACCGATAAAGGAGAAGGACCCAGGTATGTTTACCATTCCTTGTAAAATTGGCAATGTTGGTATAGAACGGACTATGCTAGATTTAGGAGCTTATATAAATCTTATGCCATTGTCCATTTATACTACATTGAATGCTGGTCCATTGAAGCAAGATGGGGTGATATTAACACTGGCTGATCGCACCACTAGGTACCCCGAAGGATTGTTAAAGGATGTTTTAGTACAGGTGGATGATTTGGTATTTCCTGCAGATTTCTATGTGATGAGAATGGAGGATGAGGGGTCACCTGCGTCTAGAATGATGTTATTAGGACGCCCATTTTTGAGCACTTTTAGGACAAAAATTGATGTTCACGGGGGGACTTTAACTATGGAGTTTGATGGTGCCAAAGTTACATTCAATATTAATAACACCATTAAGCATCCTGTTGATTATTGTACAGCTTTTACTGTTAATTGTATTAACCCCTTGACCGAGAAAGTTCTCGAGTTGTGTGTTGATGATTTTTTGTAGGCTGCGATAACTAATAACATTACTCTTGAAAAGCTATCAGAGATTGAGACTGAATGGGTAGTTCCGCGAGGTATGGTCCATGCAGTACATGATTTGCAGGCATTACAGGTTGCATCTGGCATGTTACAGCAACCACTGAAGATTGACGACAATAAATTACTCCCATCCATTCTTCAGCCGCCGACACTGGAGCTTAAGGCATTACCTACGCACCTCAAGTATGTCTTCTTGGGGGAGGCCGAAACATTACCTGTGATTGTTTCCAATCAGTTGAGTGATCTGGAGGAGGAGAGGCTTATCCGTGTACTCAGGGAGAATAAAAAAGCCATTGGATGGTCGATTGCAGACATTAAGGGAATCAACCCTACCATTTGCATGCATCGAATCCTGTTGGAGGATGATTGCAAACCCAGCAGGCAACCTCCACGTCGATTGAATCCACCAATGATGGAGGTTGTAAAAAAGGAGATACTGAAATTATTGGCTGCGGATGTGATCTATGCTATTTCAGATAGCAAGTAGGTAAGTCCAACACAGGTCGTTCCTAAAAAAACTGGCATTACTGTTGTTGAGAATGAAATTGGTGAATTAGTACCCACTAAAGTTCAAAACGGGTGGCGTGTGTGTATTGATTTTAGAAAGTTAAATGCTGCTACCCATAAAGATCATTTTCCTTTACCGTTTATTGATCAGATGCTTGAGAGACTTGCAGGTCGTTCTCATTATTGCTATTTAGACGGTTATTCAGGCTTTCACCAGATTCATGTAGCGCCTGAAGATCAAGAAAAGACGATGTTTACTTGTCCGTTTGGCACTTTCGCCTACAAACGCATGCCATTTGGTCTTTGCAACGCTCTGGCGACATTTCAGAGATGTATGGCAAGTATCTTTTCTGACTATGTAGAGGAAATTATTGAAGTTTTCATAGATGATTTTACTGTGTACAGAGATTCCTTTACATCTTGTTTAGAAAATTTGAGGAAAGTGTTAAAAAGATGCATTGAAAAAAATATTGTGCTTAATTATGAAAAGTGTCATTTCATGGTTAATCAAGGCATCATATTGGGTCATATAGTTTCGACTAGGGGCATTGAAGTGGATAAGTCAAAAATTGATGTGATTAGCTCGCTGCCTTACCCCGCAAATGTGCGGGAAGTACACTCCTTTCTTGATCATGCAGGTTTTTACAGGCGGTTCATCAAAGATTTTTTGAAGATAGCTTATCCTATGAGCAACCTTCTACAAAAAGATATGTCGTTTGAATTCAATGAAGACTGTAAAAAGGCATTTGACATCTTGAATGAAAAGCTGGTTACTGCACCTATCATCAAACCACCGGATTGGAACCTCCCTTTCGAGGTCATGTGTGATGTCAGTAACTACGTTGTAGGAGCAGTTCTTGGGCAGAGGGTAGGTCGTGACCCTCATGTGATCTATTATGCATCAAAGACGTTGGATAGTGCTCAACAAAACTATTGACCACGAGAAAAGGAGATGTTTCTTTGTGGTCTTCGCATTAGAGAAATTCGATCATACTTGCTTGATACGAAGGTGATAGTGTATTGAGACCATCTTTGCTCTTGATTACCTAATGAGCGAAAAGGATGCAAAGCCAAGACTTATCCGATGGGTTCTTTTCTACAAGAATTCGACATTGAGGTTCGAGATAAAGAGGAGCAGAAAACCAGTCGCAGATCACTGAGTAGGCTGCAAAACACTTCGAGCGATCCGTCAGATTCTTGAGGAGTTTCTCGATGAGCAGTTATTCGCAGTAACTTCAACATGGCCATGTCGAAACCCATGGTATGCAGATTTGGTCAATTTTATCACCCATAATGGATACCCAGCTGGTATCACATCTGCCCAGTGCCATAAATTGAAGAATGACGCCAGGTATTATATTTGGGATGATCCATATTTATGAAAAATGTGTTCTGATCAGATTGTGCGAAGGTGTGTACCTGAATCTAAAATTTCTTCCATACTGCAATTTTTTCATGCATCTGCTTGTGGTGGCCATTTCGGTCCCAATAGGACAGCTAGGAAAGTGCTTGAATATGGTTTTTACTGGCCTGATATTTTTTGAGATTCTTATGCATTTTGTAAAGCATGTGACAGATGCCAAATGACTGGCAATATAGGCCGAAGAAATGAAATGCCTCAGACCCCAGTTATTGTTTGTGAAATATTTGATGTGCGGGGTATTGATTTCATGGACCCTTTTCCATCATCATTTGGTTTCCAATACATTTTGTTAGCTGTCGATTATGTTTCAAAATGGGTAGAAGCAAAGGCTACTTGAACTAATGATTCTAAGGTTGTTGTTGAGTTTGTGAAGGCTAATATCTTTGTCAGGTTCGGCACTCCAAAAGCAATCATTAGTGATCGCGGGACTCATTTCTGCAATAGAGTGTTTGTTGCATTGCTGAAGAATTATGGAGTTGTGCACAGGACCTCCACGGCCTACCATCCTCAAACCAATGGGTTGGCAGAATTGTCCAATCGAGAGGTAAAGAGTATTTTGGAGAAGACTGTGAACTTCAACAGGAAAGATTGGAGCTGGCGCTTGGACGATGTTCTTTGGGCTTACCGCACTGCGTACAAAACACCATTAAATATGTCTCCTTATAGACTTGTTTATGGCAAGGCCTGTCATCTGCCAGTGGAAGTTGAGCATCGAGCATTTTGGGTTGTGAAGCAGTGCAACATGAATTTTGATGCTGCGGGGCAACAAAGGAAGTTGCAGATTCAGGAATTGGAAGAAATACGAAACCATGCTTTTGACAACGCTGTTACAAACAAGGCCAAAACTAAAGCTTTTCATGACAAGCAACTTGCCGAAAAGAAGTTTAAAGTCGGACAGAAGGTACTTTTATTTAATTCAACTTTGAAACTTTTTACAGGGAAATTGCGATCCAAGTGGATTGGGCCTTTTGTGGTCACCAAGATCTATCCGTACAGTGCTGTGGATATCCAAAGCATGGAAACAGGAAAAATCTTCAAGGTGAATGACCATCATTTAAAGCCATTTTATGAAGGATTTTAGCCCCAATCCATCGAAGTTAATTCTTTGAATGAACCTTCCTATAACTGAATGGGGCTCGTGTCGAGCTAACGACGTTAAACAAATGCGCTTCTTGGGAGGCAACCCAAGGTTTGATTCCATTTTATTTTTCATCTTTTAATTTTTAGTTGTTCATAATTCTGTCAGGCTCCCGTTTCTCGACATTTTCTTTTTGAATTTTCTTTCAATATTTTGTGTTGTTGTTAGATGTCACTTGGTCGCAAGGTTTTTTATTGTTTTGCAAGATAGTATGGGCGCATCACCTCATAGCTCCACCATTACCTTGGCACATCACCTTAGAGAAGCTTTCTCTCACTCTTTACCTTTTTACTGTTCTTGTCTTTCATTTGCTAACATTGAGGACAATGTTTGGTCTAAAGTGTGGGGGAAGGATTTAGGTTAAATTTTGCATGAAATTTTCAGGTTTTAGTAGGTGAATGGTTCATATTTTTCTTAGTTTGCTCTTGCTTAAACTTGAAGATTTTCACTTGTACTTGCATGTTTTAGTTCAAATATCCATAAAAATTGAAAAAAAAACTTTTGAAAAACACAAAAAGAGTTTTTCGTTTTTGCAAGCTTTTGCACCTTAAGTGTTTAGTTTTGTCTTTTGATCTCCCAATGATTAATAAGAATATGAGTATTATAGGTGAGAGTTAATCAGTGATATTTGAATCATGAACTTGATGAATGAGTTTTTATCTGAGTTTTAAGCTTGATAGCTTTTGGATTGATTTTGAAACTACATTGTGTTAACTTAATAGATGATTGTCCCATGTGAGCGTTTGAACCTTCAACGCAATTCTTTGATGTGTGTTCATTCAATGCTTTGTATCTCTAGAACTTGCTTTATATCTTGTTGAGACTACACTTTTACATGCGTGCATGAAGATGATAAAGGCACTTAGTGTTAGAGTAGTGCCCTGAATGCAATCACCTTTAGTGCATTTTGTACAAAGTTGTGTACATACTTTATGAATAAATAAAGAAAGGCATATTTCATTAATTTGATGTTCATTATTTATGAATGGATATTGATCTATAAGCAAATTAATGAAGTCCATGATATATGACATAGCATGAAGGAAATTATGATGTGATCATACTACTGAGATTCCTATCATGTGCAATTATGTCAAGATCTAAATTATCCTAGTCATATGATTCTTGAGGCTGGACATCGGTGTCCGGAGACTAGCACATCTCAAGCTCCTTGATTTGATCAAGCAGTGGATCTCAGAATCTGTAAATATGAGATATTTAGGATTGAGATGTGGATGCTTACTAGAGGTAGTAAGTACATTGGATGACCTTCTATGAGATCATCACATGGATTTCCTATTCTAATGTCAGTGATAATCTCATCATAGCAATGGTGCAAGTATCCTTGACTTGAGGTGCTCGAGGATATCTTGAATCTTGATTACGTGCTTTGACTTCATTCCTTGTTGCCTTCTGAGGTCGCTCATAGGGTGGTGATTGGGTGCGACTTGAGGTATTGAAGATAATTGAGTAGCCAAAGAGGATTCACCACTACGTGATAGCGAAAGATGATACCCATGGCCTCTTGTCGGGGTCATTACTTGGAAGTCTCGGTGAACATATATGTCATGAAGAATGTCTTCATTGACATATAAAGTAATGAGTCGAGGATAGGCGATATCACTTGGACTAGATTTGACATAGTCGGTCTAGTAAAGAGTTGACACTTTGCCCATACTCATAACCAAGTGGGTATAGCATGGTGAAAGGACGAATTGCACGGTAATTGTCTATGGAAAGGTTCGTGATATGGTCCATGATGAATATATGTTCATTCGTCAAACCAATTACTTTCCGGTCAATTGGGGGTCATGATGTGTTGCTAGATACCGCTCATGACTTGCTCAGATTAAGTGTTAATCTAAGTGGCCAACATAGCCGGGAACCTAATGGGTCACACGCATAAGAGTGTCTCGGAGAATTCGTAAAATAGTTTTGGAAAGAGTTCCAATATATGGAGAGCAAACAGACTAAATGGATCCCGATGAGATCGAGATATGTCCCGATGAGATCGCGACATCGATATTGCTGAAAATGGTTTTCGGTGATTTTTCCATACCGGGACCCGGTAGGCCAGTAAGACCGACCCCAGTGTGACTGGACCACTTCAGCATTAATATATATATATATATTATTAATTAATTAAAGAATTAATTAATATATATATATATATAGGCATTTACGTGGAAGAGGAGAAGAAGCATAAGAAGCTTCTTTTGGATGCTTAGTCATTAAGTGCATTAAAGGACTAAAAGACAAAAGAATAGATATAACTTGAAGAATGAAGAAAGATCATCGTTGGCTTTGTAGATGAAGTAAGAAAGGTTGAAGGGAAAAGGGTTTTTCCTCTCTTCACTTCTCACCATTGATATTCAAGCTCTTCTTCTCCAAGTTTAATCTCTTCTCCATCGTTTCTCAAGCTCTCCAAGGACAAAGGTAAGAGCTAGCACTCTTTAATTTGTTCTAGCTATTCCCGGGTCAAAGGGTTTGTCCCAGTTAGGTTCTCCGATCTCTGCGTGGATACCGTTAGAGACGGTCTCCTTTGGCCGTTATGGTTTGAGTTTGTTGTATAGACACATGGATCCTGGCTTTCGGGAAGGTCCCGGAATAAAAAATTTTGTTTTCCGCACCGTGGGCATGTGATGCTCACACCGGGATTTTCCTACAGTGGTATTAGAGCCACTTGTGTCGTATATAACGAAGAAATCATGACTAGGTCGGAGTTGCCTATTGCTTGTGATGATGATGCATGTTGTAAATGTTAATTTCGAATTCAGTGTAAAAATATTGTTTTCAAAATTTTCTTGCCCAGATATGTTCACAAGATGTTGTTGCATATGTCTGTGGAAGCTTGGAATTTATCAATGTGATTTGATATGGTTTTGCTAATTTATTCCCTAATGTTCTGGTTGCTGCGTTTGTGCACATTCAATGAACAAGCATGCTTGTAAATTCGAGAATAAATTGTAGAAATTTTTTTTTTCAGATTTTCTTTCACCGACATGTCTCTAAGATGTTTATTAATGTCTATGATAATGGAAAAATGTTTTTGAGGTGATTTACTATTTATTTGAGAATTTATTGTGTGCTTCTGGGAATAACTGTGTTGAGGAACACAGATTCTACATTGGCTTTGTTGCTGAGGTTGGTTGAGTTTTTGATGGAAATAAATCCTAAAACAATTCATGGAGCATGTTGTGAAAATTTTGTAACCTCTGTAATTTTCTCAGAATTTATTGAAATTGTTTCAATGAGTTTTTCAAGCAAAACACAGAGCTTGGCAGTTTTGAGAAAGTTGTTGGAGCTGTTTTGTTTGAAATGTATGATTGTGTAGTTTTTAGTTCCAATTCCTTGGATCATTTTTAATGTGATTAAAAATGTGTTATATTGATGTTGTATGCTTTCCAATTTGAATATCTTGAAATTGGGTTTCCAAAAATTTTCGTATGTCAAATACGTCACATTAGCGTCTCGTTAGTATATTTCGTTGTCTTGATTGTTTTGGCCGTCACAATTTTGTGACCAGTGCCGAAGTAATCTTGATAAAATGTAGACTAGCTAGAGATACTTAGGGTGATAGTTTGATATTCTCAAATTATTTGGAAATCTATATGAATAAGAGTGTATTCATTGATTTCAAGTTTCATGTATAGTATAACTATATATGGTAAGCATGGTACAATGAAAGTGTTTCATTGGTACATCATAATAAAGGATATTACACTTGATATTGTGAATTTGATCTACACAAATTGAGAAATTAGCCGATTAGAGAGCATGCCAAGACATGTTCGGTCATTGTACATGCACCAATCGGTAGCTCGTGCGATGTCTATAGTAGTCGATCAAGCACATGCACCGATCGACTAGGTCGTCACAAGATAATCCATAGTAGTCGACTAGCACATGTTCCAGTCGACTGGCACATGCACCAGTCGACTAGCACATGCACTAGTCGACTACAACATGCAAAAAGGTGGGATGATGGATGATTTTAGGTATAGATTCAATATGATTGATGAATTACCCTAAATCATTCCATATAATCATTGTGACTATAATCCTATAGCTTGGAGAAGAAGAAGATGAGACCTGAAAACCCTCACATATAATATGAAAACTAACGCCTTCTATTAATATGGGGAGAACCAGAGTTCTTATAGAGTTGGGTTGTTGGGTAAACTCAAGCTCACTCTATACGGATATGTTCGAACCATGAAAATAAGATTTTCAGATTAATGGGTCGGTTTTCACTAGAAGCGTTGATTTGTTGAGTAAACTCAAGGTCAACGTGGACAGAGGCGAAATTGGGTAGTGTACATCAGATGTACGCGGATCAAGAGTTGATAACCCAATGTGTGTGCATACATCATGAGTTGATAGCACTAGTCGATAGTTACATCTATGAAGCAAATGGTATGACCGATACCTGCCGATAGATCTAAGGTGGCTTGTTGGGTAAACCCAAGGTCATTTTAGTAATGTCGGATATCTATGATGCAATTGGTATGACCGATACCTACCGATTGACCTAAGGTGGCTTGTTGGGTAAACCCAAGGTCATTTTAGTAATGTCGGATATCGACCCACTAGGACATTTTTTCATAATGTTTCTTGGATTCGTACTGAGGGTTATGGATTCTTTGAAACTAGTAGGAGCCATATGCATGTCATGCAAGTCCTTATGATCATGCATGTAATTCTGTTCTAACATTCTTTCTCTCTTTTCCTTATAGGTTATTGAAGATGACTTCAAGTGTGAATTTGCGCTCACTAATGGACTCGAACAAGTTAACTAGACCCAACTTTCTAAATTGGCTGAGAAATCTGAGAATTGTTCTCAGGTCTGAGGAACTAGGATATGTCCTAGATGTTCCACTTCCTGATCCACTGCTGCGATGCTTCGATGAGGATCGAAAGCATATCGTAAGCATCTTAAAGACAGTGACATGGCTACCTGCATTATGCTCGCATCTATGTCACCAGAGCTGCAGAAGCAGCATGAGTCTATGGATGCTAATACCATAGTGTTTCATCTTAGAGAGTCATTTGATGAGCAAGCTCGGTGCGAAAGGTTTGAGACCTCGAGGCTACTCTTCACTACTAAGATGACTCGGGTTCATCTTGATCAAGATGCATGAAGATGAATGGGTATATTGAGAGGTTGGCTGTCTTAGGTTTTGTTATGGATTATGAATTAAGTGTTGACTTAATTACGGTTGGATGTCGATAGTTATTCACGGTTTGTGTTAAACTATCAAATGAACCAAATATCCACGACAATCCACGAGTTGATCAATCTGCTCGAGGCAATGAGCAAGCAAGCTATCAAGAAGGATAGCAAGCAAGTGCTAATGGTGGACTCTTCTTACGGTTCAAAGAAAAGAAGTCAAGAAGAAAAGGTCTAAGAAACCAAAAGGAAGTGCAGCCAAGAAGAAAACCAAAGAAACTGCACCAAAAGGAACTTGCTTCCATTGTGGCAAGACTGGCCACTGGAAGCGAAATTGTAAAGTCTATCTAGAAAAATTGAAGCAAAAGAAGGCATCAGATGCCTCAGCTTCTTCAGGTATGTTTGTCATTGAGGTTAATAACGTTTCTGACCATAACATACGGGTATTAGATACCGGTTGTGGCGCACACATATGCAATGATATGCAGGGCCTCAGGGACAGTATACAACTCATGAAGGGAGAGATAGACCTGCGTATAGGAAATGGAGCAAGAGTTGCTGCATTAGCCGTAGGCACTTATTTCTTGTCACTTCCCAGTGGGCTTGTAATTAAATTGGATGAATGTTATTTTGTACCTGTATTAACAAAGAACATATTGTCTGTTTCTTGTTTAAATAGAGCTGGTTTCCATTTGACTTTTAGTAACAATGGTTGTTCTATTAGTTTGAATGGAATGCTTTATGGTACTGGTACATTATGCAATGGAATTTACATATTAGATATATTACATCCAATTATGAATGTCAATGACACGAAAAGACATAAACGAGATAATTTAAAATCAACTTACTTATGGCATTGTCGCCTTGGCCATATAAATGAGAGACGCATAGCTAAGCTCCATAAGAGTGGTAGTTTAGGGTCATTTGATTATAAATCATATGACACATGTGAATCTTGTTTATTAGGCAAGATGACTAAATTACCCTTTAAGGGAAAGGGTGAACGGGCGACTTGAGTATTAGACCTGATACATTCAGATGTATGTGGTCCGATGTCCATCCATGCTAGAAGTGGTTGTCTTTACTTCATTACCTTTATCGATGATTATTCTCGATATGGGTACCAGATGTCGATGAGATACAAATCAAGCATTTGAAAAGTTCAAATAATTGAAATGAAGTAGAAAACCAACTTGGGAAAAGTATCAAGACATTACGATCGATCGTGGTGGGGAATACTTAGACCAAGAGTTTTGGATTATCTCGAGATAATGGGATTTTATCTCAATGGACTCCTCCTTACACACCACAAAGATAATGGTGTGGCAGAAGGAGAAATCGAACCTTGTTAGACATGGTACGATCAATGATGGGCTTTGCAAAGTTACCAAAATCCTTTTGGGGGTATGCACTCGAGACAGCTGTTTACTTGTTAAACAGAGTTCCATCAAAGACAATTATTGCTAGGAAACGATGTCTCTATGTTATAATCAGTAAAGATTTGGTTGTCCAAACAATTTGCCATGAAAGACCTTGGTGAAGCAACTTATATCCTTGGGATAAAGATCTATAGAGATAGATCAAAAAGGTTTTTTGATCTTTCACAATCAACGTACATAAACAAGATGCTAAAGAGGTTTAGCATGGAGCAATCCAAGAGAGGCTACCTTCCCATGACTCATGGGATAACACTCTCGAAATCTATGTGTCCTAAGACATAAGATGAGAGGATGCGCATGCATATGATCCCGTATGCATCTGCGGTAGGATCTATCATATATGCAATGCTATGTACGAGGCCCGATGTATCATATGCTCTAAGTATTACGAGCAGATACCAATCGGATCCTGGTGAGGGTCACTGGGTGCCTGTCAAGAATATCCTCAAGTACTGCGAAAGACTAAGGATGTTTTCTTGATATATGGAGATGGAGATCTCAAAGTGAGCGGTATCTGATGTCGGTTTTCAATCGATAAGGATGATTCCAAATCCCAATCGAGTTACGTATTCACATCTTGAATGGCGGGCGATTAGTTGGAAGAGTTCCAAACAAGAGACAATCGCCGATTCAACGATCGAGACAGAGTACATTGCCGCTTGAGCGAAAAAGGCGATTTGGATCAAAAGTTCATTCTTGAACTTGGTGTGGTTCCTAGCGTGATGGGCCCATCGATTGTATTGTGACAACAATGGGGCTATTCTTGTGCGAAAGAACCAAGGTCTCATCAATGATCCAAACACGCACTCGCAGATATCATCGATCGGGAGATCATAGGGCGAGGTGATGTCTAGATCGAGAGAATTCCCACCGAAAGCGAATATTGTTGATCCGTTGACAAAGTCATTATCACAAAAGAGTTTTGATTCTCATGTACTACTTTATGGTATTAGATATCAAGGCGATTGACTTTAGGTCAAGTGGGAGATTGTTAGAGTAGTGCCCTGAAGGCAATCACCTTTAGCGCATTTTGTACAAAGTTGTGTACATACTTTATGAATAAATAAAGAAAGGCATATTTCATTAATTTGATGTTCATTATTTATGAATGGATATTGATCTATAAGCAAATTAATGAAGTCCATGATATATGACATAGCATGAAGGAAATTATGATGTGATCATACTACTGAGATTCCTATCATGTGCAATTATGTCAAGATCTAAATTATCCTAGTCATAGGATTCTTGAGGCTGGACATCGGTAATCCGGAGAGACTAACACATCTCAAGCTCCTTGATTTGATCAGCGGTGGATCTCGAAGTCGTAAATATGAGATATTTAGGGTTGAGATGTGGATGCTTACTAGAGGTAGTAAGTACATTGGATGACCTGCTATGAGATCATCATATGGATGTCTATTCTAATGTCGGTGATAATCTCATTATAGCAATGGTGCAGTATCCTTAGACTTGAGGTGCTCAAGGATATCTTGGATACTTGATTACGTGCTTTGACTCCATTCCTTGTTGCCTTACAGAGGTCGCTCATAGGGTGGTGATTGGAGTGCACTTGAGGTATTGAAGATAATTGAGTAGCCAATAGAGGATTCACCACTTACGTGATAGCGAAGATGATACCCATGGCCTCTTGTCAGGGTCATTACTTGGAAGTCTCTGGCCGGAGCATATATGTCATGAAGAATGTCTTCATTTACATATAAAGTAATGAGTCCCAGGACAAGAACTGATATCACTTGGACTAGATTTGACATAGTCAGTCTAGTAAAGAGTTGACACTTTGCCCATACTCATAACTAAGTGGGTATAGCATGGTGAAAGGACGAATTGCACGGTAATTGTCTATGGAAAGGTTCATGATATGGTCCATGATGAATATATGTTTATTAACAAACCAATTACTTTCCGGTCAATTGGGGTCATGATGTGTTGCTAGATACCGCTCATGACTTGCTTCAGATTAAGTGTTAATCTAAGTGGCCAACATAACCGGAACCTAATGGGTCACACGCATAAGAGTGTCTCGGAGAATTAGTAAAATAGTTTTGGACGAGTTCCAATATATGGAGAGCAAGCGGACTAAATGGATCCCGATGAGATCGAGATATGTCCCGATGAGATCGCGACATCGATATTCTTGAAAATGGTTTCGGTGATTTTTCCATACGGAACCCGGTGGCCGAAAGTAGAGGACCGATTCCAGTGTGTTGGACCACTTGACATTAATATATATATATATATATATATATATATATTATTAATTAATTAAAGAATTAATTAATATATATATATATAGGCATTTACGTGGAAGAGGAGAAGAAGCATAAGAAGCTTCTTTTGGATGCTTAGTCATTAAGTGCATTAAATGACTAAAAGACAAAAGAATAGATATAACTTGAAGAAAGAAGAAAGATCATCGTTGGCTTTGTAGATGAAGTAAGAAAGGTTGAAGGGAAAAGGGTTTTTCCTCTCTTCACTTCTCACCATCGATATTCAAGCTCTTCTTCTCCAAGTTTCATCTCTTCTCCATCGTTTCTCAAGCTCTCCAAGGACAAAGGTAAGAGCTAGCACTCTTTAATTTGTTCTAGCTATTTTCGGGTCAAAGGGTTTGTCCCGGTTAGGTTCTCCGATCTCTGTGTGGATACCGTTAGAGACAGTCTCCTTTGGCTGTTATGGTTTGAGTTTGTTGTATAGACACATGGATCCTGGCTTTCAGGAAGGTCCCGGAACAAAAATTTTTGTTTTCCGCACCGTGGGCATGTGATGCTCACACCGGGATTTTCCTACACTTAGGATTTTAACCACTTGACCAAAAAGCCAACCCAAAGCATGTTATCCACTAGTGAGCCCATTTGAGCTTATTATCTATTCTTTGCTTTACCATGTTTAACTTAACTTTTTCTTAATTGATTTATCTTTCTAACCCTTATCATGGTTAGTAGAGCATGCTTGTTGAGTTAAACTTGTGAAGGTTGCACATATAGGAATATCAGTGGTATATGGCTTGTATTGTACTTTTTGTCAATGGGGAAGGAATCGAAAAAAAAAGAGAAACAAAAAAAACAAAAAAAATGAAAAAAGTTTGAGGCCAAAGAAGAGAAAAGAAAGAAAAGGATTCCCCATGTGCTTGATCGATAAATGTTTGGGGAATGAAAGTTAAAAAAAAACAGGGAGAGATGTGCTTAATTGTTTGATGATATGCAGGATGCGCACATATGTGTTATTGATTATCTATTATGCTCTACTCACTCTGATACTTAGCCTCTTCTTACCTTTCTTTTACCTTACCCCTAACCAAGCCAAGTTGCATCCTTGTTTAAGACCTTTTGATTTATGTTGTGCATGTAATACTTAGTAGTGTATTCAAGATTGAAGAGCAAGCCTATGGTAGAGCATTGCATTGTTTGAATTTATGAGAGTTAAAACAAATTTGAGCCATAAACACTTGAGTGTTGGAGTGTATGACAATGAGAGGACCTATTATTTTGACATGGTGTAGATCTCCTCTAAGTCTATCTTGCTATCTTGCTTGGCTCTTACATTTAAAGTGAGTTCATTATTTTTATGGATTAAATGTCGCGGGTTCCCTCTTGTTTATAATCCTTGTATGTATTTGAGGTTGTTGGGAGGTTGGGAGAAAAACTTTGACACTTAAGAAAATGTCCCATGCATTTGCATATTTATTTCTTTTTGTTTTTGCATCCATACTTAGTTTTTGCATTCTCGGTTTTCTTAGGCTTTTAAAATTTATGTTTTTAACCTTCCTCGGGGACGAGCAAGAGCTAAGTGTGGGGGAGTTTGATAACTTGCCTTTTGTCATGTTAATTATTTATGTTTTATATTCTTTTGGTAGGCTTTTATGATGTTTTGCTTATGTTTCCTTGGTAATTTGTGTCTTTGTATGTTCTAGGTGACAAAATACAAAATGACACAATTTGGAGCGAAATTGGCTAATCTGGAACTGAAGATTTCAACATGACCATGTTGAAGGGTATTTGAAGAAATTAAAATTTAAAAAGGATTAAAGGGAGCTGTTGTGTTTGTGGGCTGCTAGTGTGGGGGAGAGGAATAAATTAACAAGCATAAAATGAAGCAAAGGCGTGGGTGTGTGCATGTGAAGGAGCAGGTGGCTTTGTTGTGAGGTGGGGCTTGTAATTGACATGGATGGAGTGGTGATGATGTCTAGGAGATGAATTAAAAATAGAAAATGCAGCAATAGTAGTTGGCTTAGCATGGGTTGTGGGGGCAGCTGGTGGAGACGTTGGAGTGTGCATAAAGGCTAGTTGTTGTTGGCTTGTGTTGGAGAATAAAAATAAAATGCAAGGTAAATAAAGGAGGTTGTGATGTGCGTTAAAAGACAGAAGAGAGCTGGTGCTTGGGGACCATGTGTGAGTAGCTTAGGAAAAAAAATAAAGAAGCAGGTGAGGCATGGGTTGAACGAGAGAGTAGGTAGCGTGGGGGTGGCATTGTTGGCTTATGCTTAGGAGAAAAATAAAGGAGAGTTGGCTTGTTGAAAATCCTTATGGCTGTGCTGTGTCCGTAGGTGTTGATTTTGTGAGTAACTAGGAGAGCTGAAGTGCGTTGGTGTGTGAGTATAAAGGACGAGGCAGCTATGAGTGTTTTGGGAGTAGCTTGGGTTGGTGTTTATAGAGGAATTAATTAGTTTCATCTAAGGTGGGAGGTAGCTGGCGTGACGTAACAAAATAATAGAAGGAGCTGGAGCTTTGTGAATGGAAGTGGAGTGCATGGTGTACATGAAGAGTAAAAACGTTAGAGTAGTTGCATAAACGTTGGAATTGTGTGTGCTGAACAAGAGTAGGTGGCTTAGGTAAGGTGCAGTGTGCGTGAAGTGTGGAGAGGCAACAGCTGTGCATTAGAGATAGGATATTGGTGAATTAACGTGAAGGTATTTGCAACGTTGTGAGGAGAGTGGCTTTGAACGAAAAATAAAAAGAGTGTGTGATGGTTGCGTGGTCTGGAGAATGGTGTTGTTGTGAGGCAGCTGTTAAGTGGCTTTGAGAAGGGAGCTGTTGACGTTGTGTGTTGGTATTGGATCTAAAAACAAGCAAAAATAAAGAAGTAACTGGCAATGGTGGAGTGCGTTGTGACTTTGTGTGAGAGTAGCAGCTGTCGTGAAGGGAAAAAGACAGCAAAACAAGAAGAAGTGTGGGCGGCAGTGGGGAATGAGAGCTAGAGAGATTCCAATTTTCAACCATCATTGAAAGAGTGGACAACGTCAACTATAGGAGATTATTATTCACAATCATTAGAGGAGCTTCAAGGATTATATTTTATCACCAAAGTGACGACGACAACAACTTGGAGCTTTCGACAGCTAAGAAGAAACATGATCACCTCTAAATAGTGACGGCAACAACAGCTACAGTAGATAGAAAGTAGACCAACGTTGAAGTGAGTTTCAGCTGGGATTGAAGGCTTGAGGCACGACAGTGGGCAGCAGCTTTAGGGAAGGTTGAACTTCAATTTTAATTTGTTAATTTCAGCTTTAGTTGATAGAGACTAGTATTATGTGTGGCTAATTTTTAATCTAGACAAGGTACTTTACATTTGATGCATGTAGTTCATGAGACTCCTATGGTTTAATGGTTTTCGTTTATTTCTTATGTTTATTTAATCTCTGCGCTTGATCGATTTATTATTGTTGAGTTTGTTGATTAATGAGGCCTGTTAATTGATTGAATTGATGATAAATTGCCGAATAGATTAGTTAATCCGTGATTGCTGTCTATCGAGTGACGAATTAATTTTAATTAAGAAATTAATGAGATTAAATAATTTGTTCTAAATAGATTGCGACTTTTCCGATTCTGTTGGCTAAGACAAGGGTCCATTAGAGCCTATCGCTGTCATAGATTATATTATGTGAAGCTTTACTAGGGAATAGTCTAATTGGCTAGGGTAATAATCTGCGGAGCTTTACTCGGGGTTATCGAATAATTACGAATGGATTGGTAGATTTGTGTTGTTCACGGTCTACTATAACTTTGTCCATAGGAATGAACGAAATTTATATTTTTGAGTCTATGATCGAATTACGGTATCAAATGGGAGAGTACCTTGGCTAGGCTTTTATTCATATTATTTTCAATCTTATTTTTAATTTCTTCCTGCCTGATTTCGTGTTTTAAAATTAATCATTCCCAAATCAACTCTCTTTATATTTTAAATTTATTTTTATTTTTAATTTCGCACAAATAAATAATTACTTCATTGGTGTCTGTGGTTTGACCCTATTCACCACTTTACTCGCTTAAGTATTCTAGAGTAGGAATTTATTTTTGCTGGTTTGACACGCCATCAATTATCATCATACACACATCAAATTAAAAATAATACAAAGTATTTAAAATATTACAAATTATCTCTTTAATAATAATAATAATAAGAAGAAGAATAAGAATAAGAATAGAAATAATAATAATAATAATAATAATAATAATAATAATAATAATAATAATATTATTATTATTATTATTATTATTATTAATTATTATTATAAATCTATAAATAAATAATTACATAAATAACAATAGTTAATAATAATATCGAATTTAATAATGTTATGAATAATAATAGACATTTTATTTCAAATTATACTTTTATTTATCATAACTAATATCTTGAATCGAGCTACAAATTTATTTATAATACATTTATTTGTTTATTTCACTCAATAAATGTATTATTTTTGAAAATTTTCCCTTTTTAAACCTTTGATCTTCTTTTCATTTTAACAAATCATAATATTATATACACCATTTCATATTTCATTCTTAAATATATATGTTGCTTTAACAATTTTAATTGATATTAATAAATGTAAGTATAAATAACATTGAACACAAATAACATTGATGAGTTAAACTTTTTATAATATAACATTCAAAGGTAATAATAATTTTCCTATAGTGATTTAGATATGATTAAACAAAAGGCCCATCATTTTTCTAAGAATTCTAATCATTTCAAATTCTCCAATCTCCATACTAAGCTTAATCTCAATTAGTTCAATTATTGCATACTTATTCTAAAAACAAATTCTTATAATGTTATTTATTTTTTAGGATGGTTATTACTTATTACTTTCAAGTTCTAAGTTTCTAATATTCCAATAAGCTATAAACATATGGATAATTTCATATTTGATTATTAATTTTACATTTAGTTTTAAATATTAATTACTTAATTATTATTATTGTTATTGTAAGTATTATTATTATGATTATAAATATTATACATAATTAATTATCTTCTTCTCTCCTCCTCCTCCTCCTCCTCCTTCTTCTTCTTCTTCTTATTATTATTTTCATTATTATCATCATCATCATCAATAAATATTATATAAAATATTAAAATAAATTTAAATAAAAATAATTTATTAGTAATAAAAATAAAATAATTTATTTTTAAGTTTTATTTAATTTACAATTATTATTAGTAATAAAATATTGATTATTATTTTAAAACTTTGAAAAAAGGAGGGAGGAGGAGGAAATTTTGAAAATTTTGCGAAAAAGTCTCCCAATTTTTTAAAATTTTCGGTACTGGCAGGTATTTGAACGGTATTTTGAATACTGGCCGGTACCAGCCGGTACCGACCGGTATTTTTCACCGATACCACTTATGCCCGTATCGGTACCGATTTTCGGCCGGTACGGAACGAAATTCGAAACACTGGTACCAACACTAACAAGGAAACTACAACATTGAACAATTATTCTAAAAGATACAAAGAAGATGTAAGAACTAAGAAGTTAGTACCTCGTGAAATTTCACAAATTATCCATTTTGTTAATTTATAAATTACGTGTTTTGTATAAATTATTTCATAAATTAATACGTTTATGTAGTAACAAAATTAATTTAAAAATAAAAAAATGGATTGAAATGTCATGCGAGACAATTGGACTTTGCTTTTGTTGTTCATGGCCTGTTTCAATTTCTAACATAAATGGACCTTGTTCCCATAAGTCTAGACCTGAAATATGATTCTTTTCTTAATCTTTCAGAATACAGTTGATTCAGGTCTTTGTAAGCTTACCATTTTCACTTAAAACAAAATTTATAAATAATTAATAAATTAATAACTCACAATTAAATAATTAATCGATTAATATTTACATTAAAACATGAGTTATCATCACTTAAACCAAAGGAAGACGTTTACTTTTTAATTTAGTTCGAAATTAATAGATTTAGTTTAAACTGATTGAATTTTGAATTTAATTTAAACTTTATTTTTTAAAAACTTGGATTTAAGTGTGGTCCAACCAATGTTAAGAATACAGTACTGGATTTGGTACTGGATTAGGTTCTAATCTGATTGTATAAGTCTTAGCTAATCTTGACTGCTTTTAGAAATTTTTGAATTTATGAAATAGTTCATGATTTTTTTCAAAATTACAAAATATTCAATTGTCATATTGTACAGGTTGTACTATATATTTTTAACTATATCTCAAAAACCATAATAATAAATAATAATCACAATTTTAATTTAAATTTTAAAATTAATTTAATAATTATTCATAAATATAATTAAATTTGTAATATATTTTAAATTATATAAATTTCAAATAAATTTTAATTTCATAATTAAATATATATAAAATAAATACTAGTTTATAAATAATAATTTTAAATTATTTATTTTAAAAATAAAATGTATTATTAATAAATATTATATAAAATTTTAAAATAAATTTTAAAAATAATTTATTTTAAAGTTTTATTTAATTTATAATTATTATTAGAAATAAAAATATTTATTTTATTTAAAAATTAAAATTCACAATAATTATAAAAGTTGAAGTAAATAAAATAACTAATTAAAAATTTTGAAAAAGAGAGGAAGGAAAGGCAAGAGGGAAGAAGGGAGAGTTTAAATTTTTAAAAAAATTTTACAAAAAAGTTTCCCTATTTTTTAAAATTTTTGGTACTGGTCGGCATTTTAAATACCGATCGGTATTTAAACTCGGTACAATTAACCATCCGTTTTGTACTTCTCACTAAAGAAAGGTTTTAAGTTTTAACATTCTTGTAATGCTCATTTTGTTGCTTTAAATACTTCTTTAGCAATCATATAATGTGGTTGCTGTAAAGAAGTCATGTAAAATTAGCAACCAAATTTATTAGTTGCTAATGGAAAATTTGAAATACTTGTAGTGACCTGTTGGGTCCCGATACCGAAACCCAACTACCTAAACTGAACCCATACTTATACATGATTCGGGTCTCAACCGGAAGGTGAAACGAAAGAGCGGAAACAAAAGCAAATCGAAGGCTCAGAATCAAAAGCGAAACGAACCGAAAGGCATAAAGCTGAAGCAAAGTCAACCAAATCGAAACACAATGCAACCAAGTCAAAGCAAACAAAGGGTTCAACCGGACTTGAGGGCAAATTTTCGAGAAATTCAACTTAATCTGAACATGTTACATTTTGGCAAGAGAGGGTAGAAAACTTACTGAGAAAATCAATGGTTTGAATTTCGTGCAAATCGGAGGTCAAATGGAGAAGAAACAAAGAAAATAAGAAAAAGGGTGAATCGGAGGCCAAATGAGAAAGTTACAAGAGAAAATGCATAGCTTTGTACTTAGAACTTGAAATTGTTCAAACGTGGTGTCAAAAGGAACTTAAACTGAAACTCTACAACTTTCAAGAAAGATTTGTAACCTAATTAGGCCTTTAAGGAGGTTCAAAGTTACTTTTTAGCTATTTACCAAAAGAATAGTAAGATTTTGACCAAATGAATAGTGATCGGTTAATTCCGTCCCTCATATCTTTGTACTCCTAACTCCGAACATCGCATACTATACCTTGTTGGAAAGGTAAAAAGGTAATCTACAACTCTTATGAAGGGAGTAAAAGCCAAATCAGTCATTAGGAGAGGTAAAAACCTACTGAAAGATTCAGCCCAAATAGAAAATCAATGGAACAGTAATTTTGCAGCATGAACAGTAACAGAAATCTTCAAATGCTCATAACTTCTTACTCCCATATTCAAACATCGCAAATCATACATCAAATTATAAGAGGAAAAGATAAGCTAAATTTTCTATGAAGAAAGCAAAACTTGAAACTGTCTCTAAGAAGGTGAAAAACGCCTCTACAAATTCTGCAAAAATGCAGAATGAACAGTAACTGCGAATAGAAATCTGAAAACTTGCAAACCCTATAACTTCTTCATTCGAAGTCCGAAAATGACCCATTGCATACCATTTTAAAGATCTTAACGCGGTCTACAAACTTCAAGAAGACTTCCCATTCAAATGCAAACCCTAACATGGCCTAAAACCTAAAAAAAGTGGCTGCCCATTTTTAAAAAAATGGACAGCACCTCCCCGAAAATGCATCTAGCCAAATCTTCAATTTCATTCATCCCAACTTCAAACCTGCATAAAACCACTTCAATCTTCCAAACACCATAGCACATCCCAAACATCAACTCAAAAGGGCAATATCACAATCTTAGGCATCTATCATTTCATCATTTCAATTCCTAATGAAACACCATCTCATCTTTTCTTTTAACATTTTCAAACATACAACCATACATCCATACATTCTTAAGACATACATAACCTTAATATTTAAATAAGCAAATACAATGCTTTAAAGGGCTTCCAGCCCGATTACATTCAAAGAGATAAAAACAAGTACAAAGAACAAACTAATGCCTTGTTTTCTCAAACATGACTTTAAAAACACATTGCATCGGAGTTGCCTCAATCCCGATGCGGTTACTCAATTTCTCGCTTGCTACCTGAAGAGGAAAATGGGGGGTGAGCACGACGGCTCCGTGGATAACACATTTATAATGGAACATAAGCAAAACCTTTTTAAACTCTTTTTCCATTAATCATATTACACAGTAAAAATCCTTTTCAAAACGTATTTCTTAAACCTTTCCGTTTTTCTTCAAAACAGTCATAAACATTGAAATCATCAATATCATATTCCTTCAAAAATCTCTATTTTCAAGAATATACGAACCATTCAATTTAGGTATGCACCACATAACACTTAATCATGCACTATCCATAACTATACGAAAATGCAATGCACAATCAATTGGTTCGAGAGTTCCGTAGAACAAGACGGATAACCCGAGGGTTATACCATAAACAGAACGAGTCCGTTTCCGGATCTCGTAGGCCCATAAACGGGCAGCCGGGAAAAGGCTATTATGTCGACGTGCACGTGACTAATAGGGCGTTACTCTCTTGCCCAAATAACACATATTCCATATCAGATATTCAGGATGCCATGAACTCTTTATACAGGCATAACATAATCGAAATCATATGATCTTATGATAATCATTCTCAGCATATTTAAATCAATGAAATCACATAAACTCATAGAATGCAGAAATCATAGCAATTTATGAAAATCAGTTATCAAGAAGAACGATATAGCTATTTCTCAAATCATTTGAAACAAAATTTGAAAACCCTTTCACTTTCTTTATTTTTCAAAAGCAGATAATTGGCCCATAATTCACATTATAAATATATTACCCACCTTGACTTCTTTGGCTTTGAAATTGGTTAACTTGCCCTTCTCCAATCTCCACTTGCCTTAAATGACCTAATCAAAGCATAACAATTCTAATTACTAAAGATCAAAATGCTGAAATTTTAAAAGAATGGAAAAACTTCCATTTCAACTAACCTAACCTTCCCTATACCTTTCCTATGCTATAACCACCCATAACCCCTCTCAAGCTTAATCCAACTTTTCGAAAATTTCAAGCCTTAAAGAGACCCACCAATGCTGTTTTTTTTTAAACAAAGCCTCCAACTCTTCTTCTTTCCTTATTCCTTCACAAAACACTCTTCAAACCACCATTTATAAGCAAGAAAGAATAAAACCTAACAACAAAACCATGAATTAACAACAAATACACATGCTGGAATTTTCCAAGAATGACAAAAACTTAACTTAAAAACTATCTAACTTTACTAATACCATTTCCAAGCTATACCAACCATAACCTCTATCAATTTACTCCATACTTTTCGAAAATCCCTACATATCAATGCTGGAAAATTTTGACAGAATGGAAAGCATGAAATTTATTCTTTATAACCTTACCCAAACCTTGTCTAAATCATTATCATCAAAACCCATCTAATTAGCCAACAAATTTCGAAATCCTTACCCATATAAAAGACACACGAAATCTGATTTTCTCCTTCAACTCTTCCTCTTCTTCTTTCTCCTTCAAGAAACCCTTAGAACACTTCTCTCAAGCAAGAAACAACAAAACCCCAACTCCTTTCTTCTTCTCCTTCCTCTCTCCTCTTTGCCGAAAATTTCTTCCTCTCTTCTCTTCTTGGATTTTTTTCGAAACTCTTCTTCTGGTATGACACCTACGAAATCTCTTCCTTTACCCTTTCTTCTTACATAAAACACAAAAATCCTACCTCTTTTTCTTCATCTTCTTCTTCTTCTTTGATGGCCGAAACTTCCATCTCTCTTTCTCTTCTTTGTTGTTTCTTTTTAGCTAGTTTCGTGAGCTTTCTAGAGAAAGACTTAAGTTGTATTTTATTTACTTAATTAACTAATAACCTAAGCTAACATTTCGTGGGCTTCCAATGGGCTTCCTCTTCATTCACCATGTCTTCTTCATTTACTTACAATACAAAGACCATTGGAAAGGGCTAAAAGCCCACTAGCCTTAAAAGCATTTAAACTTATTCTATTTAAATTCTAAAAACTCATAAAACTCTATTCCTCCGTGTAATCTTTATTAGCCTAAACAAATAAAACCCTCAATTCATATACTTCTTTTCAATACTAACAATATATCACAAATAATAATTTATCACCAAATCACATGTCACTAAATCCCTTCATTTAGTATTTCTTAACTTAAGCAATAATATCCTCAATTTATTCCAACCACAATTAAAAAAATCACATTAAACCTCAAAATAATTTAAACATGCTTAATGCGAATCGGGGCCCAACATGACCACTCAATAGTTGGTTGTTAATTTGGTTGCTATTAATAATTTTCTATAGCGACCATTAAAGTTGTCGCTAAAATTGTTAAGTTTGATCATTATATTATTATCCATGAATTGTAAGTTTTAGTAACCATCTATAGCCACCAAGTATTGATTGGTCGGTAAAAAATATACGTAACATATATATTACAACCAAATAATTTTTGGTTGCAAAATGTATGTAATTAGCAACCAATTTACTATGGTTGCTGAGAATTTGGTCGCTGAAACTAAATTTTTTTGTAGTGCTACAAGTCATATGAAGAAACTGAATTTCAATTTCGCCCCTAAGACTTTAGATTTTTGAATTTAAGTTCGGATTAGTGAGCAGTCTTGGATTAGGAACATCTGAAAGTATTTTGGTCATAATTTTTCCTCTAGAAATCCAAATGAGGTGATTCTTAATTTGAATTAAACTAGAGAAATAGGGCTACAATGGTTATGAAGAAATAGTGGTTCAATTTTGTCCTTAAGAATGTCAATTTTTGGATGGAAATAACGTGCTGAAAAATGATTTAGCATAAGACATGTCCGAACTGTTTGGAGTATAACTTTTGGTGTAGACCACCAAATTAAATGATTTTGGTGGCGTTATGAAATTAAGATAATGGGTAACATTTCTCTAGAAGGAAGTTTTGGCAAATTCCTTCAATTTGATGGTTATAAATTTATCCTAAAGTAGACATGACTTAAAATGAAATTTAAGGGCAAATTGGGAAGTTTACTTAAATGTTAAGTTTTAAAGGCTTACAAGTAAGGGCCTTAGGGTCTTTTATCAATCATTGATGACATGACACTAGGGGTTGCCATTTAAAACAAGAAGAAGGCACGAAATTTACAAGAAATAAGAACAAAACAAAAGAAAAGAAAGAAGAGATGAGAGGATGAAGGTTTCGGCCATGGAGAAGAAGATGGAAGCTTGGGGTTTCGGATTTTAGGGCTTCAAGCATGATATTTTCGTAGATTCTAGAGGGAAAAGATGAAAGAAGGTGATAGCTCTCTTATGGAACAAGAAAAATCCGAAAATGGTGGAGAAATGAGGTAAGAGAAAATTTTGAGTTTTGAGTTTTTCTTGGATTTTTGGTTTAGAATCATGGAAAATAGTATGGGTTTGTTAATTCTAAGCTTAATTTTGGAGATAGCGTGGTTAATTTTGGATTTTTGGGAATTAGAGTTTATGCCCAATTTTGTGATTTGGAGATTTTGGAAGTTTTTGATTTAGATAGCTTGAATATATGAGGAATTAGTGTTTCCTAAGCTCAATTTGAGTAATTATGTTATTTATGATATTGAATTTGTGTGAATTGGTTTAGGTAAAATTAAATTGGAAGAAGAAAAGAAGCAATGGATAAATTGAGGAATGGGACAAGCTTCTAGCATCGTTTCGAGGTGGGTAATATGTTTACATTTTGAATTATAAGTAAATAATGTGTTTTAGAAATTTCAAGAAGGGAAAAATGATTATAATTTATTATTTTCGAATGTTTTAAATAAATTGATTTTGGAAATAATTTACGAATTGTTAAATCTTTTGTGTTTGAGAAGAATTGTTACAAGTTTGAAAATGTTTTGATAAATTGAGAAATTTTCAATAATTATGAAAATTGTTATAAAGGTTAGCAATGATTTGATAAATTTGAAGGTTTTTGTTAATTAGAAAATTGATACTTTTATTACATTGCTATTTATGAACGATTTTGATTAAGTACCTAAAGTAATTCATACTTGGTTTATGAATTGTTATGAATCGAATATGTTTTTAATTATTATCAAATAAATTCATGAATTGTGATTGGATTTAGTTGTTATGTAATGAGTATGGAAAAATTGTTATGTGAAAGTATGTGTTTTTATGAAAGTTAAGGTGTCTAGTATGACACAATAGGAAAAATTGAGTTTTAGAAATTGTTCCTTCGAGCAATTTGTTTTTCAAGCATGAATATGTGTTATATGGGTTTGGTTAGGTTCCTTAAGTGAGTCGATTACCGCCTCTTTTAATTAAAGGCTTCTCCGCCTTGCCTGCTAGTGGGGCAATCAAGTTCGATTCGGACTCCATAAGTCACGCTTAACCGGACCGCTAAGCGGGAAGGTATAGTACGTTCCGTTCACGGCTGCACAGGACCGCTATGCGAGAATGTGCAGTACGTTCCGTTTTGGACCGACCCAAATCGTTTGAAATGCTATGTGATTTTGATTTTGTCCGTTATGTGATGCATTCATGATTTGAATTTTGTTTATGATTAGAGAAAATTTTTGAGAAATTGTGTAATATGAAATTGAGTTTTTCAACCGTGAAATTTTTTGAAATCGGTTTATGAAGTTTTTTTTTAATGATGTGAAAAGTTTGAAAAATAAGAAATTGATAAATTTTCAAGTTGAGAAATGTTTTATAAAGGGAAAAAGAGTTTTGCAAGGTTTTTGTTTATTGTTCAATTTATAAGCATATTATCCACAAGCTTTGTGCTCACCCCCTTTTTCATCCCCATCTTCAGGTTTTCGAGCGGGAGATCGAATGAAAAAATGTCAAGACGTGATATTCGATTTTGCATCGTTTGTATTTTTGTGTAAATTGGGATTTTGGTATTACTTTATGGCTTGAATTGCCATTTATGTATCTCAAGCATTTAATTGAGGATGTATGTGAATTATGAAAATTGTGTATATAATGGAGTTTGAAGTATATGAATTCGGGATTTGGGTATTGATTTGAGTTATGAAATGGTATATGATTATAATTGGTTTGGGTTTTGGATTGATTTTATGAAATTGTTTATGGAATTAAGATATGATTGTTGATTTGGCCATGGATGAGATGAATTATGAATTTGCGTATGGTTATGAAATAAGTATGTAATTGGTTATGAATGGGGATTGTATATGATTATGAATGTAATGAATGTGTTTTGGATATTGGATACTGTGGTTGAATGTGTTTTGGATTCCGGACGGGGTGTCCGATGATACTGGTTATTGTGTGAGAAATATAGAAGTGTATTTTTAAACCCTTTGCAGGTTTTGGTTAGTTGAAATGCAACCGTTATGCTGCGAAAATTTTGTTAGATAATATGTTGAAAAAGAATAAAAATAAGAATTAGATGTTTAGAAGATGGATTATGGGATTTTGTATGATTGTTAAGAAGATTACTATAAATTGAGATGATTTGAATGAGATCGACTAAAGATGTAAGAAATGAAAAAGAAAGGAATAAGAATAAGAAAGAAGAAAAATATATATATACCGGTTTGGAGTAGTTTAGTCTTAGAGTTTCCAACGCGATAGTTTGCTATAAGTTTTTGATATCGGATGTCGGGATTTGTTTCAGTTCGTTTTGTTTGATTTCGATGAGATTCTCAATTCGATTCCGCTTTCGATTTTTGTTTCCACATTTTGTTATTCGAATTTCCGATCCGTTTTATGTTCGATTCGTTTTGTTTCATTTCCTTCGATTCGGTTTCGATATCTTCGATTTGCCTTCGGATTTGATTTATCCGATTTGAATTCACTTTGGTTTCGGCAACGTTCGTTCCGTTTTTCGGTTGGGGTCCGGTCTCCGGATTGGGTCCCAACAATTATCGTATGAGCCCAAAGGAGACAGATATTCTGAAGCAGAAGGTTGATGAGTTGTTGGAGAATGGGCAGATTCAAGAGAGCATGAGTCCTTGTGTTGTCCCTGCTTTGTTGACTCCGAAGAAAGATGGTAGCTGGCAGATGTGTGTTGACAGCCGAGCTATTAATAGGATCACCGTGGGTTACAAGTTTCCCATTCCCCGAATGGATGATATGCTTGATCAGTTGGCAGGTGCGAAGGTGTTTTCCAAATTCGATTTGAAGAATGGCTTTCACCAGATTCGAATCAGGAAGGGGGATGAGTGGAAGACTGCGTTCAAGACCAAGCATGGTTTGTACGAGTGGCTTGTCATGCCATTCGGGATGAGCAATGCGCCGAGCACTTTCATGCGTTTGATGACACAGGTTCTGCGTAAGTTTATTAGTAGGTTTGTCGTTGTTTACTTTGATGATATTCTTATCTACAGTGCCTCGGAAGCTGAACATTTGCCACACATGCGTGAGATTTTGGAAGCCTTGCAAGCTAATGAGTTGTACCTAAATAGAAAGAAGTGCATTTTCATGACTGATTAGCTCTTATTCCTGGGTTTTGTTGTGAGTGATGCTAGCATTAAAGTGGACGAGGCGAAGGTCCGTGCCATCAAAGAGTGGCCTACGCCATCCACTATGCGTGAGGTCCGGAGTTTTCATGGTTTGGCTACTTTTTACCGTCGTTTTATTCGAAATTTCAGTGCCATTGCAGTGCCTATTACTGAGTGTTTGAAGAAAGGCCAATTCCAGTGGACTGATGCTGTTGAAGCTAGCTTTGCTGAGTTGAAGGAGAAGTTATGTACTGCTACGGTGTTGGCCTTACCAGATTTCGACAAGCTGTTAGAAGTCGAATGTGATGCTTGCGGTTTTGGCATTGGTGCCGTGCTTTCTTAGGAGAAGCGTCCTGTGGCATTTTTCAGTGAGAAGTTGACTGACTCGCGGCGTACCTGGTCCACGTACGATAAGGAGTTTTATTCTATCGTGCGTGCTTTGAAGCATTGGGAGCACTATCTGATCGGTAAGGAGTTTATTTTGTATTCTGACCACGAAGCTTTGAAGTTTTTGAATAGTCAGAAGCGGATTAGTAGTGATATGCATGCCAGGTGGTCCCAATTTTTACAAAAATTCCCATTTAAGCTTCAGCATAAGTCAGGAGTTCAAAATAAGGTGGCTGATGCATTGAGCCGCCGTGCTGATTTGTTCATGGTTATGAAAAATGAATTGGTGGGTTTTGAGGAGCTGAAAGAGTTGTATGCTGATGATGATGATTTTCGTGATGTTTGGGCACTATGTGCTCGAAATTCGAGCTCAGGGGATTATCATGTTACGGATGGTTTTTTGTTCAAGAGCAATCAGTTGTGTGTTCCTTGTTCTTCTGTGCGGGAGAAACTTATTCGTGATTTGCACAGTGGTGGTTTGGCTGGGCATCTTGGGCGTGATAAAACTTTGGCTGCTGTGGCTGAGTGTTTCTTTTGGTCGAAGTTACGTAAGGATGTTGATACTATTGTGAAGCATTATTTTGCTTGCGCTACCTTCCAAGGGTAGTTGCGAATCATCGGTTTGTACATGCCGCTACATGCTGACCTTATTTAGGAGGATCTGTCTATGGATTTTGTGCTGGGTTTGCCTCGTACACAGTGAGGTTGTGATTCTGTCTTTCTTGTGGTTGCTCGGTTCTCGAAAATGGCCCATTTCATTCCTTGTAAGAAGATTGTGGATGCTTCGAACATTGCCCGCCTTTTCTTTCAAGAAGTGGTTCATCTCCATGGCGCTCCTAAATCTATCACTTCTGATTGGGACAGTAAGTTTCTTGGGCATTTCTGGCGGACTTTATGGAAGCTGTTTGACTCACAGCTGAATTTTAGCAGTTCTACTCATTCGTAAACTGACGGACAGACAGAGGTGGTGAATCGTACTTTGGGAAACTTGATCTGTAGTATTTGTGGCGATCGTCCCAAGCAGTGGGACTTTGCATTGGCTCGTGCTGAATTTTCCTACAACAATGTCGTCCATCATTCTACCGGACGTTCACCGTTCTCCATTGTTTATACTAAGGTACCTCATCATGTTCTTGACTTAGCAGGTTATCCTAAGGCTGCTTTGAAGAGTGCTGCGGCAGAGAAAATGGCTTCCGATTGGCAAGCTGTTTATGCTGACGTGAAGCAGAAGATTGAGGAGTCGAATGCTAAGTATAAACAAGCCGCTGACCAGCATAGCCGTGAGAAGTTGTTTGCTGTGGGTGATGAGGTAATGGTCTTTCTTCATCGTGAAAATTTTCCTGTTGGTACTTGTAGCAAGTTGTAGCCACAGAAGTATGGTCCGTACTAGATTCTCATGAAGATTAATGACAATGTTTATGTGGTGAGGCTGCCAGACAGTATGGGCATTTCCAAAACGTTTAACTTGGCGGACATTCACAAGTACTACCCTTCTGATGAGGTGATTTATCCTGATGATGCTGTAAACTCTAATAATGAGACAAAGTGTTACTGAATAAGGATTACCAAGATGTTTATGCCAAAGGATGAGCGGAGCATGAGTGACAATTAGAGCAGCATGATTTTTAATGTTCAAAGGAATCTTTATAGGATAGAAATTGTTATGGATGAAATTAGCGAGGAGTAGTGCCTTGGTGTGAGGATCCTTTGCATTATGCCCTAAGGAGTTAAATTTAATAAGAGAAGAATTATCGTTGACAAATTTGGCAATAGAGATCATGTTAGTAGTAAGTTAGGCTATATTTGGTTGGAAGTAAAGTTTTTAATGGAATGGAATAGAATTGAACGGTTTATAATAAAATAGAATGTAAATGAATGTAATATTAAAAAATGGTTGTTTGGGAGGGATGAAAGGGTTCATAATATAATATAGTAAAATGTTGTTTAAATGAAGAGTTTATAATATAATATAATGTAAAGTTGTTTACATTTTACATTCTATCCTAGACGTCCCAAATTAGAGGTTTTTCATTTTTACTGTTTAGGATGAAAGGGGATATAATATGAAATCTTCTTCTTCCATTCTATCTTATTCTATTTCATTATAAAACCTTCTCCTAAACGATGGAATAATATTACACTCCATTCTATTCAATTATAAAACCCCAACTAAACATAACCTTAAGGAACAACTTAAACATCAGTAAGGTGAAGTGGACAAACTGGACTTGGAAAAGTAATTTTACTTATTCATTTATGATATTCTAACTTATATATTTTAATATAACAAATTTTAACCTTTTGATAAAATATACATTTCAAATTTAAAATATTTATAATTTGATTACAAAATTTTAAATTACTGATATTTATTTATAAATTAAAATTATCTAATGCATTAATGTAACATACATGTAACTATTTTTTTACCTTAATTAACTACAACATTTAATTTATAACAAAACATTTAACATTTTGTATTTTTCCAGTCAAATAACTAATTTTACTAATCCATTTTAACATTCCAACTTATATATTTTAAAGTTTTGTATACCGTGAATGATCATATTTCATTTCCTAACTTTTTCATTCCAAGTTTTTTTAAAAAATTTCATCCCAAATTTTATTGACTAATTTTGTTATTCATTTATGATATTCTAACTTATATATTTTAAATATAACAAAATATAACCTTTTAATAAAATATACATTTCAAATTTTAAATTTTATAATGTGATTACAAAATTTTAAATTAGCTATATTTATTTATACATTAAAATTATATAATAATATAACACGTTAGAATTAAACTAATTAAGTGGGCATTTAAATGCGCACTATCTATCTACTAGTATACAGATACACATTTTAAGACGAGAGCATCTGAGAACCATTGTCTTCTCCAAAAACAAAAAAAAGTCAAAGAGATATGGCCTAATATATGTCCGTATTCTAGACGGCATTCACAGTGGACAAAATATTTGAAAAAACGACAGGAACACTACAAAAGGAGTTTTGTTTTAAGTTTTTCTTTGATTCTCATCTTCAAGTCCCATTAGGGTTAGCAACCGCCTATCAAAGGTGATCTCTATAACATGTACAAGAGCCATTTTTCAAAAAAATGAAGAGGTAGAAAGTCAATTCCAAGAAGAAAAAAAACATCATTAGAGAATTAAAATCATCATCCAGAGATATCTTAGCATGAGCCATTTTCGTTTGAGTGTTATTTCAAAGATGATTATAGGCTAAATATGTTTTATATTTGAATTATTTGGAGCCCTAATAAATTCTTCTATGTTATGATCACTTTTAAGTTTTATACATGTTAACCTTAACACTAATCAATAATCATATATAAGTGACATCTTAAATTTGAATTTGGATTTACATGTAGAAGTAGTGGAACAACTTTTGCTTAAATATATATGCTTAAAATCTAGATATAACCCTTCTAATATTAGGCTAGCTTTTGTAAGATTTTAAAGAATTTGGTACATTCAGAGAGTAATCAATCATATAGATATATATATATATATATATATATATATATATATATATATATATATATATATATATTAAGGAATATGTGAATACATATTGATAGATGATACATCATTATACTAGGAAACTTTATCAATCCAAATGATAGATTCCTGTAAATAAATTAAGAACGAGAAGAAGTTAATGAGAAATTTAATTTAGATATTTATTCATATTAATTCTCTCAAGATTGTGTAAGTGTTTTAGTAGTGATCTAATTTAGTTGACATTTTATTTTATCTTTAATTAAATCAATCAAAATTTTATTTATTATTGAGTAAATCAATCAAAAGTATTTAATTATAAAAGTAATTATATATCAATCAACCTTTTAGATTGTGATTGTGTTCTTACTATTAGTCAAGTGTTACATCATACAAGCTTTTAGGCTGCTTAGAGACGAAGTGAAACAGGACATTTGACTTCAAATTTTTGTCAATTTCTTAACTTGTACATTGCTGGTTTTGATCCCCTACTTCAATTTCCGTGTCTACTATTCGTCGTCCTTCTTTTTCTTTGTGGGACCACCCTGAAAATCTCTGCAAACCATCCGTAGTATACGGTGATCACAATGTGCCCAACCAAAGAATCCAACAAGGAGTCCACAAGCATAACCTATTAGAATGGTTTCAAATTAATTTAAATTTGGAACTGGACTCTTCATCTTGTTCTCGTGGTCGGCCTCACATTTCGTGACAATGGATACCCGATAATCCGAATTTCCTTCAGACGAGCTGTTTTCAAATGTATCAATTGCTTCCCTCTTGGTATAGGCCTGAAGAGGCGTTATGGGACACGACAAAACAAAGAAGAAAGTCGAGTTGCTTCACCGCCAGAATCTGTCCGGAGAGATTGTTGTGAGACAGTCCGAGACTCGAGTGTGTAAGATTCACCAAGGAAGTTGGAATGCTACCACTTAGCTTGTTGTTCGAGAGGTCGAGGAAATGACCCGCTTAGGTTGCCAATGGCTTCGAATGTGTCCTTCAAATCATTCTTTGGAGAGGTCAACGACAAAGAAAGAATTCAGCATCATAGAATCTAATACACCGCCTTTGATTGTTAGTGATGGCGGTGAGTAAAAAATCTTGACCGAGCCAAAGTTTCTTGAAATTGCAGAGCTCAAGTCTTTGCGATATATGAGAGTTTCGTGCATCGATATTCTCATTGCACTCAATCGACAAAGTATTCTCACGGCAACCGACCAAAAATTATTATGAGAAAGATCAAGGATTTTAATTTTGGGAACATGGGATTTGTTCCATGACGACTTGCAAGTGTACCGAAGTGGTTAGATCGAGACTCGTAACTTTCAACCGTGGAAGCCCTCCCACCAATATGGGAAAACGCCAATGATTTTATTGTTTGATAGAACAAAAATTCTAGCCTCGTCTGCTTAGCCAAAGATCTTGGACCGGTCCTCTAATCGATTCAAAGGTAACATTAGATTCCTTAAACCGCAATCTATTGTATGTGTTTGCGGTATCTTGCCATGAAAATTGTTGCCTCCTAGACTAAGCCGCCAAGGAAACACAAATTGCCCAAACATCGTGGAAGCATGCCATTGAGATTGTTCTTTGGACGGTCAAGGAGATAAAGAGAACTCGATCGCAAATCGTAAGGGAATTTCCCTGTTAAGTTATTGTTCTTGGCGCCATAAATTTGGATGGATGGTGGCGGTACAGGGACTGGTCCTCGAAGCTTGTTATGGCTTATATTTAAAAAGCTTGTTCGAGACCATGGGAACACAACTGGGTTTTGTTCAAATCCTACGAGGAAGTTGTCAGAAAGATTTATGTACTCCAGAGTGTCTCTGCTTCTATTCCATAGCCATTCAGGTATTAGGCCATGGATGTTATTGTTGGACAAGTCCAGCCACAGCAACTGATTTTGATCTTTCAAAAAATGTGGAAAGCTGTTTAAATTGCACGATGCGAATGCCATGACAAAAAACTTCCCAGTTACATTAGCATGGAACTCGGTAAGCAGAGTCAGATTGTTTCCAGACAGTAGCAGTATTTTCAACTTTGTAAGCTTCAAAAACATGTCAAACTTCACTATGCCACTCAACTTATTATTAACCAGATCTAGAGTTTGAATGTTTTCGAGTTGGAAGATTGAACCTGGAATTGGTCCTTTCAGTTGATTGTATGCAAGGTCTAGATAAGTTAGTGCTGTCATTTCTGCAAGCCAGGGTGGTATTTGACCGGTTATCCGACAATTATGCAGCGATAAGGTATTAAGTTGGGTTAGATTAGCAAAATAAAATGGGATCTCACCACCTACGCTAATTCCACCGAGACCCAAAACAGTTAGACTAGTTTTCTTAGCAAGCCAAGACAAGGAAGAAAAATTCTTACTGTCAAAATAGTTTTCTGAAAGCTCCAAGTAAACCAACTTTTTGAGGTTTCCAAAGGAAGTTGGGATTGGTCCAGACATGATGCAATTTTGTATAGAAAATGTATGCAAGGAACCAAGATCACCAATTGATGCTGGAATCTGCCCGGAGAAATTTGTACTAGAAAGTTGGAGTACCTGAAGTGGAGAACTTGAGTTAAATTCAGGTAAATGACCTGAGAGGCCTTCATTTGATGACGAATAAGAATTTGCAGATTAGGCAATTTAATAACATCTTCGGAAGGTCACCAAATAATCCACAACCATATAGGCCGAAGTTTTTTAGAGAAGAAAATTTGCCAAGATCCGAGGTACATGAGACGTCATTGTAACAGTAACGAAGATCGAGATATTCCAGGTGGTTAAGTTCGAACTAAGCTACCAAAATCAGGTTTCTCGAGCATCGCCTCGACAAATCACCGTAATCGACAAGTCAAGAAGAGATAACTGGAAAGTTGAGAGATGTTGGATGGAATTGGACCGAAAAGAAAGACGTGGAGAGGTTGAGATGTGTTAGCGAAAGACGGCCTATTTCAGATGGCATTGGAGAGTAGTTGAAGTGGTTATGGGCGAGGTTCAGTGCCCGAGGTGAACCAGTGGAAAAGATCGCTCTGGAGTTAATGGAACCATACAAGCAACCGTTGCCGAGATCAAGACCAATGACACGTCCAGTGAGCTTATTACACTCAACACCATCCCACGAACAGCAATCACTTCCATCAATCTTCCAAGATTCGGTCTTTGGGTAAGTGAAAGTATCGTTGGAAGCACACATATCAGTAACAAAGCTCTCCCTGAATTGCAACAAGGCAGAGCTATCCTCATCATGACAGAGTGGAGGATTCACAAGAGAGGTGGGAGATGATAAGGAAAACAAGTTTATGACCATGAAGAGAAGTAAAAATGATTCTTCCATATTCTGACTCAGAAGTGTTGGGGGAACAAGAAGAACTGCCAGGCATTTATATGTGGTAATTTGCATTATTTTTGCCAAATATGTGAGAGCTGAAGTCCGTGAATAAGAGTCCTAACACGTTGTAGGCCCATGGAGAAAAGGGTTGATCAAGTACACCACTGAAAAGTCCCCCACGTGATGCTTGGGCAACTAGTTTCTTCATCGGAGAAAAGAAGTAAATGTTGAACACTTCCAAAAGTCATCGCAGCGTGCCTGGACCTGTTCTACTATTCTACTACATAAGCAAAGGCTTTAGATAAGGATATCCTATTATTCTGTTATACGCATCCGCTCATAATAACATGTAAAATTTACAGTTTAAAGAAAATAAAAGACTTCTTCTTAATTTTTGTAAAGAAGAATTCTATAGTAGTAGGTTAGATCTTTAATGCAACGGACCCTTCATTGAGATTTGAGTTTATCGTATATAGAGAATGAGAAGACTTTATGGGAAGACTTGATGGAAAGATTCCCTATTGATAATGATAAGAGGATGCGCCAATTGAAGAACGATATTGCTAATTGTAAGCAGCTTAGACAGATTATCCTATTATCCTGTTATATGCATCTGCTCATAGTAACATGTAAAATTTAACGTTTAAAGAAAAAGAAAAAGACGACTTCTTCATTTTTCTAAAGAATAATTCTATAATAGTAGGATGGATCTTTAATGCAATGGACCCTTCATTGAGATTTGAGTTTATCATATATAGAGAATGAGAATACTTTATGGGAAGACCTGATGGAAAGATTTGTTAGACATTTTTGCCACCAACGACAATTTTGTCAATGTTTCTTAAAGTTGGACTAACATTAATTGCAATTTTGGTTTTTACATAAATTACTGGTTAAGTTGCGTCATTTGATTCGGATAAAGATAATAAAGTAGCCCAATAAATGATCTAAATTAATGGATCAAAATCCGGGTGAAAAATGGGTCCGGATTAGTGTGGACCGGGTCCATATCGTCCTTGTGATGGGCCAATATGGAAGTTATATATAGGTTAGGTTTCCTGCAGTTGCTCAAGAGAACGTTCACGAACATAAGGTTCCTGACCAGTTAAGAAAGCTCGAAACGCTGAGAAAATTGTAGAAAGGCCTAGCTCGTGAGTCGGTGAGTGCTTTTCACTAAAGGACCCGGAAGATTCGGATACGTTTGGAGCTCGAAATCGACATCGAAATCCGAGATGGAACCGAATCCAGGTATTCCTCATTACTTTCGTTTTTAATCCTTTCACGTGATCCTAGGGTACGTAATAAGGTCTCCTCTACGCATTAACACATGGCATCAGAGCGGTTACGTGATCGGATTGCCGGAAACAAAGGTTTTTCGGTTTTATCTCTTTTGGTTTTCTTTTGTTTTTCATTCGTTTTTTAGCTTTTTTGTGTGATTGATTGCGTAAAAGTAGTATACATAAGGCTAGCTACGAAAAACGGGTCGAACGGAGCAAAAAACTGGCTCCCGGGACGTCGGAAATCACCTCCGGCATCGGAAGTGGAGAAGACCGCTTGACGGTGTTCTGGCGCGGGGCGCGATATCTAGATGGCGACGTGTCGCGAAGAGCTAATCGTGGCGCCATGCGCGCTGCGTGTCACGGTGCAACGACGCTGCGCACACGCGCGCAAACCCTCGTATGGAACGCAGCGGCGTGCATAGCACGCGCCCATCCCGGCTGTCCACGCGGACCACACGTGGCTGGGCGGATAGGTGACGCGTGTCGACGCGTGCTGGGCACGCGCCTCACAATCACCGAGCGTCTGCTCGTGGTGGCGCGTGACATACACGCGCCAAATGCATCCAAATCGCGTCGATCGCACAGACATCGATCGCAACGCTGCACGACGCCATCTGGCGATGTCATCTTGCCGACGCCATTCTGATACTCAAAAAACCTGTAATTTCAAATTTCCCGTAAAGCTTCCCAGGGGTGTTTTGGGTCAGTTTTCGGGTCCGGGAAATTTATAAAGTAACATTTTTCTATTTTTCTGGATTTATTACATTTGTAATAAATTAAAGTTTAACTCCAGAAAAATGAATTAAGGTATTTTGAATCTGATTTCGATTGAATTTTCATGCTTCGGACTTCGTATGAGGGAGATACATGAGGTGTCGTGTCTCGGGTCTCATTTTTAGTGTTCGGGATTGCATGATAATCAATCGGAAATAGGAATTGAGACATTCTGAAGCCATTTTTGAGTGAATTTTCGTGCAATAAATTTGCCATAAGGGAGATACGTGACATAGTCATATCTCAGGAGGTCGGTTCAGTATCCGGTGACGCACGATAGTCACTCTATTAAGATTTTTTGTTTACGAAAGTCTCAAATGAAGTTTTCGGAGAATGTATTCAGCACGTGTGTGTGACAATGAGATTGTGCATTCGGAGTTTTGCATTTATTAAGGTTGCATTGTCACATACAATATGCCCATAAAGAATGTGAGGATGACATAAAGATGTATCCCTTGTGTTTGCAGACCTTTTGGATGCTGGTGAGAATGTAGTCACCAAAGTGACCTTTCGAGTCAGTATTCTGAATTGTTTTGCTTACATGTTGGGAGATGTCTCTGATTTTATGTTTGGTTATTCTGCCCAAAGGTGTTGGCCTTGCATAAAATTTTGAGATGTACATAAAGGCATTAGATGGAGGAAGACTGTTGCTCAACCGATCTATTCACCCAAAGGTGGTAGTGTCAGGGGAGTTGATAGTCTATACTTCGATCGCTTTTATGTGTGAAAGTCTAATTGCATATATTATGTATTCAGCCCAAAGGTGTTTCATAATATGTGTTATTGGATTTTCAGGAAAGATACTATCAATGGCTTTAGTATCGATGTTGTCCTACATTTGTGCTGATTTAAAGATCATCATCATGAAGTCACCTTTTCAGTCAACCAAATTAGTGTCGCCATTGAAACCCTTGTTGGTTTCAATATAAAGCATTAAATAAGGTCAGGGGAGCTAGTTGATTTGCATCATGAATTGCAAGCTTGTTAGTTATCAATAAAGTTTGAGACCTAAAGGATTTTAGGATAAGGTTCAATGATTTGATGACTTGCTCAATTGCATAAAGGGTCCCTCAGGGAAAAAGGTTGACTTTGTGTTACCTTTTCTCCCGTATGCTCGTATGATACATTTTGAGTGATAAAGACAATTGTAGCTTATGATGATAAAGAGTTCCATCAGAAAGTTGTCATAACCATCTTCCTGTGTAAAAACCTTTATAAAATGGTCTATGAGGTAAAATCTGTAGGGTCCCAGGATCCAAACAGTATTGACATGGTTTGTGAGTTATGCAGATCAATATATGGTTTACAGTAAATATCCTGAAAGTGATACCTTACACTTGGGGTAAGATTATGACCTTTTCCGGCTTCTTGGAAAATAACGTTACATAATGCCAGTACTATGAAGTTGAGGGGAGTTAAGGGGAGCAAGTTATCTTCCTATCACAGCATAAGGATGGTAAATTGCTCACATCAAGTCACTTGATCATGTTGTATGAGATTAAGCAACTTTTGGTCAAGAACCTTGACATAAGGACCATAGTATACCATCTTCTGTCCTAGGTATTCAGATTTACCAGGACATATCTCAACACTCATCAGATCTCTCAAAGATTGCATACATTGAGTATGTGTTACTAAGGTTTAATACGGTTAGCTGTAAACCTGTTGTAACATCTGTCTCTTACAGTGAGAGATAATCTTTGGTACAGTACCCAAAGCATAAAGTAAAGAGAGATTATGATGGATGTTTCGTATTCTAGTATGGTGGATAACTGATGTATGCTTGGCTATGTACTAGATAGGACATTGCATTTACTGTTTGACTGTTTGGTCAATATCTGGTTAATCCAGTTATCGACTTTCAGAGTACAGTCAAGTGAGTATTAAGATAGTTGAAGGAATTAAGGATTATAAGTTGACATATAGTAAGGTCAACAGACTGAGCCTTATAGGGAATTCAGATTTGAAGTTTGCTATGTGTTCGGATAATAGATAGTTCACTTAAGGTTACAGTTCAAGTTTGCAGATGGTACATTGTCGTAGAAGTGTGTCATAGAGACACGTGTAACTTCCTCAATTAGGCATGCAAAGTGCGTGTCAAGAGGCTACTTCGCAGACGGTTTAACTCAGAAATTTAATTTATGAGTGGTCTGTGGTCCATTCAGTGGCTAGACCCAATTGGTTTTATTGTGACATTCTTCTTACAATGTTGTTTCATAACAACGAAGAATATCACAGGGTCATAGCAGTTAAAGATCAATTATTTGGTCATAAAGGTGTTGACATGAAAAGTGACATCAAGGTTCGAAGCATTTAAGGACTGAGGAATTCTAAGTCGATCCTTTGACTAAAGGACCTCACCCACTTGTGTTTGTCACACAGGTATACAGTATGGGTGTTTAGATGTCGTAAGACACTGCCTGTTAAGGGATCGTTAGGTTTGCTCCATGTACATTTGTACATTTTGAAGTATTATGATAGTATGATGGTTATGATAGAGATGATCATCATTTATCCTCAGTATTACGTGTCATCATACATCGTCATAGTACATGTAAAAGTCTTAAGATTTGTGTCAATCTTAAGCATTTGAAGGTCATTGGGCATATATACAGATTGACCTTGTGCCTATGTCATTTAGACACATAAAGTTTAACATAGCTAGCTATAAAGTTTGACATGCCATAGGGGGATATAAGTTTTTAATCCCATAAAGGTTCTCTAATGCAGTTTAGCATTTAGTTGGAGAACATAAAGGATTTCTCTAATGTTGTTTAGCATAAAGCCAGAGAAATTGAGACAGACAAACGAAGATGATACAATTTAGATCATAAAGGTATCATCGTAGTTTGCCACACTTCATTTTCCCATTCATGTTAGTGGGGTATTAGGTATTTATAATTGTATTGGATCTGTGTCACATATGACACATGCATTTGATACTTTTCGGTACCGAAAGCCCTGCGGGACAAAATGATGGACTTTCGTTATCTTTGGATCAAATGTTTATTTTTCAAAACTTAGTCGACTATACAGTTGCGTGGCTTAATCGGGTTTTTAAATTGTTTTTCAACTAGAGTCTACTGCAATTAATGATAGTACAAAAGGGAGATTGTTAGACATTTTTGCCCCCAAGGGCAATTTTGTCAATGTCTCTTAAAATTGGACTAACATTAATTGCAATTTTAGTTTTTACATAAATTACCGGTTAAGTTGTGCCATTTGATTCGGATAAAGATAATAAAGTGGCCCAATAAATGATCTAAATTAATAGGTCAAAGTTTGGGTGAAAAATGGGTCCCGATCAGTATGGACTGGGTCCATATCGGCCTTGTGATGAGGAAGTCTGATATAGAAGCTATATATAGGTTAGGTCTCCTGCAGTTGCTCAAGAGAACGTTCACGAGCATAAGGTTCCTGACCAGTTAAGGAAGCTCGGAACGCTGAGGAAACTGTAGAAATGCCTAGCTTGTGAGTCGGTGAGCGCTTTCCACTAAAGGACCCGGGAGATTCGGAAACGTTTGGAGCTCGAAATCGACATCAGAATCTGAGATGGAACCGAATCCAGGTATTTCGCATTACCTTCGTTTTTAATCATTTGACGTGATCCTGGCGTACGTAATAAGGTCTCCTCTACGTACTAACAAGATTTCCTATTGATAATTGTTAATGATATAGTTTATCTCATTCAAATTTCTTATCCTCATCATGTACATGATATATTTCTGTTTAAGTTAAACTCTTATTTATCTTGTACATAGCTAGTTAGATAGATTCAAACTAGCAATTTAGTGTTATCCAAAGTACTCTTGTACTTGTATATATACGTTTCACTATTGTAATACAAGAAGTTAATTCTTACCTGTCTACAATCACAATAATGATATAAGGATGCGCCAATTGAAGAACAATATTGCTAATTGTAAGCAGTTCAGACAGATTATCCTATTATCTTGTTATACGCATCCGTTCATTATAATATGTTAAATTTAAAGTTCAAAGAAAAAGAAAAGGACTTCTTCTTAATTTTTCTAAAGAAGAATTCTATAATAGTAGGATGGATCTTTAATGCATTGCCTTCATTGAAATTTGAGTTTACCGTATATAGAGAATGAGAAGACTTCATGGAAAGATTCCCTATTGATAATGATAAGAGGATGCGCCAATTGAAGAACAATATTGCTAATTATAAGCAGTTCAGACAGATTATCATAAGTTACGATATGTGGAATTGAAAACTGTGTGAAGAATTGGTAGGACATACTAAGAATCATGTTTGCATGTGCACAAGATGCTCGTGTGACGTAGTGGCATAGTTAGACCAGAAAAGAGAAAAGGAGAAAACCTGTCAGTTTTTAATGGGTCCGGATGATGTAATATTTTGGACGACGCATTTCAATATCTTGAGCGTGGTTCCATTCTCGAGCCTAAATCGCGCTTACTTGATGATCTTGGCTAAATAATGCCATAGAAAATATGGCCAAGACATAGGACTAATGCTCTGAAGCCATGGGCTTTAAGGCGTAGGCAGGGTTCTACTGGTCTAACAATTGGTGGAGTTGGCAAAGCAAAACAAGCAGAGATTAACAACCTTACAAATCGGGAGTGGGTTGCCTTACGAAGTCTGCTAAACAATCAGGTGACTAAGTAGGGGGGATTGAACATTTGATTGGTAAGTTATATGCTACAAAGTGGATAATTGAAACAAGTGTGTCAGACTGTATGACGAGCACACTAGATCTATAGTGCAATATTTAGAAGATAACACCTTGTTCAGTAAGACTTCCAAATGAAGAATGTACAGATGTTGTAAAGGAGGGAGACATTATTTTTGGCAAGTAAGTCTTAGTGTCTATTTGGTTCAGCCTTTGGAGAGTGAATACGCACTTTTTTCCCATCACAAAAACTTTTTTTAAGAAAAATAACTATTTAGCTGTAAAATGGAAAAGCATTTTTTTTAGTAGATATAGCATTTTTGGTAGCCAAAATATAGCTTTTTAAGAAGCTCAAATTTGGAACTTCTAAGAAAAACACTTTTTTAAATATATTTTTCAGATCAATTAATAAGCCTATGTTTTTACTCCTTTTTGCCCTTATGTTTTACAAATAATTTCCATAATACCCACAAACTCATCTTCACATTTATTTTGAGATTTATATAATATTATTTGACTTTTTTATATGTTTTAATATTTATTTTTATATTAGTTTTACTTATGTTATAATCCATATAAAAGATTTGGTTTGACCATTTATGTTTCATATGGTTTAAAATTACATAATAATTAATATATTATGCTTTGTATATTGTTTAATATACTTTAAATAATTTTTATATGCATAAATAATTTTTACTAAAAATAAAATATAGTTAAAATTAATAAAAGTATTTTTATTTTATGTTGTCAAACAGTCCACTGTATGAAGCTTTTTCAAAAAAGTTATTTTTTAATTGACAGCCAAACAGTCAACTGGCTTCTTAAAAAAGTTCTTCTAAAAAAGACTCTACTAACAAAAGTTGTACTAATATAAGCTTATCCAAATAGATACTTAATCATATTGTATATATTCCTTGTAATTTAATTTATGTGTCTCAACTTCTTACGGAGTCTATTTATCTCGTGCAATTCACCAACAAATTTTGTGTCATTCAAGACTGCACTTTGAGGATCCTGATCGAAGCAAGTGAACAGTGAGAAGGGCTATACTACTTAAAGGGGACGGCCCCAACTCGTACGCATCAGTCAAGTGGCGACAAATGTAACAATTTATGACATCTCAGACTTTTTGTATGCATCAAATGAAGTAGTAGAAATGCTTTCTATTATTAAGAGTACTAGAAAAAATAGCAGTTGTGATGTTTGTTTTAAGGCCAAACAGTGTCCTAAAATATTTTTTCTAGTGAAAATAAAGTAGATAATAGTTTTATTTAATTCATTGTGACTTGTGGGGTGTACTTGTATCTTGAGGTGCTGTATTTTTTTTAATAGTTATAGATGATTATTCTCGGGCAATGTAGATTTATTTATTGCTAAAAAAAAGTGAAGTTGGACAAATTTTAAAGAATTTGTGTTCTATAGCTTGTCAACAATTTAATAGATAAGTCAAAGTTAGGAGATTTTAACTACAGGATATTTGGTTAATCAGACCCTTTTTTTTTACGAGATGTTATTTGGTCAAGTGTCTTCCTATGATCATTTACGAAATTTTAGCTACTTATGTTATGTCAAAATCAGTTGCAAAATAAAGATAAATTTGTCAATCATAGTAGGAAGAGCTATTTGTAGGAAATTCTTACGAGAAAAGGTTGGAGATTATATGATATTGAGAGTGGTGAATATTTCATATCTTAGGCGTAGTTTTTGTGGATCAAGAATTTCCTTATGCACATGTTGCCCTTGCAACACCAAAGACAAACTTGTGACTGTTAAAAATAGCGACGATAATTTTATTAATAAAAGGACTCAAATACAAAACTTTAGACACCGAAGGTAAACAAAAATAGAAGGACGAAGAACGAAACCCAGACGCACTACACTTTAGGACACTTTTCTCTCTCTAGAACTCACTTTTCTCTCTTTTTTTGGTGGTATTACAAAATAGTGTTAGGATTGCCTATTTATAGGCATCCATCACCAACCTACATGCAAGTTGCTAGAAGACTCTAGACTTGTCAACTTGCATCGCCAACTTGCCATCTTGCCAACTTGTATCGCCAACTTGCCAACTTGTATCGCCAACTTGCTAACTTGCATCTCCAACTTGCCAACTTGCCATCTTACTAACTTGTATCACCAACTTGTACAAGTTGCAAGAAAAATCTAGATTTGCAAGTTGCCCAATTGCAAGATTTTTCCAGTTTTTTTACATATCTAGAGTTTTCTACAAGTCTCTAAAATTAGTTGGTGATTTCTAACACTCCCCTCACCAACTAATTTCTCTTCAAAGTTTTTCTTGAGATTATCCTAAGCTGCTTGTAAAACTCTTCATGTTTTGTTCCGCTGAGACCCTTTGTGAATATATCTGCAACTTGATCTTCTGTTTTGATGTACTTCATTTTTATATCGCCTTTGAGAACTTTTTCTCGAATATAATGATAATGTACCTCCACGTGTTTTGTCCATGCATGGAATACTGGATTCTCCGCTGGTAGTATTGCTGACTGGTTATCACATAATAGCTCCACCGAGTAGTCTGTTGGTTGATTTAGATCTTTTAATAACTGTATGGGCCATGTGCATTCTTGAGCTGCCATTGTTGCGGCTCTATACTCGGCTTCTATACTTGATAAGGACACCGTTGGTTGTCTCTTACTGCACCAAGAGATTGCTCCTGAGCCAATGTTGAATATGTATCCACTTGTTGATCGCCTTGTGTCATAATCTCCAATATAGTTGGCATCGCAATACCCTTTAACCTAGCATGTACTATCTCTCTTATATAAGAGACCATGGTTAATAGTATTCTTGACATACCTTAAGACTCTCCGTACTGCTTCCAAGTGAGGCTTCTTTGGATTTTGCATATATCGGCTAACAACTCCAACTGAGAATGCGATGTCTGGTCTTGTCAGTGTGAGATAGATTAGATTACCCACGAGAGATAGATTAGATTGCCCACGAGCTGTCTGTACATCGTGTTATCTTGTAAGTCTTTTCCTTCCATAGCTCGAAGTTTTGCATTTACCTCCATTGGAATTGATATTGGTTTGCAATCTAACATACCAAATCTTTCTAGAAGATCTTGTGCATATTTTTGCTGGCATAAAAACAATCCATCTTTTGTGCGCTCCACCTCTAAACCAAGAAAGTGTTTCAACTCACCCAATTCTTTCATCTGGAAACGAACCGAGATATTTTCTAGAATTTGTCGTATCTCTCCTTCATCATCTCCTATGATGATTAAATCATCCACGTATACCAAAACTATGGCCAACTTATTACCTCGTGTCTTCACGAATAAGCTTGAGTCTGCAGGCGTCATCTTATAATCATTTTGAACAAGGAACTTTCTAATGTTACCATACCATGCTCGTGGTGCTTGCTTTAAACCATAGAATTCCTTCTTCAATTTGTAAATGTAGTTTGGATAATCTTTACTCTTAAAACCTTCAAGTTATTCCATATAAATCACTCGATCTAACTCTCTATGTAGGAAGACATTCTTTACGTCCATTTGCCAGAGTCTCCATGACTTGTTTGCGGCAAGTGCTAGAAGCACACGAACAGTTGTAATCTTTGCCACTGGATTAAACGTCTCCTCATAATCTAACCCATACTTCTATGAAAAACCACGAGCCACTAGTCGTGCTTTGTATCTCTCAACTGTTCCATCTGATCGAGTCTTTTTCTTATAGACCCATTTACACGAGATGGGTGTTACCCCTTCAAGCTTTGGCACCAAATCCCAAGTTTTATTTTGTTTTAATGCTTGAATTTTCTTGTCCATTTCCTGTTGCCATTCCTTGCTTTGTGATTCTTCTTTATAACCAGCTTTTTCAGACCAATTTCCTCTATTATCGCTGCATTTGCATATTTTGGGTTTGGCTTTCTTTGTCTAGTTGACCTTCGTGGTTGAGGCGATGGCTGTTGAACATCTTCTTCAAAGTCCTATATCTGACTTGGCCTTATTTCTTCTGGAGTTGAATGATGGATTCCTGTTTGCTATGGGCTTTTCTCTTCTGATAGCCTCATCTCCATGGACTCTTCCTCACTTGGTTGTGTAGAATCAATTCTAGACTCTTCAATTGGTTGAGTCTTATCAACCTCTGTAGATTCTTCTAATCGTTGTTGTAGTTGCTCCTCTATTTCTTTTGAATATGGTAATAATACATCTTGTGGTGACCACCAAGAAGACGCCTCATCAAAGATAACATTCCTGCTTACGTAGCATCGTCCTGTAGTCGGGTCACAACACTTCCATCCTTTACGACGGCTATCATATCCAACAAATATGCATCGTATTGCTTTTTTATCAAATTTGCTTCGTAGGTGATCTGGTACAAATACGTAGTACATACATCCAAACACTTTAAAGTACCCTATTGAGGGTTTGACCTTTCGAAGATTTTCATACGGTGAGGTCCCCAATTTTGCTTGAGGTAATCTGTTAATCACGTATGCTGCTGTCTTCATACCTTCAGCCCAAAATCTTGCTAGTACATTCTTTGCATGTAGCATACTTCTGCATATCTCTATCAGGTAACGATACTTTCTTTCTGCTACACCATTCTGTTGTGGAATACTTGGACAAGTCAGTTGCCTCCTAATCTTATGTTGTTGCAAATATTGTTCGAATTCTTTTGAAGTGTACTCTCCACCATTATCTGTGCAAAGGCATTGTATCCTTCGTCCTATCTCCTTTTCTACTTTTACTTTAAACTCAACAAACTTACTCAATGTCTCTGACTTTTCTCTCATAAAATCGACCCACACATATCTAGAAAAATCATCAATAAAGGTAACCATGTACCTGAATTGGCTAACGGACGGCTGGTTTACTGGCCCAAATACATCAGAGTGTATTAACTCCAGGGGTACTTTAGCTCGATACTCTGACTCTTTGTATGGTAATTGATGTGCTTTTCCATATTGACATCCTACACATACAATGTCATCTCGGACATCTAGATTTGGAAGCCCTCTGAGCAATGATTTTTTCATTATCTCCTTTAGCTTCCCATAGCTTACATGTCCTAGTCTTGCAAGCCATAAATCAGTCATCTCATTTTTCCTTGTCTTATCTGTGTATGCTGTTTTTGCTGACATTACATAGACGGACTCCACTCTTTTTCCTTCCATCATGGGTCGACCGATAATTTTTAACTCCTTGAATATTTTGACGTCATTTGGTCCGAACAATACAAAGTTTCTTGTTGACGTCATTTGAGATACAGATAGAAGATTCTTTGACATACCTTCCACATGGTAGACATTCTGCAGTTGCACTGGCCGCTGACTATGACGAGGAACAATGATGGTACTGTCAATATGTGTTATTGGCAATTTTGAATTATTGGCAGTTACCACCACTTGCTCTCTTTTATACTTTGATGTCCACATCAATTTCTTTTTGTCACCTGTCATATGATTGGAGCAGCCGGAATCAACAATCCTGTAACATCCCGGTTCCTGCGGGAAGGGTAAAATAGTAAATATGAGTGGTCAGTGAGAGGTTAGAAATGCGATTACATGTTCATGCATGTGACATATATATATATATATATTGTGAAAAATGAATTTGTTGCACATGGAAATAATTGTACATGCATACATTGACTTTCCCGGTAGATTTGGTCATACTTATGAGTGAATGTTTTGAGAATTGTAGGTTATTGATCTTGAAAATTTATTTGGAGAGTGGCATTATTGATTTTGTAATTTTGGAGCATTTTAGGAAATTGTTCTGAAATTTTTCGGGGATAAATCCCGGACTAGAAAAAATACCGAGTGGCAGACTAACTGATAACTGGTAGTAGAATTTATTGTCTATGGTTATAGGAATTTTGACAAGTGGAATTTATGGGAAATTCGGCTTGAAATTGATTAATGGAGAAGGGTTGTTGGGAGCTTGACACGTGGCATTAGCATAGCCATGTATTGATTGTAATTAACCTAAGTATACATTGAATTGAAGCCACCCTTCTTGCCACTCACGACACCCTCTCTTCACATGTTATTTGGAGTCTTGTTTTGGTGAATCTCTTCTCTTCTTCGTGGCTTTCTCTCCCTCTTGTTCATGTGTTGTGATTTTCTTCAACTTGAAGCCTAGTTTCCATCTCTTCCTTATTCTTTCATCTTGCTCTCTTCTTCTTACTCTTCATAAAGACCAACCCTTTCCCTTGGATGATGATGATCGATGGTGATGGTTGAAACTAGGTCTTGGTAATTCCCTTGAAGAATTTGAAGATTCAGTGGCTTGATCAAGTAAGTTTCATGCTCATGTCATAGATATGGTATAAGTGAAGTTAGATGATTGTGAAAGGCTTGTGTATGTGTTTTAATTTGATGCTAATATTTGTGCATGTTGTGTTTTGAGTGTGTATGTTGAGCCTAATTTATGGAAATTTATAGAGAGAGTTAGAACTTTGGATGATTTGTTGAAGAAGGGATTGGATGAGTATACATTTGAGTATGCATTGTTTTTTATTGTGTTAAATTATGGCTCATGAATTGTTTGTGAATGGTTGCTTGACTTGAATTGAGTAGTGATTTATGGAAAAAGGAATGGAAGTATTGATCTAGGGATAAGATAGTTTAGATGAGTTGAATGTTAAGATTGAATGATTGAAGTGAAAATTTGGAATTTTTGCAATAGTTTGATTTTTGACTATGCTATTCATAATTGTGTCTATAGTTGGCAAATTGAGTTGAGGTTTAACTTAAAATGAAATTAGAGGAAATTTGGTTATAACTCTTATGAAGATATTGTTGTGATTTTGATCTTGAAGGGTTTTAAATGTTGTCATGAAGGAAGGAAATTGAATGTTGAGATTGTTGTGAATAAAAGTGTATGATTGTGTTTCAATTTGAGTGTTTTGATGACATTTTGAGTGTTTTGATGAAATGAGAGATATGACTTGTGTATGAACGGTTTTTGTCATTTTGAATGAATGATGGTTGAGCTTGAAGTGTTTAGAATGTAGAATTACGGTATGAAATGAAAAGAGAATTGAAAATTGGAAAAAATAGATGATGTTAAGATTAATGGATGAAATGAGTTGAGAATTGAGGAGTTAATGAAATTAAATTGATGTTTGTTATTTGTTGTTATGAAGTGGTTTGATGTTAAAAGAGATGAATTTGAGAAGGTTATAGATTTATATGATGAAAGAATGAAGGTAGGAACCATGGAAGAGGCTTTGGAGGAGGTTTGTGGGTTGTGTGTCCGTTAAACGGACATGGGAGTCCGTTTAACGGACCTTTTAGGGTGTAAAAATACCCTTGGGACAATGTGTGTCCGTTAAACGGACATGGGAGTCCGTTTAACGGACCTTCTCAGGTGAAATGGGGCTGTTTTGTCGATTCATGTCCGTTAAGCGGACATGCAGGTCCGTTTAACGGACATTCACGGGACATTGAAAGAGATTGATCAGAAGTAAGTGTGAGAGTCTATTAGAACAATGTCAATGGGGATAGTTTTACTGCGCATAGTTCAATTTTTTTGACCACATTTGGACTTATAGGATTCCAAATGAGATTATTCTTCTTTTAAAGTAAACTAGAGAAATAGGGCTACAAATCATATGAAGAAGTGGAATTTTGATTTAATCTCTAAGATGTTCAAATTCTTGATGGAAGTTGGTATAGTACTTAAGCACAGTCCGAAAGTGTTTGGGGCATATCCCCCAATCTACTAAGCCAAATTGAGCGATTTTGGGGTCAATAAAATCGTAAGACATAGAGGAACATTTTTTTATAAGAGAGTGTGATCAAATTATGTTATCTTCACTTGCCAATGTTAGTACGAGTCATAGACCCGAAAGTGTGATTTAGAAAAAGATGAGTTTTGTTTTGAGAATGGCTTTACAAAGAAAGTGATGGAATGATACCCGGAATTGTCATGCATGTATTGTACATCTTTCCTTCCATTCATGTGCATTATTAAACATCGATACTTGTGCAAATTGTGATATATATATATATGTGTGTTATTTGGTTATAGAGGAGCGACTGGAACGTCAACCCACAGAAGTTACCGGACCTTCCAGGCACTAGCTTTGGGAGCAGTGGTGAGTAACCTAGATAGGTTTCTCAATTATTATTGTTTACTGTGGTAGATAATGGTGGGTTTTGTGTTTGTGTATGTTGTGGATTCCGGACAGAAGGTCCGATGTATTGGAGATATGACATAGAAGTGTGATCTGGTTGTGAATCTGTGCATTCTGTGCATTTACTTGTTTTAATGTGACATGTTTACTGATTGCGATACGTGTACTGTTTAATTGGGACATATGCATTTCATATATGAATGCATGCACAGATAAAGACAGTTGTGACCGGAGTAGCCACCGAGAGCTAAAAGCTCACCGTATTGGGCCTCGAGCCCACATTGATTCAGAGCCACAGACTCACCGCTTAATATGCCCTGATTGGGACAGTACAGGCGCTCGGTCACAATACCGAACTAAAATGGAAACATGTCATATGCAATGCATACATAATTGATTGAATATTGTGAATGGGTGACAGGCCAAAATGCCTTATTCATTTGTGATTTACTTAAATATCCTCATGTGGTACTTCTGAATGTGTTAGTGTGCAATATTATGCAATTTGCTTGAATGTTGCATGAATTGGGTAAACCATCGATGATGGTTTCTCGCTGAGTTCGCAAAACTCATCAAAATTGCAATGATGTCTTTTTAGGACCGATAGGCGACTTTAGCATCTGAGTGGCTCCACTATTGTGTAGAGTGTGTTTAAAGTGAAGTCATGGTGCAAAGGTTGGTCAGCTGGGCTTTTTGGATGGCATAGTTAGATTTTTCATAATTTCCTCATCCTTGTAGTGCTTTTGTAATAGATTTTGTGGATGGACATTGTATTAAAGATTGAAAGACGCTGTAACCTTTTGTCTTGAGAAATGAAACGAGGAAAAAGGAAGTTTTAACAATATTGTGATTTTCATATAATGCTTAATGAGTAATGAATGTTATGATGCCATAGGAAGTGACTATAGTGAATGAACGTAGCGTGCTCTTATCATGGGGTATGTATCGAAATGACCTCCGGGCATCCCGATGCGTACTCTGTGGTGAGGGGGCGTTACTAATCCAATCATCTTTATAGTTGATTTGATTTTCATCAACAACCGTGAGTGCCATCTCCACCTTTGATATTGCACCACTTTTCTCGCATATTTCTTTAGGATTTTCCACTACTGAAAATGATGCATGGAAATCCCATTCTTCTTCACTATCCTGCTATGTCGATGTGGCAGCATTTCCTTTCATGCATTTTGGCCTCCAACAATCTCGAGCGTAATGACCCTTCCTTCTGCAATTATAACACCTGTCTTCTTTCTGAGTATTTTGTTTATTGTTACGACTTGTATTTTGGCCTTGACGAGCTCCCCCTTGCTTGAAGCTCCCTCTTCGTTGGCGACCTTGCCAACCTCCTCGACCTCTCGAGGTTTCCTCTGTCACGTTACTTCTCGTGACTTTCCCTTTTCCTCATTTATTGGTGGAAAGGGCTTCTTCTTTAATAAAGACTTTAGACATTTGTTTATCTAAAGCTTCTTGATTGGCTAAGATATTTTCTAACTCTATCAAGGTTGGTTCCTTTGCCCAACCTCGAGTAGTCGTAATAATACCAAGAAATTTTGGGCGTAGCCCATGTACAATAATTCTCCTCATTCTTGTTTCAGTTATAGCATTAGGAGGATCTAACTTAGAAATTTCTTGGCATAAAGATTTAACTTTAGTAAAATATTCACTTATAGTCATCTTGTGTTGCGAGATCGACAATAACTCGTTCTCTAGGTGCTGGAGCCTAGCGTCGTTGGTGCGTGCATACAACTGGGTGAGAGTGTCCCATGCATCCTTCGATGTCTTTGCGTCCTTTATTTGCTGAAGTATGTCGTCTTCTAACGTTACCGATAATACGTACATGGCTTTACCTGCTCTAATTTTCCACTTCCTTAACTCTTCTTCTAATGTTGGAGGTTGAGTCTCGTTTCCTCTGACAATACACCATAAATCTTGTCCTAGCAGATAAAACTGCATACGAGTGCTCCATGTATTATAATTGTTATTGTTTAATTTTTCCATACCACTAACAGTGGTGCTCATGTCTGCCATAATTACTCGATCCCTGATCGAATGATTTCGCAATCTCAGATTGTGACTAAATTTTGACAGAATCTCAGCTAAGACACGATCCCTGATCGTAAAAAAATTTAGACAATGGAGCAACGACTCTAGACGACACAACCTTGCTCTGATACCACTTGTTAACAAATAATGATGATAATTTTATTAATAAAAGGACTCGAATACAAAATTTTAGACACCAAAGGTAAACAAAAACAGAAGGACAAAGAACGAAACCCAGACGCACTACACTTTAGGACACTTTTCTCACTTTTCTCTCTTTTTTTGGTGTTATTACAAAATGGTGTTAGGATTGCCTATTTATAGGCATCCATCACCAACCTACATGCAAGTTGCTAGAAGACTCTAGACTTAATTGCTTCACCAACTTGCCAACTTGCCAACTTGCCAACTTGCATCGCCAACTTGCCATCTTGCTAACTTGTATCACTAACTTGCCAACTTGTACAAGTTGCAAGAAAATTCTAGATTTGCAAGTTGCCCACTTGCAAGATTTTTGCAGTTTTTTTTACATATCTAGAGTTTTCTACAAGTCTCTAAAATTAGTTGGTGATTTCTAACAGTGACTTTTGAATAGTACTTTCATTGGGAGTTTATATGATGAAATCCTTGGTGATGGTCTAGTCATTGAGGATAGTGCGGGTGCTTCTCGTAAGGTGGAGCATGTGAGCGAAACTAGTGCTCGCTACTCTTAACATCACATATAAGCCAGATAGTAGGAAAAATGATGCTAATGTGGATATACAATAGAGCAACATTGCTACTGAGGAGATGGCTTTAAGTTGTGGGCTTTGAGATCATTGACCACCATTATATTTGAAGAACTATGTCACTTATGCTATAAGATGTTTAACTTCGTCTAATTAAGTTCTTATGTATACCTTACCCTTTAGTACATATGCAAATTGTGATAATTTTTCTTTGTAACAAAGAATTTTTTTGGCAGCTATTATTATAAGAAAGGAGTTAACAAACGTTTCCAGATTAATGAAAGAAATGCTTTTGCAGAAAGCAATGCGGACAGAAATTTAAGTCCTAAAGAACAATGGCACGTGGATTTTAGAAGACCCTTCCTCTTGAAAGGGAGTTGTTAGATGCAAATGAGTATACAAGATCAAGTATAACTCAGATAGGACAATTAAGAGATATAAACCTCGTTTTTATAAAGTAGAGAATAATCTTCTATAGTAAGATAAAAAAAGTAGAGAGTATTTTTATTTGATTCATTGTGACTCATGGGTTCATATTATGTACCTGCATCTTATGGTGTTGTATTTTTTTTCTTACAGTTATAGATGATTCTTCTTATACAGTATGGATTTATTTATTGGCCAAAAAGAGTGAAGTTGGACAAATTTTAAAGAAATTGTATGCTACAGCCTGACATCAATTTAAAAGATTATCAGGATTGATAATGAAACCAAATTTATCTGCTTGAATATTTTTTTTCTTAAACATGATGTCTTGCATCAATCCTACGTATTGGAACGCCCTAACAAAATGGACTTATAAAGCTAAAGCATCATCATATTCTTAATATGATGTGTGCCTTGAGATTTCAGACTCATCTTCTTATAGATTTTACCATGAATCTATTTTAACTGCACGATATTTGATTGATTAGCCCCTTCTTTGATTTTAAGTGGAAAGACACTTTATAAGATATTGTTTGGTTAAATGCCTTCCTATAATCATTTGTAAGGTTTTAGCTACTTGTGTTATGTCATAATCAGTTGCGAAACAAAGATAAATTTGTCAATTATAGTAGGAAGTGCATATTTATAGGAAATTTTTATGAGAAAGGGATGGATATTATATGATATTGATAGTGGTTAATATTTCATATCTTAAGACGTAGTTTTTATGGAGCTAGAATTTCCTTATGCACAAGCTGCCCTTGCAACATCAAAGACAAACTCATGACTTTTGGTTAGCACTTCTGTTAGCGGTTTATATGATGAAATCCTTAATGATGATCTAGTCTATGATGTTGACAGAATTGAAGTGAGTGAGGATGGTGTGGGTGCTTCTCATAAGGGAAACATGTGCGCAATACTAGTGAGCGCACTAATCTTAACGTCACATATAAGTCAGATAGTAGGGAGAATGATGTTGATCTGGATGTAGAGTAGAGCGACATCGCAACTGAAAAGATGACTTTAGGTCGTAGGCTTTGAGAATGTCGACCACCATCATATTTAAAGAACTATGTCACACATATTATAAGATGTATAGCCCTTATATTGATTCGTTCATCTAATTGAAGTTCTCATGTATACCTTACCTTATATTACATTATATGAATTGCGATAATTTTTCTTTGCAACAAAGAAATTGTTCGACAGTTATTACTATAAAAAGGAGTCAACATTTTTTTAGATCAATGAAAGAACTGAATTTGTAGAAAACAATGTAAAAAGAAATTTAGGTCCCAAAGAACAATGGCACATGGATTTTGGCAGACCTTCCTCCCAAAAGGAAGTTGTTAGATGCAAATCAGTATACAAGATCGAGTATAACTCAGATAGAATAGTTGAGAGATATAAAGCTTGTTTGGTTATTCTAAATAACAATCACGTTGAGAGATTGGCTTATAATAAGATTGTTGTGCCTATTGCCAAGAGGTGGTCTTGAAATATTTGTTTATGATTAAAATGGCAAGGAGTTGACAAGGCATTTTAAAGCCAATATAAGTATATGTTAAACACCATTGTTGAATTTGATTTGTTGGGCAGTCGTCTTATTGTTTTTATGGAGAAGAACCACAAGTTAACATTATCTGACATCACACTTCTTCATGATCTAAAGCCCTACTTTCATCTCATTAAACAACTAAATTTCTTGATTTTCACTAGGCTTAAGTTATGTTATTATGTTCATGTGTTGGCCTAGTTCATGCAGCAATTGCGCATTGCGAAGCCGCTTTACATGCTATACAATATTTGAAAGGTAATTTAAGTCAAGGGTTTTTACCTCGCGCATATAATGATCTTCATCTCTATGCTTTTTATGACTCTAATTGGGCTAGTTGTCCACTGACTTACCTATTGCTAACATGATACTTTGTTTTACTTAAAAGCTGTCCAATTTCTTGGAAAACTAAGAAATAATATGTACAATATCTCAAACCTCAATAGAATTAGAGCATCATTCTATGACAACTACAAGTTGTGAACTGAAATGGCTAAAAGGTTTATTATTAACCCTTAGGATACCATATTTTGCTCCAATGCAATTGTCTAATGACAGTGAGGCTGCCGTGCATATTATGGCTAATCTAGTTTTTCATGAATGCATTAAGCATATTGAAGTTGATTGTTAATTTTTGTGAGATGAAATTCGTTTGGAGAATATTGCACAACTTCTATTCGTTCATCTAAGCAACTTGTCGACATCTTTACCAAAACATTAGGCAAGAAAAAGTTTGATTACTTTCTTCCTAATTTAGGCATTAAAGTTATTCATGCACTACTTGATGAGGAGTAATAGTGTATGTATATTTTAGGAAAATTTTGGTGTACGTATTTTCTTTCTATAAAGTGTATTTGATTAGTCGTGATTGTAATCCACTGGTTTAGGAGTCTAGAGAAGGTGTAGGGTGTGTATATTATACTTTGCTCATCTTACTAGATGATATAAAACTTTTATCAACATGGAAGATTTATTTGAAAGGCAATGATATCATGTTGATCTTTATATATAAGCAATCGAGCAACTCATTATTGGTGGGAAGCATCGAAAACCAGGCGAAAGATTTCTAAAATAATTATCAATGTCGTTTTGCCTATGTTAATTTTGTTGGTGATGTTATTAAGTAGGTGGTGGTTATTTTCTATTGTTGTGAACGAAAATTCAATGGAGGAGTTAATTATTTAATGAGATTCTTAAAGAACATACATACATACATATATATATATATATATATATATATATAGAAAGAGAGAGAGAGAGAGAGTCCACTTAATTCTATTAGATTAACATTCTATCTAATTAAAATTAAGATTTCTTAATCCAATTAACATATCCTTAACATCCTTTAATTAAATTAAAATTAGAATTTATTATTATGACTAAAATTAACATATCCTTACAAAATCACAAATTTTGATTTTTATGACGTGTTTGCTTAAAAAATAGTTAAAAATATAGTGATGTTAGGAACTTAACATTATATATAATTAAAACTTACATAAATATTAATATCTACCCTTCGTGAAAAGTATATATAGTCAGACTACTTGTATTGTTTCTCTAAAGAAATCATTTTATGCAAGATGAAATTCATGTAGAGAATATTGCCATAGTTTATGATAATTCATCTAAGTAACTTGTTGACGTCTTTACCAGAGCACTGCATAAGAAATATTTTGATTACTTTTTTTACAAGTTAGACATTCGAGGTCTTCATGCACCAAATTAAGGGAGAGTAATTGTAATTATACTCCTGTCAGCTTTAGGAGTCTTATAAAGGAAGTCTAAGGAGTATATATAGTACTTTTCTCATCTTTAATGAATGATAAAAGTCTTCCCTAAAACTCTTTATCAACATTATAGATTTTTAAACGACATTGGTATATTGTTGACCTTTCTGTATAAGTAATCAAACAACTTATCATTAGTAGGAAACATTTGACAACTAGGTGATACATTTTTTAAGTAATTACCACTGTCTTTTTTTTTCTCATGTTGTTCCTATTGGTGATGTTATTGGGTAAGTGTTATTGTTTGGAATAGAAATTCATTAAAGAAGTTGAATAGTTAATGAGATTCTTACATATACATAGCAATGATATAAAGTCCACTTAATCTTATTATAAATAACATTCCTTGATCCAATTAAAATTATGATTTCTTATCCAATTAGCATATCTGTAACATTCCTTAATTCAATTAAAATTAGGATTTCTTAATCTAACTAAAATTAGCATATCCTTTCAAAATCCCAAAATTTATTATTTTTATGATGTGCTTGTCTAAAACACAGTAAAAAATGCAGTGGTGTTAGGGCATTAAAATTACTTACAATTAAAAAGTTACATAAATATTGATTCTTATCTTTGGTATAATATATCTAGTTAAACTACTTGTATTGTTTCTCTAGAAAAGTTGATTGTCATTTTGTGCTAGATGAAATTCATACAGGGAATATTTCCATAACTTATATGCATTCATTTGAGCAACTAGCCAACATTTTTGTCGAACCACTGGGTAAGAAACAATTTGATTACTTTCTTTACAAGTTGGGCATTCGATGTCATCATACAAAAACTTAAAGGGGAGGTGGGTAATAACATTTATCAATTTTAGTTAAATATCTAGTGTCCATATTTTCATTCCTTAAAGTGTTTGTGAATAGTTATAATTGTAATCTCATCAATTTAGTTGTAACTATAATTGTAATTGTGCATAAAATACTTATTTACAACCTACAATGTTAACATTTAAGGGTGGAGGAACTAAAGTCAAAGTATGCTTGTAATGAAGATTGTTGAACTCGTTAAGCATGGCTTAGCATTAGTGAAGAAACTTGTTGGCTTTGGTAAAAAAAGTGGAATTAGGAGTGTGAGAATTACAGGTGATGGTAGAATAAGTGATGAAGTTAGAGAAGATACGAGGAATACAAGTATGATCATATGTGCAAGTGATCATAAGATGCAAATGGGAGGATGATAAGGAAGAGTTAGGATTTAAGGAAAAGGGTTAGGATAGAGAAGGTGAAGAAAAAGAGTTACATAATAGAGGTAAGGTGATTAAAGAAGAAGAAGAAGGTAAGGAAGAAGTAGAATGTGAGGTGTCATAAGGAAATTTGTGTTCAAGGAAGTGCACATGATGAGAGATATAGAGTTTAGAAGTGTGAGGATCAACATAGTAACAACCTTTATAAGTAGAGGAATAATGGTGTAAGTTTTTCAGAACAAGAGGAACCTAAAAATGGAAGATAGGCATATCCAAAAACATGAAGAAGAGATAAATTTGTTGTTAAATTTTAAGCACACAATCACACAAACAAAGCACCGAAAAATAAAGAAGGGATGACACAAAGATTTAACGAGGTTCGGCCAATGATGCCTACTTCCTTGGGCAAGAGCAGAGAGAGAATTTCACCATGAATAAAAACGATATAGATAGATCCCCTTTACAACCAGGTTTTATTTCCCTTAAAGAAACAGGTCCATACCGCGGGGGGCTTCGCCCCCTGCACTCGGCCCAAGCCCTTCGCTTCCAACATAGATTTATGTTTTTATCCAATTTGGATCACACCGCGAGCTTATCGAGTCAAGTCGCCATTCGGATCCACCATAAATTCAGGACAAAATAATAACAAATCTTCCCTTTGGCTTGAATTCTCTTCTTCAACAAGAAAATCATCACTCTATCTTGTATACATCCCTCGTAAGGGCACTACTCAGTACTGCACATACCAATCAAGTCTAGGCAGTGCCTAAACTTGTTAACTGGGACTGCCTTGGTCATCATATCAGCTGGCTTATCATGTGTAGACACTTTCTTCACATCAACCACATCTTGTGATACAATGTCCCGAATAAAATGATGTCTGACATCAATATGCTTTGTACGCTCATATCTGGTTCTTGGTAACATGAATGGCACTCTGGCTATCATAAAACACAAAAGTCTTATCCTGAGCTAAACCAAGATCACTTACCAAACCCTGCAACCAAATAGCTTCCTTCACTGCTTCTGTAACAGCCATATATTCAGCCTTGTGATATTGTTGCATTGTTTACCACAAAGGCTGAATATATGAACATCTCTATCACTCACAATAGTTGTAACACCCAAATACCCCCTGGGAGGATATATGGATGCCACCCAAGACAGGACAAACAAATCAAAATGTTTCACACATGCATTTTTAAAAACTAAACGTAACACACATATAATACATCTCATAATTTCAGAAACAAATCCAAAGAATATTTACAGGTCCAAACAAACTAAACAAAATACATATTTTTTTTGTTTTGCGCGACACAAAACAAAAAATGCTTTTGGCCACTGCGGTTGACTTGTCCCAGTCCTTAATGTCTTCACTCTGAACCTACACGGGGCAAATCCACCGTGCTAAGCATATAGCTTAGTGAGAAATAACTAATCTATATTAATGATTTCAATGAAATGTAAAGAATGCATTTCGTAACAGATTTTTATACTAAATGTAAGGCGGCAGAACACATGAGATCCTTCGTAATCGTAATATAATTTAGTTTATGTCGAATCAAATGATATATCGAATCTGTAACAAATCAAACTTATAAATCCATGAATGTAGTGGGTAACGGACTTATACAGAGATACCATAATTAGTATCGGCAGGAGAGACATATGTCTCGATATCGAGACACCAAAGTGTCAAATAACGAGAGCAATTGCAGACCCTTCTAGTATGCCTATTTACCCACAACTAGGACTTAACAGTTTTAAAATAGAACAAGATCATTTCAGACATTTCATGTGCAGGCAAATAGCACTCATAAAATTTATCATAAACCAAATTACTTACCTAAAGTATTTACTGAAATTTTCTACCTATATTACGTCTCAAATTATCGACCAGACATTTACCAAAAGCGCCTTCATCGCTTATTGCCTCAAGTCCCGCAATATCCGGCAATGGTCGTTCCTTTATAATAGGGAACACAGATACAAATCACTATTGTGCATGATTAAAAATTCACCAATGTATGATGGATATGTAGGATGCATGTTCATGACAAATTTCGGGACCAAACCCTAAATTCTTAACTTAAATTATTAAATCCTTGATTGTTAATTAAATCTGAAAATTTACAAATTTCATATAAAGAGGTAGAAAATTTTTTTACGAATCCAACGCTTCGAGAATCAAGTCATTCGGAGGTCGGATGACAAAGATATGGTCAAAAGAGTGAAGTTTATCACACACAAGTCGACTTATACTTATACAAGTCGACTTACATATACGACAAGTCGACTTATGCTTACACAAGTCGACTTATCCATTAAAACACACACAAGTCGACTTATATTTATACAAGTCGACTTATATAACACCACAAGTCGACTTACACTTCATAACTCGACTTATTGAAGAGCGGAGATGACATTTTCATGCAATAAGTCAACTTATACACCACAACAAGTCGACTTATACCACTGTTCATCGTCTTCTTCACCAAACCAGACGTAACAACAAAGTTTTCTTCCATTTTTCTTTAACTTCATCACTTTAAAACTAACTTATTTAGCATTTCTAACCTATCAGAATCATCAGAAACAACTTTATACTCCAAAGATCACAAAACTTAACATTCCAACTTTCTCTCTCTCTCTCTACTAGTAAACTTTCAAAATTCATATTTTATCCCTTTTCTTGGTTTTCCATCTTAATAGACCACGGTATCTATCATTTTTTTCTCCATAAACCACTCCATCTCAGTAAGCTCTAGATTTCCGTAAGCTTAAACCTCACACTATAACTCATGCATGTCACCAAGAAAAACAGAGCATAAACCCAAACCATATATATATATATATATAATCTTTTAAACCATAACAGAAACACCTTTTCTTCATCAACTTACAAAATCACCGTAGCCTTACTTCTAAACCCATGCATGCATGTTTATATTTACACACACAACTTACATTTCATCACCGAAAATTTGCTTCTCTAACCATACAAGCACATGCCACAGTAGTACAACATCGTTTATAACAAGTAAAACCCAACTTAAATGTAACTTACTTGATTCAGCTTTTATTTCCAACAATAACTAATAAACCCAATGTACAGAGCATCGATGGAGAAGAAGAACGGTGAAGAACATACGCGACAGAGACATTTTTAATATAACTCATCGGGCCATGTGTGTAACATGCACATCATTCACATATCTTCACTTTTTTTTTGTTTTTAAGCCATATGTCACCTTGCATGCGAACCACCGGTAAGTGATCTAGTTATTTTCGTATTTTAGTATTTTTAATATTTTTTATCAATTTTTTATTATTATTTTATTAATAAATTATTCTTGTTAAATAACCAAAAACATTGTTTTGAATTCTTATAACAAACAAATACCCAAAAGTTCCAGACAACTTCCGAAAATTCACCAAAATTCTGACATAAAATAATGACTCGTACAATAAATTTTCAACTCAAAATTAATTCACCATCAATTTCTAAAATATTTGAAGTATACAAAATTACTAAAATTATATTAATATTGTCCGAACAATTCAGAAATCTCATTAAACCAATTTACCCGAAAAATGTCATGAATGCATGCCAAAATACTTATGCACAATTTAAGCAAATAACTAAATAATTCGTACTAAATTTCTTTAATATTCTAACCCATAATTTGGGGCGTTACAATAGTCTTTGGCAACCCATGCAATCTTACAACCTCTTTAAAGAACAAGTCAGCAACATGAACAGCATCATTGGTTTTAGAACAAGCAATAAAGTGAGCCATCTTGCTAAATCGATCAACCACCACAAAGATAATGTCCTTTCCACTAGATGATCTAGGCAATCCAAGCACAAAGTCCATAAATATATCAACCCAAGGATGAAAGGGGACGTGTAATGGAGAATATAAACCATGTGATTGAACCTTAGATTTTGCATGCCTACAAGTAATACATTTAGCACAAATAGAAACAACATCCTTTCTCATATTAAGCCAATAAAAATGTTCATGCAAAAGAGCTAAAGTTTTCTCAACACCAAAGTGACCCATCAATCCACCTCCATGTATCTCTCTAACAAGTAATTCACGCATAGAGCAAGATGGAATGCAAAGTTTATACTTTTTGAATAGAAATCCATCAAATCTATAGAAATTATCATTACCATATTTTTCACAAGATTTCTAAATTTCTGCAAAGTCACAATCAGATTCATACATGCCTTTCAACATCTCAAAACCAAGTAATCTAGCATGCATAGAGCTAAGAAGAGAGTATCTCCTAGAAAGAGCATCAGCCACAATGTTTTCTTTCCCTTGTTTATGTTTAATAACATAAGGAAAAGTTTCAATAAATTCCAACCACCTAGATGTCTCTTGTTCAATTTACCTTGGGACTTTAGAAATTTCAAACTTTTATGATCAGAATGAATGATAAATTCTTTTGGCCATAAGTAATGTTGCCAAGTCTCTAAAGACCTTTTTAAAGCATACAACTCTTTATCATAAGTGGAGTATTTCAAAGCAGCACCACTTAGTTTTTCACTAAAATAAGCAATGGGTTTATAATCTTGCATTAAAAGCAAGACCAATGCCTATTCCGAAGCATCACATTCAACCTCAAAACTTTAGAAAATCAGAAGAATAAGAAGAGGAGCATTGGTCAATTTTTCTTTCAAGGTATTAAAAGCAACCTCTTGTGAATCACCCCATTTAAAAATCACATTCTTTTTTACCAATTCATTCAAAGGGGATGTAATAGTAGAGAAATCCTTCACAAATCTCCGATAGAAGCTAGTCAAGCCATGGAAGCTTCGAACCTCATTCGCATTCTTGGGAGTTGGCCATTCTCTAATTGCCTTCACTTTCTCTTCATCAACTTGAAGTCCTTTAGCACCTACAATAAAACCAAGAAACACAACAGTATCCATGCAAAAGGAACATTTTTCTAAATTGGCGTAAAGCTTATTTTCTCTTAAAAGTTCAAACACATCATGCAAGTGTTTAACATGATTGTCTAAACTCCTAGAATACACTAGAATATCATCAAAATAGACGACCACATACTTTCCAATAAAAGAAACACATGATTTATCAAACTCATGAAAGTACTAGGTGCATTAGTCAAGCCAAAAGGCATAACTAACCACTCATACAACCCAAACTTAGTTTTGAAAGCAGTTTTCCACTCATCACCCTTTTTCATGCGAATTTGATGATACCCACTTCTAAGATCAATTTTAGAAAATATACAAGCACCATGCAACTCATCAAGCATATCATCTAAACGAGGGATAGGGTAACGATATTTCACCATGATTTTATTGATGGCTCTATAGTCAACACACATTCTCCATTTGCCATCTTTCTTAGGAACAAGTATAACTGGCACAACACACGGGCTCAAGCTTTCTCTCACAAAGCCCTTTTCCATAAGCTCTTCAACTTGTTTTTGGATCTCCTTAGTTTCTTCCGGATTGGCTCTATACGCAGGCCTATTCGGAATTGAAGCTCTAGGAATGAAGTCTATACGGTGCTCAATGCCTCTCAAAGGGGGCAATCCATCAGGAATGTCCTCCGGAAATAAGTCGTTGAAGTCCTGCAACAAAGACAAAACACTAGACGGCAAAGATGGATCAAGCTCATTAATAGTTAAGACAACATCTTTATATAAAAGTTTATAAGATTCTTCACATTTTAAAGCTCTCTTGATCTCACTTTTTCCAGCAAATAAAGTCACTCTCTTTTCTTCATTTTTTTCACTCGTTTTACTTTCTCTCCCTTTTTCTTTCTTTTCGACGTCTCTCTCTTTCTTTTCTTTTGCCTTCAATTTGCATTCTTTCTCAATCCTCACTTGATCCTCATAAGCTTGAATGGGCCTAGGAGGTTTCAGCACCATATTTTTACCATGAAAAGGAAAAGAATAACAATTTTTATATCCATCATGCCTAACTTTTCTATCAAATTGCCATGGCCTACCAAGCAAAACATGTCCAGCATATATTGGTGCAACATCACATAAAATCTCATCATGATACTTACCAACAGAAAATGCAACCATCACTTGTTTGGTGACTTTCACCTCACCACAATCATTTAGCCATTGCAATTTATATTGTTGGGCCCGGGCCCCGGATCCCCATTCCCGAGGTGGCCCCTCGGGCTGCGCCAGCGACGGGCTCCCCAATACCTTCGGACCCGATCCCAACATCCATACAAATACATAATTCAATACAAACATACATATACACATTCTACACATGTATTCTAAACATGCATTAATCATCCCAAATACATAAATCATCTGTCATTGTCATTCGAAGAAATTCACCAAATAGTCTCAAAATATAGCACAATACAAAATGGAATTAAATCCCAAAATACAAAAGTATGCTCCATGATGAAATACTGGCGGGCTAATCAAAGTACTAACTTAATACAAAGCTCCTAACTAGCTTGAAGGTTCCGATGCCTTGCAAGGTCGACAATCGTCTCGATCTGCACCTGAGGAGGGGAGAGTAATGGGGTGAGCTGCGAAGCTCAGTGGCATATACGTTTATAGCCATTGACAACGAGCCACACAATCAAGCAATATATATATATATATACCAGCATATCATAATTCAAGATTTATCCAATGATTCACATTCATAGAGACATATGTCATACAATTTCTGTTTCTCAACATAACAATCATTATGCATCATTTCTATCAAATCAATCATGAATGCACACAAATGGTTCGAGAGTTCCGTAAACGATCCGGATAAACCAAAGGTAAATCCGTAAACTATCCGAGTCTGATTTCTCAAGGATCTCGTGGCCTCAAGCGGGCAGCCGGGAGAAGGCTTTATGTCAACGTGCACGTGACTCCATCCGTAACTCTCTCACCCAAATAAGACACATAATCCATTCGTTTCATGCTCAAAGCATCTTAGCAAAGCTTTCGAAGTTCTCATTCTTTTCATTTTCACAAAATGCCATAAGGCCGATCAAAGCCATGCAAAATCATAATCATAATGCAAATTCAATATTTCTCATGTAATTCAATACCAACAAGGTCATATCATGCAAACAAATAAGCACACACAAGGCAATTTGCTCATACACACAATAACCATAAACATATTACCCACCTAGTATCGCTTGAGTAGCAGACTCACTGCTATCCTTCCTCTTGCGATTGGGTCAAATCAGCTTGGTTCCCTATAATAAACCAAGTTCTCATTTAATTAACAATCCATATAAAGTATTCAAAGCTTGGAAATCCAAAATAAAGCATTAATAGTCTAAATCCGACTTCCATCTAAAATTCTGAACCCTTAGAGGCTAATTCCGAACCCCCTTCTTCACAAAACTCGTAGCCCTTATTTCTAGTTCACAACGAATTTGAAATCACTTCAATTGGACATCTACAGCCCAAGATATGCCCAAAAATCTCCTTCAGAAAACTTGGGTGTTCGCCGCGGCAAGCCAAATTTCTGCGTACGTCGCGACGAGCCTTCCTAGCACATCGCGACGAACGCTCCTCTCGCACGTCGCGGTGAACAAACTGCCGCACGTCGCGGCGAATAAATATTTATTCATCGCGACGTTGTTCCCCCCTCTCGCACGTCGCGACATGTTCATACGCACGTCGCGACGTGCGGGTCTGGAGCTCGACTCCGAAACCCAGTTTTTCTGCATTTCCACACTTTAATCCTTTCACAACCACAAATGCAACACATCAAAACATTATATCAAGACTTATACCACATTTCTAACCCATTAACAACTCAAAATCAAACACAATTGCATCAACCCAAGAAATCTCACCATTTTTGCCTTAAATCCCTAAAACCATCGATTCTAACACATTCAAGCCATCTTAGGTTTTAATCTAGCCACAATACAACGGGATGAAGACAAACTTACCCGGAAATAGCTTCAAACTGTCAAAAAACTGCAACGATCGAAATCTCTCTTCTCTTCTCCTTCCTTCACTACCGACGGCGCACTCTCCTTCTTTCTTCTATTTCCTCTTCCTTCCTTTTTCTAATTTCTTTCTTTTAAACCTAAAGGAATGGGACAAAGACCATAATACCCCTCTTAGCTAAATCCAAATCCATTCCAACATAAGTAAACTTTCCAAAATGCCCTCATAAACTTTTACCCTTAATTCTCATTCAACCATACTAAACTCAAATAACCCCACTAATGTTCTCAAGTTAATCAAATCAAGGCATAAAACCACAATTATCACAATTCATGCTTAATATCATCATAAAAAAAAATTCGGGGTCTAACATGTATGGTCTAGGATGTTTCAAAATAGGCAAATTAAGCTTGTCAACGAGTAAAGTACTAGCAACATTGGTACAACTTCCACCATCTATGATCATGCTACAAACTTTATCATTAATGAGACACCTTGTATGAAAGATGTGCTCACGTTGCTCTTCATCAAGATCTTCTTTTGGTTGGATATTAAGAGCACGCCTAGCCACAAGGGTTTCACCAACCTCAGCATCACAATCAACATCGGAAGCATCCGTCAATGGAGCCACATCATTATAGTCATCACTTTCACTACTTTCACTAGCAACATCACCATTCTCAAGTAAAATCATAGTTCTTTTGTTAGGGCATTGAGAAGCAATATGACCAAAACCTTGACATTTAAAGCACTTAACTTTATAAGAAGGATTAGAAGAAGAAGAGGGTTTAGAGTCATTTTTACCCTTGGGATTTGGAGTAGAGAATTTAGGCTTACTTTCCTCTTTTGGCTTGATGTCTCCCTTGGATTTGAATAAAGTTTTGGACTCCTTCAAGGTTTTCTTTCAAGAACTCGACCCAGCACCATTTTGGATCGTTAATTGCTTTTCTACCATAATGGCCTTATGTAACAACTCATCCATGTCAAGAAAATTTTGCAGTTCTACAATGGAAGCAATTTCGTATGAAACCATCAAGAAATCTTCTCATGGTAGCTTCCATGTCTTCCTCAACATTGGCCCTAATCATGATGATCTCCATCTCTTAGTGGTACTTTTCAACACTCATAGATCCTTGCCTCAATCTTTGTAGTCGCTTGAACAAGTCTCGATAGTAATGACTTGGAACAAAGCGCTTTCTCATGATGGCTTTCATTTCTTGCCATGTGCGGATTGGTCTTTCAAGATTCCGCCTTCTATTTATTTGCAATTGATCCCACCAAATACTAGCATAGTCACACAATTCAACGGCAGCAAGTTTTATCTTTTTCTCTTCACTATATGTATGACACTCAAATACATGTTCAATTTTCCTCTCCCACTCTAAATATAATTCAGGATCATTTTTCCCTTGAAAGGAAGGGATTTTCAGTTTTATGTTATCGAGTTCATTATGAGAAGAAGCTTGTCTACCTCTCCTAATGTTGGGGCCTTCATCATCGGATTGCACATCTTCATCTTCTCCATAGAACACTCTTCTAGGACCTTTGGAGTTTGACGTGGATTGGATGTCATCCAACCTAGCATTCAACCTCTAGAATTGGTCTTGCACAGCCTTCATAAAGACTTTAAGATCTTGCTCAGCTGATTCATCTTCTTGAGACATATTTATGAATTGTAAAATGTTAGCGAACAACAAAAAAAATATGGACCTTACCACTATCCCTCATGTGTATACACTCAACGGATGTCAAACAACTCGTGTTTCACACAAAAATTGGCTTTTTCTATAATGTAAACACTCTTGCCTTTTACCACTCAACTTGCTTTTTTTATAGTATTCTTATTCGAAACAAGACACAATCAAATAGAAGCAATCAAACCAAGTGACAGCTAAGATTAGAATCCCAAGATAAAATTCTCAAAGAATCCAAAAGGGGAAATAGAGTGTGAAAAAAATAGTATAAGGAATGAATTAAGGAAGTGACTACCTTGGAAAGTCAAACTTGAAGCTAAAGAAAGATTAATAAGGCAAGAAATGAAATAGGAAACGAAAAGCAAAATAGGAAAGTAACTGAAATAAGGAAGTGAAGCAAATAGGAAAGCAAGCAAGTTCCAAGCAATACAAGATAGGAAAGTGAAGCAAATAGGAAAGTAATATAGCAAGTTTCAAGCAATACAAGATAGGAAAGTACTTGCAATTAGGAAAGTAGAAAACTTGACTCCACTTCTAAAACTTGCATCACACACTCGATTGTTTTCTTTTTCTCTCTCTTTTTTGTCGATTTTTTTCTCTTTTTTGACGAATTTCTTTTTTTTCACTTCTACTTTTTTTCGTGTTCGGATGCTCTCAATTTAGATTTGGTGTAACTTGCTCTAGAAAGCTTGGATTTGAGTGATTCCAAAACGAAAATAAAGAAGAGATTTTGAACTTGAAGAAATTCCTATTATTCTGCCAAAAACTCAAGCAAAAGGTACACGAACTAGTGGATGCAAAAATAGACAGAAATGAATAACGAAAAAGAAACAACAAAAGGATAGTTATTTGAAATCTAGCAACCAAAGCACTCTGATACCAAATGATGGCAGACCCAATAGGAACTTGTCCTAGAGAACCTTCAACAAGATGGAACTATGCCCGGGAGTAGATAGAATCAAGCAAACACACGGAATCACAAGAAACAAAGTTGAAAAGATAGAAACAGAACACAAAGAAAATGGGAGGTGAGAAGAATGTTGATCGATGAAAAGAACCCTAAGAGAACTTGTCTCTTAGAACTCTAGCAAGAATGTTGGTCAATGGAAAGAACCCTAAGAGAACTTGTCTCTTAGAACTCTAACCTTAGGACGCCACAAAGAAAAACCACTCCTTTGATAAGTCAAGTATTCTCAAAGAATACAAAGAAAGCAAGAAAGCTCTCAATATTATTTCAATCAAAGACCCTTTCAAAGTACATAGAGGGTGCCTATTTATAGGGAAAACTTCCTAACTTAATGTCTTAAAGAAGATACTAAATAAAAGGAAACAAATCAATCCCTAAAAGGAAACAAAATAAACTTATAAAGGTTTGACTAGATCACCTTATTTAGAGGAAACAAAAAAGGAAACTAAATAAAATGTGATCTCAACATGTTGGACCATAGGGATCACGTCCATATCCTTATTTTTAAGTGGCACATGCTTGTCACATGGTACTTTAAGTGAGTTCTCCCAATTGGACTCCATGTGGGCCTTTGGACACTTTATGTTGGGCTTCAAGGAGTAAGACAATGCCTCTTGGACCTTTATGAGATGAAATCTGACTCAATAATATGGGGTCTATCTCTTGAAGGTCTTAGATTAAACAATTCAATGCTTGCTTCATTGCTTTGGCCCTAGCTCTTGTCATTGGGCCTCCAACATCTTGTAATGGATCTTTAGGAACATTAGACTTGAATGTTGGGCCTTTGATATGGGAATTTCGTTCATCCCCTTGCCTTGAATATTTAGACTTCAAATCTGATCCAATTTCAGCTCCTAAGCCTCCTTTTGCAAGCTCATGTCCATGCAAGTCACGTCCTAGGCTTCCTTGAGGCGAATCACGCCATGGATGCTTCTCTTCTTGTCTTTCACATGCCCATGGTTCTTCATCAAGTTGCCTTCTAGCTAATGGCACTTTCAGAAAGAGTAAAAACATAACCTAACAACGATCTCCTCTTATCTAAGTCCCCTGCATAGTCTAAATCAACACAACCAACAACTGAACCGCACAATGTGGACTTGTCAAAAGTCAAACCAATATCTGCAGTACCTTTTAGATATCTCAAAATCTATTTCATAGCCTACCAATGTTCCTTTCCAGGAGATGCCATATATCTACTTACAACACTAACTGCATGTGAAATATCAGAACGAGTGCAAACCATAGCATACATAATACTATCCACAACACTAGAATATGGAACACTCGACATCTGTTCCATCTCCTTATTTGTCTTCGGCGAGAAGTCTATAGACAATCTGAAATGGGAAGCAAGCGGGACAGATACAGGCTTGGCACCTGTCATATGAAACCTCTGAATGACTTTCTCAACATAGGATCGTTGAGATAACGTAAGTTTCCCAACACTTCTATCTTGTGTTATTTCCATCCCTAAAATCTTCTTTGCTGCACCCAAATCCTTCATCTCAAACTCTTCACCTAACTGCTTCTTCAACAAAACAATCTGTGACATGCTTTTAGCAGCAATAAGCATGTCATCCACATACAACAGCAAATACACAAAAGAATCATTTGCAAGCTTCTTATGATACACACAACTATCATATGCATTTCATGTAAAGCCATTATGAATCATGAAAGTATCAAACCTCTTATACCACTGCCTAGGAGATTGTTTCAGACCATACAAGGATTTTTGAAGCAAACAAACATGATTTTCCATACCTGGAGTGATGAAACCTTCAGGCTGACTCATATCAATCTACTCCTCTAACTCACCATGTAGGGTGCAATTTTTACATCTAACTGCTTAAGCTCTAAGTCGTGAAGAGCCACTATAGCTAACAAGACCCTAATAGAACTGTGTTTTATGACTGGAGAGAACACTTCATTATAATCTATTCCCTTCCTTTGAGTAAAAACCTTAGCCACTAATCTTGCCTTGTATCTAGGTGCTTCAACCTCAGAATTGCTCTCTTTTCTTTAAAAAAACCCATTTGTAGCCTACTACTTTCTTTCCCTTTGGCAATGGAACAAGCTTACAAGTCTGATTCTTGTGAAGAGACTCAATTTCTTCAACCATAGCACCAATCCATTGATCTTCTTCTGAACTTAAAATGGCTTCTTTATAGTTATTAGGCTCTTGCACATCAACTGTCTCTGCAACTGACAAAGCAAAAGCCATAAGGTTTTCTTATCCAATAAGATTTCCATCAGTTACATTTGCATACCTCTATGGTGGTGTGATCTGTCTCCTCTCTCTACCTATTGCAATGTTGTATAGTTGCTATTGCTCAGGTGCATCATGAACATCAACATCAACATCTTGCACCTCCTCCACTCTTAAATTACTGGACTGAACTAGTGGAGTTTCAATCTCAAGCTCCATTCGATCTCTAACACCGTGATCTGATCCTGCTATCATCTTCTCCTTTTGACTATCCAATGAGGCAGACTCATTGAACGTCACATCCCTGCTGATAATAAAACCTGAAGAATTCCGATCTGTGCACCACAATCTGTAACCTTTCACTCCAGATGCATATCCTAGAAATATGCATTTGTTTTCCCTCTGCTCAAGCTTACCATCTCTCATATAAACATATGCAGGACAACCAAATACTCTCAAATTAGAGTAATCAACAGGTGAACCGGACCACACCTCAAAAGGAGTTTTGAACTCAATACCTATAGATGGAGATCTGTTAACCAAATAGCAAGCTATATTGATAGCTTCAGCCCAAAAATCTTTGTTCACACCTGAATGTGAGAGCATGCTTCGTGCTCGGTCATAAAGAGTTCTATTCATCCATTCTGCAACACCATTATGTTGTGGTATGCCTACACAAGTGTGGTGTCTCACTATGCCATTCTTGCTGTAGAAGTCATTGAACTCGAAATTGCAAAATTCTAACCCATTGTCAATGTGAAGATGCTTCACTTTTCTTTCTATTTGCCTTTCAACCATCATCTTCCACTTAACAAATGTTGGAAAAACCTCATCTTTGCTTTTCAAGAAATACAACCATACCATTCTAGAGTAATCATCAATAAAAGTCATAAAACACCTGACACCACTCTTTAAAGGAATTCTGTTCGGACCCCACAAATCTGAATGTATGTAATCCAGCTTATCGTTGGTCTTGTGCACTGCCTTCTTGTTGAACTTCACCCTAGTTTGTTTGCCAAACACACAATGCTCACAGAAGTCTAAGTCTTCATTTTTGTACCCATGCAGAAAATTCTGCTTGCTTAAAACAGACAATCCCTTGTCACTCATGTGACCAAGACGTAAATGCCATAGCTGAGACTGATTCTGATCACTGCTTCCTGAAGCTATAGCGGCTTCCCCTTCAACCACAATGTCCTAAAGCAAATATAGTCTGGATTCCAACTTAACCTTCATGAGTACCATAGAGCCTTTGCACACTTTAAGAGTTCCATTTTCTGAATGGAACTTGAACCCTTAATCATCCAGAGTCGAAAGAGAAATCAGATTCCTCTTCATCTGAGGAACATGCCAACACTCAATGCTTCTAACAACACCATCAAACATTCTTAATCTGATATAGCCAATCCCCTCTACTAGTAATGGATTATTATTACCCAAATAGACAATCCCACTCATTTGTTTGTATGTAGCAAACCACTGCTTGTGAGGACATAGATGGAAAGTTTCACCAGAATCAAGAACCTAGGAATTTTGACCATGACTTAAACTCATAGACAACATCTCTCCTGCACCGTCACTGTCATCAGAACCACGAGTATCAACAATATTAGCAGAATTCTCCTCCTTCTGCCTCCCCTTCTTCTCTTTCAACTTAGGACAGTCTCTCCTAAAGTGACCCTGCTCTCCGCACTTGAAACAGTTTAGCTTCTTTGCTCTAGACTTCGATCTAGCATTAGACTTTTTCTTAGAAGAATCTTTCGTCTGTGTTCTTCCCCTACTCACCAAACTCTCAGTTTCTGCCCTGTTTTTTGGAAAGTTCTTTTTCAACTCTTTAGACTTCAAAGCATTACTGACGTCATCCAGTGAAATGCTATCTTTCCCATACAACAGTGTATCAATAAAAGTCTCATAGAATGGTGGTAATAAGCATAACACAATCAAGGCTTGATCCTCATTATCAATTACGATATCTATATTCTTAAGGTCAATAATTATCGAATTGAACTCATCAAGATGAGATTTAATGGGTGTACCTTCATTCATTCGAAGATTATACAACCTCTTTTTCAGGTAGAGGTGGTTTGTCAGTGATTTCGCGGGATACAGTTCCTCCATCTTCTTCCACTCCTTCCCTGCAGAATCTTCGGCAGCGATCTCGTGAAGGACACTGTTGGTAACACTCATGAAAATCGCACTTAACACCCTCTCCTTCAAATCTGACTTCTCCGATTCCCTCATACCTTCTAGAAAATCCTCATCAATCACCTTCCATAATCCTTGTAATACCAGGGACGATCTCATCCTAATCTTCCAAAGACTGAAACTAGATCCCCCATCAAACTTCTCTACTTTGTACTTTATAGAAGATGAAGACGCCATCTTAACCCTAGATAATGCGCAGAGAACCCTAGGCTCTGATACCAATTGTTAAATTTTACGTGCACAATCACACAAACAAAGCATCAAAAAATAAAGAAGGGACGACACAAAGATTTAACAAGGTTCGGCCAATGATGCCTACTTCCTCGGGCAAGAGCAGAGAGAGAATTTTACTATGAAGAAAAACGATACAGATAGATTCCCTTTACGGCCAGGTTTTCTTTCCCTTACAGAAACAGGTCCATACCGCGGGGGGATTCACCCCCTGCACTTGACCCAAGCCCATTGCTTCCAACACAAATTTATGTTTTTATCCAATTCGAGTCGCACCATGAGCTTATCGGGTCAAGTCGCCATTCAGATCCACCACAAATTCAAGACAAAATAATAACATTTATTTTGGTGAGAAAGAGAAACTCATGAGGGGACTTATAGTAAAGCATAAAAGTAGGTAACAAATTGATAAGGTAAAGAACAGTAAAAAAACGTGTCATACTAAAAGGATTTAGGAAGAGAGGTATGTATAAGGAAGGTAAGGCCAGTATTAGTGATGTGATAAATTTTTTGCTCAGTAAGGCTATTTTGATAAGCATTATAAGGAAAATATGTACAATAATGTAATGCCATACGAATTGAGAAATTGAACAAAAGTACCTTTAATAAGTTTAAAAGCTCCATTACACTAAAAACTTTTAATGGTGATAGCAAAAAGATTTTCAACTGTTGTTTTAAAAGTATAAAAGTGAGAAAGAACTTGAGATTTGTGAATTAAGCGAAATATCCATATACATCAGTGAATAAGTTACAAAGGACTAATAGAGACATAAGAAAATAATGGAAATGGAATTCTAGTTTGTGTCCTTTTAAGAAAAGAGATACAATAATTTTACATTGGATTTTGTAGAAAAAATATGAGACAAAGTGTTACTAAATAAGGATGACCAAGATGTTGATGCCAGAGGTTGAGCAGAGCATAAGTGACAATTAGAGCGATATGATTTTTAAAGTTCAAAGGAATCTTCATATGATAGAAATTGTTATGGATGAAACTAGCAAGAATTAGTGTCTTGGTGTGAGGATCCTTTTTAATATACCCTAAGGAGTTAAATTTAATAAGAGAAGAATTATCTTTGACAAATTTGGCAATAGAGATCATGTTAGTAGTAAGTTAGGCTATGTTTAGTTAAACGTAAAATTTTTAATGGAATTGAATGAAATGAAATAATTTATAATGGGATGGAACGTAAATGAATTTAATATTAGAAAATTGTTATTTGGGAGGGATGGAAGAGTTTATAATATAATATAGTAAAATGTTGTTTAGATGAAGGGTTTATAATATAATATAGTGTAAAGTTGTTTATCATTGTACATTCCATCTTAAACCTCCCAAATTGGAGGTTTTTCATTTTTACTGTTTAGGATAGAATGAGATGTAATATGGAACCTTCCTATTTCATTCCATCTCATTCCATTCCATTATAAAACCTCATCCTAAATGATGGAATAATATTACATTCCATTCTATTCCATTATAAAACTCCCAACTAAACATTGCCTTAAGGAGCAACTTAAACATCAGTAAGGTGAAGTGGACAAACTAGACTAGGAAAAGTAAAATTACCAATAGAGAAAATAAGAAGTGTGTGACCATTACCAACATCACTTGATTTGGACAATTATATAGTATTTTTGACTCCACAAGGTAAGAGTTTGATGTCATGTAAGTAGAAGCACCAATATCAAGTAACCATCCAATAATAGTATTGGAAGTAAATTGTGAATTGTCACAAGGTCTTGAATATTCACGATAGTGAAGGTCATAGGAAGAGTTTAAGGATCAATTGAAGATCCAAGTAGATGATTTCGAGATTCAAAATACCCAAAGTGACAGTAGGTGGTAATATGTCCCCATTTCTAGTAAATTTGATGTTGGGATGGTGGTTTATTATTATAATTAGAAAGGTTAAAGAAGTAATATTTTTGGGTCTAGACTAGAGTAAAATAATGAGATGGAACAAAAATGAGAGAATTTAAAAATAATTAGATCTAAATTACATACATTAAAAAACATATAATTCTTTCCAAGTATGATTGTGGTTGGTGGATGGATCAAAAGGAGAGTAAGTGAGGCTAAAAAAGACACAAGCCTACTTGAAGAAATACATCCAAAATGCACCACTTGCCCGTTTGAGCTATTTGAATCCACCATTTAAGGTTGAAAAAGACACAAGCCTACTTCAAGAAATACATCAAAAATGCACCATTGGCCCATTTAAGCTATTTGAATGCACCATTTGAACATTTGATCCAAAATTAATCTAGAAGCATTTAGGGTTCTTACGAGGCTAATAAGGTCATCCTTTTCAACCTTGGCCCTAATGTCATCATGCCCTTTATTGGTATGATTGTTAGTGTAGGGGTGGTAAATGCTCGTCAGTTGGTGGGGGAGTGGTAAGATTAGAGACAATGCTCATAAATGAGGAGTTTTGCTCAAATTTCATCAGAGGATATGGGTGTTTCTTGATGTTCAACAATGGTGATGAATGATTAGTAGTTTGGAGGTAGACTGTTTAAGGTGAAAAGAACGAGATCATCATTTGAAATTGTTATTATTTTTTCTTGAAATTGTGGTGGATGCGAATGGCAACCTAACCTGATAAGCTCGCGATGCAACCCGAATTGGCTAAAAATGGAAATCTGTGTTGGTTATGTTGATTCAGACTATGCAGGAGACTTAGATAAGAGGAGATCACTGATAGGTTATGTTTTTACTCTTTCTGGAAGTGCCATTAGCTGGAAGGAGACTTTGCAAGCTATTGTTGCATTGTCTACCACAAAGGCTGAATATATGGCTGTTACAAAAGCAACGAAGGAAGCTATTTGGTTAGAGGGTCTGGTCAGTGATCTTGGTTTGGTTCATGATAAGACTTTAGTATTTTGTGATAGTCAAAGTGCCATACATCTTACCAAAAACCAGATTTACCATGAGTGTACAAAGTATATTGATGTCAGGCATCATTTTATTCGGGACATTGTATCACAAGGTGTGGTTGATGTAAAGAAAGTGTCTACACATGATAATCCAGCTAATATGATGACCAAGGCAATCCCAGTTAACAAGTTTAGGCATTACCTAGACTTGATTGGTGTGTGCAGTACTGAGTAGTGCCCTTGCGAGGGCTGTGTATAAGACAGAGTGATGATTTTCTTGTTGAAGAAGATAATTCAAGCCAAAGTGGTTATTATTTTGTCTTCAAATTGTGGTGGATCCGAATGACAACTTGACTCGATAAGCTCGCAGTACAACCCAAATTAGATAAAAACGAAAATTTGTGTTGGAAGCGAATGGCTTATTCGCACCCCACAGTATGGATCTATTTTCTGTAAGGGAAATAAATACCTGGTTGTAAAAGGGATCAACTTGTATCGTTTTTTCTTCGTAGTGAAAATACTCCTCTGCTCTTGCTCGAGGACGTAGGCTTTATTGGTCGAACCTCATTAAACCTTTGTGTCGTTCTTTCTTTACTTCCGTTGCTTTGATTGTGTGATTGTGCGCGTGAAATTTAACACAAATGTTATCTATAATGGTGGCAAGGTCATGAATAGTGTGTGAAATACTAGAGAGATATTCATTGACTAGTGTCGAGCCCTTCTTCAAGATATGAAATTTTCTCCGTAGATGAGATGGCTAAAAGTTGGATTGTTGCATGAAGTGTCTTTCTAATCCAACCCAGAGATCACAACCACTGTAATTTTGGTTTTTGAGATGAATATCCACTAGTGTAAAAGGATAAGTTTGTGGATTTGATATTATGATTAAGTATGTAAATTGAGAAGTTTTTGCTTGCATTTCTTGTGACGAAGTACAGTAATTTATACACTAATGTGAGTGTATAATATAAGATACAATTATGTACATCTTAATATCAAATCACACGACATTAAAGTTGTCTGTCATGGACTATAACTTCCATTAGAGTGTTATTTTCAGTGTCAACAAATAGGCTGATATAAGGGAAATGAGTTCTTTTAGAAAGTTGTAACTCAACTGAGTTTTCAGTCTATTTTACTTAACAACAATCTTTTAATAATCCAATTCAATGTTAGTAAGAGTAGTTTAACCCCGAGTAAATTCAATGCTTGTTAAGATTTAGTGCAAGTATCTGTGTACAAACATATACTTCTCTTGTTGTATACACCAAAACTCCTGAAGCCTTTCTTTTCTCTTTACTATTTCTGCTTCATATTTCTCAGCAGCTTCTTTTTTCTTATGTTTATATAGTTTGTATTAATTTAGTTGTATAAGAAGATAGAAAATTTGACATGGTATTGACTTTAAATGGACACCATCAAAATTTTAACGGACTAAATTATCCTTTATATGCTGTCATGTCATATTTTGGAGAAACGTTACTACTTGTTATGGTCGCATGTTAAGCAAATCGTCGCTAATTATAGTATGGACGCGTCTAAGCTGCTGTCTATCTTAAGAACTTGCATCGATTCTAAGTTGCTACTTCCGGGCCGACTTATCCACCAAAAAGTGGTCACTCTTGGCTTGCGTGACAACATTGCCTTGTGCAAGAACCTCATAAATCTTTACTTCTCCTGTCAAAGCTATGACTCTGCTAAGCGTGTTTTCAGAAGCATAGAGAACCCTTTTGACATCTCTTTGTGGAATGCCCTTTTGGCTGCTTACTGCAAGAATTATATGTACATTGATGCTCTTGAGCTTTTTAGTAGTTTACTGCAACACCCATATTTGAAGCCTGATAGTTTTAGTTACCCCAGTGTGTTAAAGGCTTGCGGTGGATTAACTAGAGTACATTATGGAACAATGTTGCATGCCCAGTTGATAAGATTGGGTCTTGCTCACGATGTTGTTGTCGGTAGCTCTCTCGTGGGCATGTACGCCAAGTGCAATCTTTATGGGCGTGCTATACTGTTGTTCGACGAAATTCCTGAAAGGGATGTTGCATGTTGGAATGCGGTCATCTCTTGCTCTTATCAAGCTGGGAAAGCCGAGAAAGCTTTGGAATTGTATGAGAAGATGAAGGAATCTGGGTTTCAGCCAAACTCAGTTTCATTGACAACTGCTATTGCATCCTGTGCCAGGCTTTCGGATTTGGAAAGAGGGAAGCGAATTCATCAGGAATTGGTGAGAAACGGGTTTGAGTTGGATGGTTATGTCAGTTCTGCTCTCATTGACATGTACGCTAAATGTAGTTGTATAGAGATGGGGAAGAATGTTTTCGAGCAGATGACGACAAAAACTGTTGTTGCTTGGAATTCCATGATAGCAGGATACAGCTCAATAGGCGATAGCCAAGTGTGCGTTGAACTTTTTAGAAAGATGAATGCAGAATGTACTAAACCAACTCTAACTACTATAAGTAGTGTATTGATGGCTTGCGTAAGATCTGCCCAACTTCAACACGGAAAGTTCATGCATGGCTATATAATAAGAAACAAAATTGAGGCTGATACCTTCGTTGACAGTGCACTTATTGACCTATACTTCAAGTGTGGAAGGATTCAGTCAGCTGAAACTCTTTTTAAAAGGACACCAAGAACAGATGTGGTTTGTTGGAATGTGATGATATCTGGATATGTAGCAGTAGGCAATTATTTGAAAGCATTAGACACCTACGATGACATGGAAGTAGCCAACTTAAAACCGAATGCTGCATCATTCGTTGGTACCTTGTCAGCTTGCTCGCAATTAGCTGCCTTAGAGAAGGGTAAGGAAATTCACAAGTGCATCCTTGAGCATGGATTAGATAATGATAGAGCAGTCATGGGAGCTCTTCTTGACATGTATGCTAAGTGTGGGGCCATGAACGAAGCCCTTAATGTTTTCAGGAAGTTGCCAGAGAAGGATCTCGTATCATGGACCACTATGATTGATGCCCGTGGATCTCATGGCCATGCTTTGGAAGCGTTGAAGCTTTTCAGAGAAATGCAGCAGCAGAATGTGAAACCAGACAAGGTAAGTTTCCTTGCAGTTTTATCAGCCTGCAGTCACGCGGGATTAACTGATGAAGGCTATAATTACTTCAATGAGATGACCACAAAACATTGTATTAAACCTGTGATTGAACACTACTCTTGCTTGATTGATCTTCTTGGACGTGCTGGGAGACTGGATGAAGCTTACAAGATTCTGAAAAATACTCCTGAAATCAGCGAGGATGTTAACTTGTTAAGCACATTATTTTCTGCATGCCATTTGCACAAAAATTTAGAACTTGGGCAGCATATTGGACGATTGCTCATTAAGAAAGATCCTCATGATATATCAACTTACATAACTTTATCAAAAATGTATGCCTATGCCAAGAGATGGGATGAGGTTGGCAAGATGAGGCTAAAGATGAAAAAGCTAGGAAGGAGAAAGAATCCTGGATGCAGCTGGATTGAGGTTAAGAAGAGAATCCATTCTTTCTTGGCAGAAGACAAGGCACACCCTGAAACATGTAGGGTCTATGGATGCCTCAAAATTATTTCAGATCACATGGAACTAGATGACATGATGCCATCTTAGAAAAATCACACCTGGGATATCTAAGAACACCAACAGTTTTGTACTCGAAATATTTTAAGTGGCCATAATTGAGGAATCGAGTGACAACTATTGCATGTGAATGTAAGAATCAAGAAGTTGTCGGTTCAGCTTCAGAATGCTTGTTAGAGGATAAGTGAAATTTTAAGTCAAAATGTCCGTATCGCTTTTTCTAAATGGGAAAATGTATAGTTGTGGAGGTGGATTTTTTTGTAAAAATTTGCTTCATCAGTGATATCGCTCAAGACTCCCCCAAATTACAGTGATCAAGCAAACATGTTAAAACCTGATTTTTAAAATTAATTTGTCAATTCAACAGGACTCATATTCATACATAGACATGCCAAATTCTTCTAGGTAAATTGTGGGAATGCTAATCTCGATGGTGGAGGGCGAGCTATGAAACAACCGATAAAATTATTCTTTTATGATTAGAAGGTCAAAGGTTCAAGTTACAGAAATATTTTTTTTAAAGTGTAATAATAAAATTATGATTATTTTCAAAAAATAATAAAATTATAATTTAAATCACTAACAACTACTGGACTTATTATAATCAAGTTGTATAATTGAGACCAAGTCATCTGTTGCATAAAAAATCATGTGCTTAGTTAAAATACTTCAGATTCTTGAAATGTGTGCTCTACGATTTTCTTACTATATTAATATTTCCACCTTTAAGTGGAACCTTCTTCTTAAGATTTACACAACAGTCTTTAATTTTTTCATCTCTTCCATGTAGTTTCCTCAACTAGTACCATTTTCCATCTTACCAATCTTTCCTAAACAAACATTATGTAATAGTCGGTTTCCAAAACTACCGAGAGTTAGAGTCTTAGATTACTTAGTCACATGAATTACATCATATTAGAATGAACATGTTGCATTTAAGATATAATTTTATGATTTCATTCGCATGCATAATATGAGCTTACATATGAATTTTGATTTAGAAAAATTGCACTCAATTGACATGTTCCGAGGAATGAAAGTTTAAAAAATGATTATGATATGATTGTACATCTCTAATGTCTTGTATTTTGATTTTCCAATAAAAAGAATTAATGGGTTATAATTAATAATTTGGAGTTAATTGTTACAATTGGGAGATTGATGAATTAATATGTACATTTAGCTTAGGAAAAAAATTTCAAGTGGAAAGACAAGTTGACATGTGAAAATTTAGGATGACTAAGCCTATAAAATGAGTAACATATGGTAGTAGAATTGAGTGACCAATGGCTGGGGAACTAAGTGACATTTGGCAGCCTAAAGAGTGGACATGTAGTTGGCTTAGACATTTGACAAGTGTCCTTAAACTTATCTTGCACCTACACTATATGACATATTGCATTCTGCTGTAACCATCTCCTTCTTCTCCTTTTCACTGTCCAAACTCAATCCCCCCTCTCATCCTGAGTTTCTGCTCTAAATTATGTCAATTACCACCTCAAAACCTTTATCAATTTCTTCAAAAAGATAGCTATATTCTACTATTTTCTTCTTGTCTCTGCTAAAACTTATCTTACTCCCTAATGGTTCCTGAGATGATCTTGCATGCATGTGGGGCAAGACAAGCTTGATACATTGAGGTGACATTTGAGCTGAACAAGTGAAGTACTAATCTATTATGGCATGTGATAGTAGAAATTATGATGACCGATTAGGAATAGATTGAATGTGGTATTGGTGTTGAAATTGTGCTAGAAAATGACGAATGAAAGGGGTATCTTTTGTTCTTGTTTTTGGATACATGACAGCAGTAGTTTATAGGTTGTTATATGGATGATTTAAGTTTGGATTTGAAGTATAATTGATGATGAATTTATGCTAAAAATAGGTGTTATTGTAGAGTTTTCAAATCTGGAAAGTTAGGACTGCATGTATGATGGTATAAATTGAATTGTAATGAAACGAATGAGCATATTTTTTTGTGTAATTTAATGTAACCAATATAGAAGCTAGACTAGCATGAAATGAAGTAGCTTTAAATCACATAAATTCTAAAAAAATTCAAGTGGTAATGATGTCACTAAGTATGTGAAATTCGTGCAGAATCGAGGGAAGAAAGACAGTGCATGATTGTGGCCTGTTTACTTACTTTCTGTGGCATGGTACCCTATGATCGTTGGCCTAGTTCTGGAATGTTAATTTCAGCCTTGTGTACATGTTGAACCAAATGCAGAAAAGTCACTCTAAATTGGTGTATTTAGACTTGATTAAGGATTGGAATGAACCTAGATTATTGCTTGATTAATTGGCTAAGAACTTGATTATTAATTGATGTCATAACTTAAAGAATGTACTATTTTGATGTCTATGCATCCTAATCTAGAAATTATGATGTGATAAAGTAATAAAGGTGTTCTTATGAATGCAAACATGATCTTAAGGATCTAAGTAATGTGTATTAGGCATGAATGAATGAGCCTTGAAGAACATGAGGTAATTATGAATGAGAATTGGGTAATTGTTTGAATAGATGTTGTTGGAAAAGTTTAGTGAATGTATGATTGATGAATTTGGTTTAAATGAAGGTTACTTAAGGTATAAACCTGATTGCAAACTAGTTGTATACAAGCTAAAATGTTTGGATGGTCAAAATATTTGTATAAGAATACATAACCAGAAAATCAATTGAGCATGCATTGAAACATGACACATATACATGTGCATAATTGTATATTCATATGATTAAACATAGTGATTTGTGAACTATGTGTGTATTGCATGATGATGGATGCGTAAGCTAATCGTCAACATTTAGACATTGGCAGAACATCAAGTCAATAGCTTTTTTAGAGCGCACTGTGAGTTAACTTAGACATGTAAACTCATTTATATGTGCTTCTATATGAAATGTATGTTTAATATAAAATGTGTGTACAACTGATTAATAAATGCCAGACTTAGATTCGAGGAGTTTGATATATATGGTATTAGTACACAGAAATGAAAGGAAATGAAAACATAACATATGAAATGATGCATGTCATCACATTGAAATGTATGATCAGATAAAGGAGTTGTGACTAGAGTGACTGATGTACAAAAAGAGCTTTAAGCTTAGGATTATGAAAAAGAGCCTCAGGATCAGATAAAATGGACTCAATATCCACAATGGATATGGGCCAAAAATGATCTCGGTATCCACAATAGATACGGGACAGTAAATTGGGTTGATAAGTACTTAGTCATAATAAAACAAAGTGAGAATGGGAACACTTGTACATTTGCAATCCCTATATGTATCAAATGATTGAATTGAAATGAATTATCGAATTTTTTGAAATAGTGATTATAGTTGAAGTTAATGGAGGATGTATTGTGATATGCAATGCTACCTTACATGATATGCTTGTGGAAGTATGATAAACTTTGATATACTTATTTTCGTGGTCTGACTTGAGTGAATACATTAATGATGGTTCACTTACTAAGTTTATAAACTCGTCAAAATTGCAAAGTTATTTTTCAGGTTCAAGGGAGTTCTAGCTACTAAGGTTATATAGTAGAAGTCTAGTACTTGCATTTTGGGGATGAGAATGGCTCAAAGGTCTGATTAGCTAAATCTGAGGAGTTTAGTTAAAGTCTTCTGTATTAGCATCTCATTTCATGTTATATATTTGGTACTGTGATTAAACTCAAAAAAATGTTGTGTAATGTATATGTGGATTCTGAATTTTAATGACACATGTGACTTTTATGTTTATGAATGGAATGGGAAGAAATGAACATTTAGAATGCTTATGATATGTTTGATGCCTTTAATGAGTCAATTTAATTGTCTTGATGTGCCATTTTCATAGAGTATGTTCTCAAATGTCCTATGATATGTTCAAGCTTATGCTATATAGGAGTGGTTTGTTACACATTGAACCTTTTAAATGGCACGAGAGCAGTATAGAAGTAATAAAGAAGAAAAGTTTGTATTGTTGGAGAATATAATTTTATTCGTTAACTTGCTCCTTATATATTGATAAAGCATAATAGAAGCACAAGATTTTTGGCTGATTAGAAGCCATATTTAACAAACTCTTACAACCAACATTATCAAGCCATAATAAATAGAACCAAAAAATCTGGAAAAGAGACTCCTAAAGACTTAGTCTATTGATCATTTCTTTAGCATGCCAAGTAACCTAGATAACTTGCAACATTTCTCCTCCTTGCTTTAGTAGTTGCAAAGACCTAGTTGGTCTTTTAGAGCTTCAAATCTAGTATTTGGTAAAGCTTTAATTAACACATCTACAACTTAATCCTCCGTTCTGCATTAAAGTAATGAGTTCACCATTTTTTTTAGCTTCCCTTAAATGATATAGTTTAATTTTGAAATGCTTTGTCTTGCCATAAAATATTGGATCACTCGAGATTACAATTGCAACTTGATTATCCACTTGAATTTAAGTTGGCTCATTTTGATCCATGTCTAAATCTGCAAGTATTTTTTTGAACCAGGATGCTTGATTGAGTATAGCATTTGTTGCCATATACTCAACTTCTGCTGTGTTTTGGGCTATCATGTCTTGCTTCTTTGAGCACTAAGAAAAATCACTAAACCAAAGATGAAACAAAAACTACTTGTGTTTTTCATCTCATCAGCAAAATTTGCCCTATCAGAATAACCATGAAATCTAAAATTCTGACAGTAAAAGCACTTCATTCCATTCCATAGTTTGTTTCAACATGTATACCAATGTTATCTTGGAGTAGTCATCAATCACGCATAAAAAATATTTCGCTCCACCTAAAGATGAAACGTGAGAAGGACCCTAACAATTAGCATAAATGTAATCTAATGTTGCATTTGTTGTTGGGACCCGATCTGGGAATCGGATCCCAATCGAAGAAGATTTTAAAGACGGAATGAAAAAAAATAAATTAATCGGGAAATTAAAGAATGAAATCAAATCAAAATCCCATTCAACAATTCAATCCACTTTTCAAATTTTTCAATTCAAATTTCAAATCATTTAACAAACTTAAATGTTTAAATTTCATCTCAATAACATAACATCGAATTTCATTATTTGTAAAATCGACAACGTTTTCACATTTTTTCATCCCCATCTCCGTGCTCGAGTGTGAGATCTGATGAAAAATGTGAAGATGTTTGGTCCGATTTTGCATCGCTCAGTATTTTATGTGAATTGAGCTTGATATTAATATTGTTTATGGCTTGAATTTTCGTAAGTAAGTGATTATGATGTATTTTAGTATGTATTTCGTAATGTATGAGGATTACTTAATTGATGTATGAGAATATGAAATTGTGTATATCAGGTTGGTGTAAGTAAATTATGGAATTATATGTTAAGTCATGTTCAAAGTTTGTGTGATGATGAGTTATGGTTATGGATGAGAATGATTGAAGTGTTTAGAACTAAGATTGCGCTTGTTTCATTGAGATCCCTGACGAGGGTCCGTTGATTTTGATGTTTGATGGTTGATTGGGCTTTTAGAAGTGTATTTTTGCCTTTGCAGAATTTTTGGGTCACAAAATACAACAGATGTTGCGTTCCGATTTTCGTAAAAATCAAGTTAAGATAAGAATAAGAATAATAAGTTAGTTTGTTAAAGATGAGTTTTTAGTTAAGAAGATGAAATTTTGGGATTTGTGTGATTGGTTAAGAAAATAATATGAATCTAAATGTTGTTCGAGATTTAAGTGAAATGAAATTTAGGCGAGGATGAGTTTCCAAAAGGAAATTGTATGGATTGGTTATGTTTTGAATGGGTTTGAATAAAGAGAATAAAATATAATTTAGGATTTGTATGGATACATAAGAATATGATCAGATTTAGAGATTTGCATGAGAATGATTTTCCGAAAGTGGAATACCGGATTTCAGTTGGGCTTAGTCTAAGGTTCCAACGCAACTTTTCATTTCCTAAGATTTGCGCTTTCGGATGTCGGCATTTGTTTCCGCTTGCAATTTGTATTCGATCCGCTTCGCTACTTTTGGTTTGATTTGATTCAATTCGCCAGGATCCGATTGCATTTCGCCGCTTTGTTCGCTTTCACTTCAACCAATTCGCATTTGCTTCCGCTTGCCCGCTTCGATTCAAAAGAATCCGCTCTTTCGATTCCCGCTTAAGTCCTCGCTTGCTTCAGATCCGCTGCCGTTCGTTTCGCTATTTTCGCTTTCCCTTTTGTCTCGTTTTAGCTATCTGCCACTTCATTTTCGTTTTCGTCTTTCCATCTTTTCGGTTGGGATCCGGTTCCCGGATCGGGTCCCAACATTTGTCCTATGCATAACCTTCTTAAAATGAAATCAACATTGTTTCCCGAAAACACAGTGCTCACAGAACCTAAAATTAGATATCGTATGTCCCCTAAATAGGCCCTATTTGCATAGAATTGCCATTCCCTTTTTGCTCATGTGCCTCAGTTACATATGCCACAGCTTGATCTGATCTGATTTTGACTATTCTAAAGGAGAAGTTATTGCAGCTGAACCTTTCACTAGTGTTCCCTATAAAATATATAAGATACCATATTTGACTCCCTTCATTACTACTAATGCACTTTTGGTAATTTGAAGTACTCTACCTTCACAATTATACTTTAAACCTTTTGAGCCCAAATATCCCAAAGAAATCAGGTTCTTTTTCAAATCTGGCACATGTTGAACATCATCTAAAGTTCTAATTATACTGTTATGCAATATGATCTTGATTGAACCAATGCCTATTACCTTGCACGATGTTTGGCTTCCCATTAAGATGCTTCCACCATCCTTTTCCTCATAGGTTGTGAACCAATCTCGAAGTGGGCACATATGATAAGAGCACCATTAATCCAAAACTCAATTATTCTCTAAATCTAATCGATCAGTCACTGAAAGAACCATATTTTCTTCTAACACAGAATCATCTTGAGCAATAGCAGCATATTGAGCTTTTGATTTATTCTTCCTTAGACTTTCATTCTTCCAATGACCTGGTTATTTGCAGTAATTATAGATGTCTAGTGGATTTACAGTCAAATCTCGATATTTAGCCTTAGACCTTCCTTTTCCTTTCCACTTTCCTTTTCCCTTCTTAGGACGTTCTTGAGATTTTTCATAATTTGCGGCCACCAATCCAACTGCAAAACTTTCTCCATTGTTTCTAGAAGCCTTATGCCTAAGCTTTTAGGTTTGAATACTAGACCTGACATCTTCTAAAGTGATAGTATCTTTTCCAACAACAAAAGAATTCATAAAGTTTTCATATGACGGAGGCATGAAGACTAAAAAAATTAGGGTAGTGTCTTTATCTTTTATTTTAACATCCACATTCTAAAGATCCATTAAAATAGTGTTTCATTCTTCCAAATGTTCTTTAAGAGGCATCCTTCATACGAAGAACAAATAAACGTTGCTTTAGTAATAGCTTATTAGTCAAAGATTTCGTCATATATAGGCTTTCCAACTTCATCCATAGACCTACCATAGTATCTTCATTTAACACTTTGTAAATTATTTCATCCGCTAGGCATAGCAAAATGGTTGAGTGCACCTTATCTTCTTGTTCAGAAAAAATGGACTCATCCATTGAGTTTGGCTTATTTCCTAAAAGCAGTGTCCAAATCGACTGTTGCTTCAATAAAGCATTCATCCTAATGCGTCAAAGACTGAAGTTGTTTTTCCCAGTAAATTTATTGATCTTAATGTTGTGTGATGGCATCTCTATGCCTGATTAATAGATTCAAAAAAAAACCAAAAGCTCTGATACTAGTTTGTTATGAAAAAATCAAGCAAGAAAAGAAGGAAAAGGAAACAAAACAATCAATCGCACAGTACACAGATTTACGTGGTTCACCCCAATTGATTAAGGCTACATCCAAGGGCAATGGCAAATCATAAATTCACTATTAGAGAAAAGGAAGAAATATAAGAGAAGTGTGGCTAGGGTTTTTCATCCACATATAACCCTAAAACAAATGTAGTTTATAAATCATTTAATACAAAATACTAAAAGCACCAAAATACCCCTGAATAATAAGTCGAAGATTCAAGGCATATTTAACATGAGATTTCGTATGTTCCATCCAACCAAATAAAGTACACAAACTTGAGCTTGTTTATATGCAATGAGAAACTTGTAATCTCTAATCTCTATTCTAACTTTCAAATATATATTGTCACGTTCTATATGTTTTAAAACCCACAAGATGAGGTTTGGGGCCCAAAAGAGTCTTCTAGAGCATGTTGGAATCTTACGGAAGATTCTAGAAGCTTCTAGAGTATAATAGAAGCTTATGGAAGGCCCTTGTGGAAGCATAGGGAACATTATGGAACAATATGGAATCTTATAGAAGCTGGTAGAATCTTGTAGATATATACGTAATGTACATGAAGTATGTAGAGTAGTGTAGAGGATTCTAGAAGGTCAATATAGACCATTAGATCAAGTAGATCTTAACTATCGGAAGAAGAAAGTATAAATACCCCTTGGGAGTTGCCTCATTTGGATATAGAAGATCATATAGTGCATTGTAAGCATTATAGATTTCTTGATAGAGTCCTTTAATAAAAGTGTTCTTACATTCTCTTACATTCCTTCTTCTCTTTAACAAAGTGTTTCATGTAGAAGGCTAACTTAGGAACGAGCGTGTACTTAAGTGACGAACAAGCATTGGTGAAAGTCTAAGCCCATTACAAATGGTATCAGAGCAACATGCCGACAATCTGGACAAGGAAGCTTTCTTTTCCTTTTGTGATAGCTTACAACCGTGGGCAAAGACGGAGTTGGAGAGGCGAGGTGTGCAAGGCCTTGCTAATGCCATCGCAATAGTTGAATCCCTTAATGAAGTAAGAAGCGATGTCCACTACTCTAAGTCCCAAAGAGTGACAACGGCAAGGGTGGGGGAGAGAAGAAGCAAAGAAAAGATAGAGTTTCGAAGAGTGGTAAGCTAAAAGAAGGTTCTAGCAAAGGCTATAAAGAAGACAAGGGTAGAGGATGTCCCACATTGAAGTGCTATCTTTGTGATGGACCTTAATGAATTATTCCGATCCCATTTGTAAACACCATATGTATTATGTAGGAGGGGAATACAAACATGGTACCTTTGTCCTGAGAGGTACCAACAAAGACCAAAACCCTTTTAGTCATGCAACTCCCTAAAGGAGTGAAGAAGGTAGAGCCGATGTTCTTAATGGCTCTCAAGAAGGAAAATGTCACTACTCGTGAGGAGTTGCCTCAGGAGATTTCTTGTTTCCTTGATGAGTATAAGGATGTCATACCACCCAAGTTGTCAAAGAAGCTACCACCAAGGAGAGAGGTGGATCACCAGATCGAGTTGGAACTTGGTGCTAAACCTCTTGCCGCAGCCCTATATCGTATGACACCACCAGAGTTAGAAGAACTAAGTTAACAATTGAAGGAACTATTGGATATGGGGTATACCCAACCTTCTAAGGTCTTATATGGTGCATCAGTACTGTTCCAAAAGAAGCACGATGGATCACTTCAGTTATGTATCGACTACCAGGCACTAAATAAGGTAATTGTGAAAAATAAGTACCCTATCCCTTGAAACGATGACTTGTTTCATTAACTTGTAGATGCAAGATAGTTATCCAAGCTTGAATTGAGATCAAGTTACTACTAAGTGAGGATTGCCAAGGGAGATGAGCCAAAGATTACTTGTGTTACTAGATATGGAGCTTTTGAATTCTTAATCATGTCATTCGGTATCATTAATGTGCCTGCAAAGTTTTGCACACTTATGAACAAGGTACTACATCCTTTCTTGGATCGATTTTTTGTTGTTTATTTGGATGACATTGTTTTCTATAGCAAATCGTTCAAAGAACATGTCATACATCTACAACATGTCTTTCAAGCTTTGAGGGACAATAAGTTATGTGTCAAAAAGGAGAAGTGTGCATTTACAAAGCCAGAGGTAGTTTTTGGAGCACATCGTAGGACAAAGTAAGCTAAGAATGAATGGTTCAAGGTACGAGTTATTCTTAAATGGGAACCAGCAAAGAAGGTGAGTGAGTTAAAATCCTTCCCTAGTTTAGCTAACTATTATCATAGGTTCATCCATAACTACTCTTCCATTGCGACACCTTTAATGGATATGCTCAAGAAGGGATGAATTTGGGGATGGGATGCCAATTGCCAAAAGGATTTTGATGCTTTGAAGGGGGCCATGATGAAGGAATCGGTCTTTGCCTTCCGAATCACACCAAGCCATTTGAAGTACAAACGGATGTTTCTGATTTTGCACTTAGGGGTGTGTTAATGCTAGAAGGAAACTCCATTGCTTTCGAGAGTCAAAAGCTTAATGACACCGAGTGGCATTATATAGTGCAAGAGAAGGAGATGAGGGCTGTAGTGCATTACTTGCAGACATGAAGGTACTACTTATTGGGAGCAAAGTTCATGGTGAAGACAGATAATGTTGCTTCAAGTTAATTCCTCAATCAAAATAAGTTGACGCCTAAACAAGTTAGATGGTAAGATTTCTTAGCAAAATTTGACTTCGAGATGATGTATAAGTCGGGAAAGGTGAACTTAGTGGCAAACGCACTAAGTAAAAAGGCCGAGCTATCAACCTTATCATAGCCTAATTTTCCTTTATGTGACTAAATGAAGGAGGGATTGCAACATGACCACCAAGCTAAAGAAGTGTTGAAGCAAGTTGAGGACGGAAAGACTCGCAAGTTTTGGCTTAAGGATGGTTTGCTCATCACCAAAGTGAAGTGAATCACACGTTAATACAGGCTTATTTTACGATGTATAAATGCACAAGAAGGGGGGTCGAATTGTGTATTTCCCCTTTTTGAAAATCCTTTCAAAAATGTTTTGTTAAAAGACACTTGTTCTTTTCACAAGAACTACTGTAAATCAAAGTTTTAAATTGTTTTTCAAAAACTTGTTTGAAAACTAGTAAGATCGAAACTTTGAAAGATAAGAGAGATACGGATAGAGAGTTGTAGGCACAACAATTTTTATATTGGTTCACCCTAAACTATGGGCTACGTCCAGTCCTTAAATATCTTTATGAGATTTCACTATCTCTCAACAACTTTACAAGTATTCTTTTTCTCTGAGCCTCTTCAGGTCTCTTTACAGTCAGTATTCTTTTACTCTTAGCCTCTGCAGGCTATTTGTACTACTTTCTTATATAAAGATTTTTCGAGCTTTTTTACAGTAAGATAGCTCTAGGTTTCGCACAATAATTTCTCTCAAGTATTTACAGATTTTTTTGTTCGTATTCGAGTACGTCATGTATGTATCTAACTTTGTAATCTTCGACTTCGACTCATATTTATAGTCTTCGTCTGCAACTGTTTCTTGATTCTTGCTTCTTGCTTCTTTTAATCTTGTTTCTTGAAAGAAGCGGTTATTCAGTTGAGTTATGTAACTAACTCAAACTGATTCTTGAATCTGACGTGATTCGCTTCCATCTGCTTTTCATCGTCTGCTTGTTCTACCATCTGCTTTTGGCTTCCGTATACTTTTGCTTCCGTCTGTTTTTTCATTCTTTCGTATGCTTTTCAGCTTCCATCTATTTTTCATTCTTTTGTCTGCTTTTCAACTTCCGTCTGTTTTTCCCTTTCGTCTGTTTTTCAGCTTCCGTCTGTTTTTCTCCTTTCGTCTGTTTTTCAGCTTCCGTTTGTTTTTTCTCCTTTTCGTCTGTTTTTTAGCTTTCGTCTGTTTTTTCTCCTTTCGTCTATTTTTCAGCTTCCGTCTGTTTTCCTCCTTTCGTCTGTTTTTTAGCTTCCGTCTGTTTTTCTCCTTTCGTCTGTTTTTCAGCTTCCGTCAATTTTTCTTCTTTCCATTATTTGTACTTCATCAAAATCATTTATGTAAAGTCATTTTGACTTAACAATCTCCCCCTTTTTGATGATAACAAATAATCATACAAGTAAGATGAAAAACTGTAAGAAGATATACAAGTAAGATGAAAACATGGCTTCACTCTTTGTCTTCTTTTGACTTCTTCATTTTCTGCTTACTCTTCCTCCCCCTATCTTTTTCTTTCTTCTTCAAAAGTTCATCTCCTTCGTTCACCCCCTTTGATTTCTACTTTCCATTCTCCCCCTATTTGTTATTAATCAAAAATGATTAGGACCGATGATGCTTCAACAATTCTTTCACCATCTCCTTTAACTCTTTGACTTCTCTACGTAGGTGCATTACTTCTGCTTGCAAGTCAAAAGAGAAGGTTGATCGGTCATCATCCTTCGGGTGTTCTTCTTCAAAAGCAATTGTAGTAACATATGCGTTTGAAGATGGAACATAGTCTTCAAAAATCTCAAAAGTAGGAGGTTGAACCGATAGATGGAGCTCAAGAAGGTCTAAGTCATAAGGAGCCGGTAGACTTAACACTTGTCTTCCTCGCAAGGGTAGGGCTTCTTCTTCAATCGAAGATGTATTAGATAGTGGCCTAATACGCACTATTGTCTGCACAAGGGATTCAGTGAACGTCCCTTTAGTAAGCTTTCCCCCCACTGGACAGTGTTCATCCTTCTCTGTAGAACTGCTACTAGCTCTTGAAATATGATGGGAAATGAAGGTTCCCGTCATTGTCTTTTCTACATAACATGCTTCATCAATGCTTGACACCTGTTCTGCAATTTGATCTGCTGATAGATCATCTATCACCCCTTCTGGGTATAATTTCTTCTTCCCCTTATTATCATCCATGGGTTTCCTTGGTTGAAGGTCTGGTACAACCTTTATCACCGTTTCCTCTGTAATTGGGTAGATAGTGTACGGTTGACTGGTCATCTTTGTAGGGTATCGTTTTGTAGCAGCATACCTCAAGGCTTCATAAAAAGTCCTCTCATCTTCATTCAACAGATGCTGTAACATCCCGACCCTAATGAGAAGGGTATATGGGTCATTTTGGTCAGGCTAGTAATTTGCATTTCATATTTCTTATGTGAACGTTTATTTGGTCTCTGATTGTAGAGGAATGAGTTATTTGGCACATGCACATATAGGTACATGCATTCATGACTTTTCCCGGCATTTGCTTTTGTAAATGATTTGAATTGTGAATCTGTGAGATAATTAGATTGGATTATGATTGATTGAGAAATTAGGAGTAATTGGGTTCATATAATTGATTTAGAATAGTTTAAGAGTGACTGGCAATTGATAGTGACTTATAGGAAATTTTCTAGAAATTCGGGAGAAAATGCCCGGACCGAAAATTTTTGAGGGACCGACTGATTGATTGTATGGTACTGAAAGAATTGTCCAATGGTGATGGAAAAATGAGAGTTATAATGTTAGGAGAATTAAAAATGTTGAGCCATTGGAATTTAGAGACTGAAATCTAAAGGAATTGAGGACTAATGTCTATATATATATCTAGATTTCAATTTGGGGATTTTTATCCTAAGGTAAAGCAATCTTCTTCTTCTCTTCTCCCACGGTGATCTTCGATTTCTTCCCCTTTGGTGTGAGCTCTCGATCATTTCTTGTGGTTTCCCTTTCATTGTGCAAGGCTAGCTTGTTTATTGTGGGAGATGGAGTTGGTTGAGGCTTGAAAGTGGAGATCGTTGGTTTTGAAGGTTTTAGGGTTTCTAGAGATTTGTGGATTTTTGCCTTGATTCGTTAAGTTAATGGTTTAATGTTGTGATTATTGTGTTTAAAGCATGCATAGGGGTTAATTGTTAAAGATTTGAGTGTTTATGAGTTAGTACTGGATTTTTAGAGAGAGAAAAGAGGGAGAGCTCGTCGGAGAAGACGACTGGAAGGCCGCACGTCGCGGCGAGAAAATTGTGTTCTCGCTGCGGCGAGCCTCCATTTACGCGCCTTGTGCCAAGCGCTTTGTCGCCATGATTTAACGCCCTCACGTCATGCGCGAGGTCGTTTCTACTTAATGAGTATAGTTTGGTTTTAGGGGCATAACTTTTGATGTAGATCTCCGATTGAGGTGATGTTTGATTCGTTGTGAGTTTAATAATTTGCAATGATGCTATGTGGAGAGAATGGAGGGATATATGTGCTTGTTTTGATTGATTTCGGACCACGGGTGTCTGAAGTATTTGAATGTGATAATGAAGTGCAAAATGTGTACTACTATGTGAATATCGCTTTGTGAAATGATTGGGAATATGTTTTGATACATATGTATTGTCTATAGAGATATGAATGAACGTGTGAAATCCATAATTGGTTAATAAATAATGGTTGTGATGGGCATATTACGATCGAGCTATAAGCTCATCAATTGTAAAAGGAATAGTGCATACCCGAGGGCTCTCCTATCCCCAATGTGAGCGAGCAAGAAGGCATACCTGGGGGCTCTCCTACTTGCTTAAAATGTGATTATCATTCGAACCGAGCTTTGAGCTCGAGGGAGTCGATGTATACCCGAGGGCTCTCCTACTCCCTAAGTGTATCAAGTCTGCTCATTAGCGCCAACCACAACTCAAAGTAAAACAATGGAAATTATGGGAAGAGATTTGTGTGCGGTGTCGATGTGTATGTGAATAGTGTGAAAGGCTCGCCTTATATGTGTACAAGTTAGCAATGCCTCGAATTGATTTGGAATGCAATGATATGTGATAAGATGTGAATTATTGGTTTATGCATGCGCTGAGTGAACCATCGATGATGGTTTCTCCGAGTTCGCAAACTCACCCAACATTGCAACTATTTTTCAGAATTGAAGAGTACCCGTTAGTAAAGCGGGAGTATGTTTGCAGATTCAAGTGAAGGTCGGTCGATGGGGGTCAGTTCGTTATTCCGCATTGCATGTCTTTATTTTGTAATAAAGTGTTTATTTGTATTTGTGAAATGGACCTCAAGAACTTTTGAATTGTGTGTATTCAAATTGGATGTGATTGAATGAGTACCCAATTTGGGCATGGAATTTCGCATATATGTTTTAAATGAATAATGTACCAATTTACGATTGAGTGGTTAAGACGCCACCCTCAAGGGCACGGACTCGGATATCACCGTGGATGTCGAGTTCGGTCTTATGCAGTGTGAAGTGTTACATTTGGTATCGAGCCCGTAGTACAATCTTACATGGCGTTACGAAAAAATGTGTCACGTTATATGCATTTAAGTTGTGTCACTACAGACGGGACAACCGATCCCCGCCTAGTATATGAGTCACATGTAGGAGCCTGTATCAATTGTTTCAGTCATTAGAATTAGTGAGGAAATTGATGATATATCAGAATCGGATAAATGTTAGTTATGGATACCATGAAATCAGAAAATATATATATATATATATATATATATGATTCGATTTGACAAATGAAGATTGAGTGTAATAGTATTAGTGGATACCTTATGGAATGCGATATCCGGGTTATACCTGGGGTATATTCTTGAATGTGAGATAGATATGAATATGTTCTGAACTGATAGAGAAAATTAGAGCTATGAAAGAAATGACAAGAGTACAAGTGTATAATGTGGATGAAATGAAATGTTATCATTGAGATTGAACACTGTGACGAGTGTTATGAATAATGATTTCTGACAGTGAATCTATTACGTTAGAGAGAAATCAAGAATGATGGTATATCTATGATGTTGATTTTTGAGTGTGAAATTATATGGGTGTGATGTAATAATGAAAAGATTGAAAGGTAAGACAAAGATACTGATAAGTGAAACAGATGTTCCGGTTTAGTTGATTTGCCTAAGTGAATACACACCTGATTATGAGAGCCCCATGGTAAGTGAAAAATATTAACCGAAATTGTCTTGTGTATGTAGAGATGGCATGAGAAGTAAATTAAGGGATGATCGTATTGTATAAAGTTCAATATGAGTTCAAATGAGAAAGGAAAATGTTTATGATAAATCCTTTGGGAAAGAAGAGAGACTGCTAATGGTGGTACCAAAAAAGAGAAAGGTTATCTCGAGTAAATGTGAATAAAGAGTTCTTAGTAGTATTTGATGAGAATACATTTTCAAATAAGATGTGATGATTATATTGGGAATGAATTGAAATTTGTTATATGTTGAAGACTTGATCATAATTTAATCCTCACGAGTGAGGTTAGGTGCAAAAAGAGAGTATTGTGTATCCTTCGTAAAGTGACTAATTGGTATATCGATGCAATGATTTTTGCTGTTACGGACCTCAATGAACAGTATTAAAAAGGATAGTCTGATTATATGGATTGTGGCATAGATTGATCTACATGGGATATTGTGTTCCTAAGGCATTGGAATTGATTGACAAGAAATGTGATGACTGTGATGTTGAGAATGTCAAGTATTGATGAAAATAGTAAGAAATCGCTTTGCGAAAAATTTACCTGAATTGGATTAAGTTGATCGAATGATTCAATTAAATAGTGATCAGTGCAAGGATAGTATAAAGATAAATTTGAAATGAATTACAAGTTAAATTTGGAGTCTAAATTCTAGCAGAGACTCGAGCGTAAGAGGTAGAAAATGTTGTCATTATGATGATGAGATGAATCCAATTATGTAAGAGAATTACTGAACATGAAGAAAATAGTAATTTCGAATATGAGGAAAAAATAGATTCGTGTATGGTTTGTGTAATTATGTGCTGGAACTACGAAATTGATTTGATGAATGTTTATGTAACGCAGCGAAGGATCTATTGTAAATAAATTGGGTTATATGGAGGAATTAGGTAGCGAGAACATATGTCGAATATGTTATGATGGAATTGAGAAAATTATAAGAAAAGTGTTCCTCATTGGAGACTTTGATATTTAAAGAGTTATGCAAATTGATCACGGGTATAAGGAATTTTGAATTGTAATTGTCCGAGATGACAATGCCCTAATAGTATTGTGCTACTGAAAGGTAAAGTGTCTTGAGTGCATTCAGATTTGGAGAATGATTAAGATCATCGATGATCGATTAAATGCATTTGAAAAGTGAAGACGATAAATTGGCTCAGATGAGGAAATTGTATACTATGCGAGTCTATTAAGAGTGAATTTGACCTTGATTGAATAAATAGTGGATGAATTATTATTCAAAAATGGCACATTGGGAGACTTAATGACGATAGGGGTATGGATACAATGCGAAATTGTAAGGGACTTATATATTGGAGATTTTGCATTATATCTTGCAATGTCGATAAAAGGTTATACTGCAATCTGACAAAAGGATGTAAAGTGATTTTTGTACCTTGGGACAAGTAAAACTTCATGGGCTGTATTGGGATTGATAATTTGCGATATGTTGTAATGAGTGTTGCTCTAAAAGCTTGGAGACAATAATTAGACAGAAACAATTGAAGATGTCTACAAATGTGCAAATCAATAGTGATGGAGGTATTTTGTGAATTCGAAAGATTTGAAAAGAATTAAGCGATTGAATAATTCAATTATGCTAGTCATGAAATTAAATGGATTGAACAGGAAATTCAAATGAGATAATCACAATTTGAGCGATAAGGTTTTGATTGTATGACTGAGTAAAAATCGTCGAGCTAGCAAAAAGGGGCAAAAAGAAAGTATTATTTGTTATTGGAATTCCGAAACTGGTGTGTACATTTAAAAAGATTGACAACGACCAAATTAAGGTGTCATCATTTGCGAATGTTATCGAGAAACTGTTAGAGAATATTATGGTTTAATAAGAGCAAATCGAAAGAGGAATCGATAGTTTAGCGTGACAAATCGAATGGTTGTATGTGTGATTTACCAACAGGCTTGTTTGTTGGAATTAATTGTCAAATGGATAATTTGGGAATTCATAGGGACATAAATTGACGTATAGTGATTGCAGCTATATCAATTGTTGCATTGGTGACACCATTTGAGGAGTGTATATGTAGAAAGAGTAAATGAATCTGTAATAGGGATTTCGAAATCAAAATTTATGACAATGTGTCGAGTTGATTGTTATCGAGGTGATTATAATTTTATGAGATTCAGGTTTTCTCACTAAAGGGATGTACTATGATAAACGATAAATGAAATGTTTTGAAGTGTATCGCCTCGGTCAGATACACTTAGATAGAGACACAGAGTGTAATGAAGGAAATTAAATTCGATATGTAGTGATCTCTATAGGACTGTAGTGTGAATGGAACTACGGATTTGTAAACCTGTAAAAGATGTTTCGGATCCAAAGTGTTACTTGGACAGGTTTAGAAAATATTGTTATGATCTGACATATATATTATCGATATCGAAAGTAAAGAATTGCGAGTGATCTTGAGGAAACTATGAGACTGTGTATAGTTAGAGAAAAGATGAAGAGTGAATGATAGTATTGATTTCAGTTATTTGGCAGGAATTGGCTATATAGTAACATAAGTGGGAAACAGTATATAGTGATCGGAGCAATTTTCCCTGCCTCCCTGATCAATCGTATATGAAATTTCGAGGACGAAATTTTTGTAAGGAGGGGAGAATTGTAACATCCCGACCCTAATGAGAAGGGTATATGGGTCATTTTGGTCAGGCTAGTAATTTGCATTTCATATTTATGATGTGAACGTTTATTTGGTCTCTGATTGTAGAGGAATGAGTTATTTGGCACATGCATATATAGGTACATGCATTCATGACTTTTCCCGGCATTTGCTTTTGTAAATGATTTGAATTGTGAATGTGTGAGATAATTAGATTGGATTATGATTGATTGAGAAATTAGGAGTAATTGGGTTCATATAATTGATTTAGAATAGTTTAAGAGTGATTGGCAATTGATAGTGGCTTATAGGAAATTTTCTAGAAATTGGGAGAAAATGCGGATAGAAAATTTTCGAGGACCGATGATTGATTGTATGGTCTTGAAAGAATTGTCCAATGGTGATGGAAAATGAGAGTTATCTTGTTAGGAGAATTAAAATGTTGAGCCATTGGAATTTAGAGACTGAAATCTAAAGGAATTGAGGACTGATGTCTATATATATATCTAGGTTTCAATTTGGGGATTTTATCCTAAGGTAAAGCAATCTTCTTCTTCTCTTCTCCCACGGTGATCTTGATTTCTTCCCTTTGGTGTGAGCTCTCGATCATTTCTTGTGGTTTCCCTTTCATTGTGCAAGGCTAGCTTGTTTATTGTGGGAGATGCAGTTGGTTCGAGCTTGAAGGTGGAGATCGTTGGTTTTGAAGGTTTTAGGGTTTCTAGAGATTTGTGGATTTTTGTCTTGATTCGGTAAGTTAATGGTTTAATGTTGTGATTATTGTGTTTAAAGCATGCATAGGGGTTAATTGTTAAAGATTTGAGTGTTTATGAGTTAGTACTAGATTTTTAGAGAGAGAAAAGAGGGAGAGCTCGTCGGAGAAGACGACTAGAAGGCCTTGACGTCATGGCGTGCTGTATTTACTGTGGCGAGAAAATTGTGTTCTCGCTGGGCACGCGCGAAGGCCTCGCCGCGGCGAGCCTCCATTTACGCGTCGTGGCGAGCTTATTGAAGCAAGTCGCGGCGAGCCTCAATCGTCATGCATGCCACAAGCTATGCTTATCGCCACGGGCGCCCCACTGTCGCCCATGACAGCGCCCTCACGTCATGGCGAGGCTATTCTCTTGAATGAGTATAGTTTGGTTTAGGGCATAACTTTTGATGTAGACCTCCGATTGAGGTGATGTTTGATTCGTTGTGATCTAGAGAAAGAGGTCTACAAATGAGGAAAAGAATGAAGGTTTGAAATTAAATTATGAGAATCCCGATTTGTGAAAGAAAGCTAAGAAATATGATTGTATTGCATCCTAAGAATTGTTTTGAGTAATTGGGGTATAATGTGAGACTTTGAAAGTAAATTCATTGCTACTGGGAATTTGGGGAACTGAGCATAAAGATTGAATTTGATCTAGAGATTAGTGATATTGCTTTTGAGGTCATACCCTAGCGAGTATGACATGATAATTGCCTGGATATTAGAATTGAACTTGGGGAGTTCTGTATCATGTTATTGAATTGGAAATGAGCTGATATTTATGAAGTGAGTGAAAGTTCGATACTGAGTAAAAGAAAATGGAAAGTGGGAATAGGTACCGGAAAAATCATGAATAGGCATAGTACATCTTTTATTCAAGGTATGTGCATCATTAATTATTTCGACTGAGCATTTTGTAATGAATGAAATGAATTGATTGTTTTAGAGCTGATGGATCGATAATCCACGGATAGTCTTTGGAGCTTCGAACAGCAACTAGAAAATTCAGGTGAGTAACCTAGTTGGTTCCTCGGCCTTTATGTATTTAATAATTTGCAATGATGCTATGTGGAGAGAATGGAGGGATATATGTGCTTGTTTTGATTGATTTGAACCACGGTGTATGCGAAGTATTTGAATGTGATCTTGAAGTGTAAAATGTGTACTACATGTGAATCTGCTTGTGAAATGATTGGGAATATTTTTGATACATATGTATTGTCTATAGAGATATGAATGAGCGTGTGAAATCCATAATTGGTTAATAAATAATGGTTGTATTTGGGCATATTACGATCGGAGCTATAAGCTCATCAATTGTAAAAGGGAATAGTGCATACTCGGAGGGCTCTCTATCCCTAATGTGAGCGACGATAGTGCATACCTGGGGCTCTCTACTTGCTTAAAATGTGATTCTCACATTCTTGAACAGAGCTTTGAGCTCGAGGGAGTCGATGTATACCAGAGGCTCTCCTACTCCCTAAGTGTATCTCAAGTACATTACATTAAGCGCTAGTCACAACTCAAAGTAAAACAATGGAAATTATGGGAAGAGATTTGTGTGCGGTGTCGATGTGTATGTGAATTGTGTGAAAGGCGTCGCCTTATATGTGTACAAGTTAGCAATGCCCAATTGATTTGGAATGCGATGATATGTGATAAGATGTGAATTATTGGTTTATGCATGCGTTGAGTGAACCATCGATGATGGTTTCTCACCGAGTTCATAAACTCACCCAACATTGCAACTATTTTCAGAATTGAAGAGTACCCGTTAGTAAAGCGGGAGTATGTTTGATTCAAGTGAAGGTCGTGATGGAATCGGTTAGGTTGCGCATTGCATGTCTTTATTTTGTAATAAAGTGTTTATTTGTATTTGTGAAATGGACCTCAAGAACTTTTGGAATTGTGTGTATTCAAATTGGATGTGATTGAATGAGTACCCAATTTGGGCATGGAATTCGCATATATTTTTAAATGAATAATGTACGATTTTTGATTGAGTGGTTAGCATGCCACCTCATGAGCCACTGAACTGGATATCCTTTGTGGATGTCGGGTTTGGGTCTTGCGGGTGTGGGGTGTTACAGATGCCATGTCCCACTATTTATCAAAATAGGTTGTAAGTATGCCTTCACTAACCTCCTCAGTGTATCCCTGATGATTATTGAAGTACTCCCCTTATTTACAGGTTGAACCTCTTCAATCAATCTGATTTCCAATTCTTCTTTCCTCAAATGTTGAGAATAGTCATATGGAACCAGACTGAGTTCTTCCAATTCTTCTTGTTGAACTTGTACCAAACTAAGTTCTATTGATTCCTGTTGTTGAACCTTAGTAGGAATAAAATTTACCAGACTTAGTTCTGCTGTTGTTTCTTATGGAACAACAATAGGAGTTTCCTGTACCAAACTAATCTCTGCTGGTTTCTCCTTTTGAACAACAGTAAGGGTAGCCTTCATCTGACTTGGTTTCTCAGCGATCGAAGTAGTTATTTTCTGACCAACTTCCTTAGCAGTAGGAACACTCTTCTTCTGACTAACTTCCTTAGTCTTCTTCACTGCCTCAGTCAGTCTTAGAGTTTTCTGAGATTGGGGTTTCTGCTTCTCAGACTCCAATTTTCTTTTCCTCTCAGTCTCATTAGCTTGTTTGGCTGTATCTTTATTTAGAATAGATACTAGAGACCTTGTAGCCTTCAGTGCGTCTGTCTCAAAGACTTCTGCTTGACTTCGTTCTCTAGACCTCTTTTCTTCCTATTGTCTCAAGGTTCGAATCTTGGGTGATCTCTTCGCATTCTTTGGAATTTCACTCAGAAGCTTCTCCCATTTTCTCTTCAAAGCACCTTCATCTGTACTCCGTACTTGGCTACTTTCTTTATGAGAAATCATCTTTTCCTTCAAAACTTCTTCAGATGATTTTATTCTTTCAATCATGGGCATTCTTGTACTAGATTGAGATCTAGAACTTTTTATAGGGGATTTCTTCTTGATACGCTCCTCCTCAGTTCTTACTTGAATCTCAGAATCTGCTTCTACTTTCTCCAGATTCTTTAATCCCATTTTCGCTATAGTACTTGAGTTGATAATACTTTTGACAGATATCTTCATTATGTTTCCTCTATTAAGAAGGACTCCAAACTCCCTGAATATCCTTGTTAATAACATTCCATAAGGATAGCTGTTAGTATCCTTCATCCCCTTAACCATATACTGGAAAATCAGAAATGGTAAGTCTATGGGATGGCGATTCAGAAGGTAGAATAGGCATTGTTCATCCAAAGCAGTCACCTAATTCCTTGAACCTGCTCTTGATAAGATGCAGTTGAACAGAATCGCATGTAAGACCCTAGCCTTCGGCACCAGACTCGAGGTCTTCCTCTCCGATGGGTCATTGTCCCCATACAACTGTCGACTGACTTCGTCTTCCTTCATACTAACTTTCGTCATCCATCTGGCTTTGCTTGTAAGCTTCTCTCCGACAGATGGACATTCATTCACCTTCTCAATCAACTCCCTTGTCATAACAATAAACAATCTATCTACTGAGGAAACAATAGACTTGTCTACCAACTGCACATTCTTCTAGAAATCGTACACTTCATTTTGATATACATATTCCCGCACTTGGAAGAACTTCCTCCATCCTGCTTCTATTATCTCTGGTTCGATATACATGTCGTCTTTCTTCAAGGATTCAAAATCCACATGCCTTCCGTATATCATTGCTTGCTCCATTGATTCTTTGATGAGTAGTAACTAAGTTAACTGAGTTGTTCTTCAAAGGGTAAGGTTGGTTACAGATATTTTAAGAGAGATGAGAACTGAAAGGTTTCTGAGTTGAGACTTCTCTAATGGTCTTTTCAGGCGTGTTCTATAATAGGTGAGGTTCTCAAGGCTATGTAACTTTCCCTCCAAGAGTTCCTTCTGTGAGAAGTTACCAGCTGTAACTCACTGTTACTAACGCCGTTAACCTTGACCACCTTTTAACTTGCCTGTGACGTGTTAGACGGTTGGTCATTTAACATCACCATATTGAGATTTCGTCTAATTTCCTTGAAACGTTCTTCACTCAGTGGTTTAGTGAAGATGTCCGCCCATTGAAACTCTGTCTCAATAAATTGTAGACTCACAACCTTTCTCTGAACGTAGTCTCTCAAGAAATGATGTCTGACTTCAATATGTTTAACTCTCGAATGTTGTATAGGATTCTTCGATAAGTTGATGACACTGGTGTTGTTACAGAAAATTGGAATCTCCTCTTCTTGAACTGAATAATCTTCTAGTTGATATTTGATTCACAATATTTGTGAACAACAGCTTGCGGCAAACATGTACTCGGCTTCAACAGTTGATAAGGAGATTGAGCTTTGTCTCTTGCTTGACCAGGAAACTAGGTTTGAGTGAAGAAAGTGACAGCCTCCACTCGTACTCTTCCTTTCAATTCTATCTCCGGCATAGTTCGCATCGCAGTATCCAATCAACCTGAAATCTTTACCTTTCTCAAATATTAAGCAAAGATCAGTAGTACCTGCGAGATATCTCATAATTCTTTTAACAGCTATGTAATGAGACTCTCTGGGATCGGCCTGAAACCTTGCACACAAGCATACACTTAACAATATGTCAGGTCTGCTTGCTGTAAGATAAAGCAAAGAACCAATCATCCCTCTATACATGGTTTGATAAACCTTCTTACCAACTTCGTCTTTATATAAAAGGTTCGAATGATGCATCGGAGTTGCCATAGGCTTCACTTTATTCATATCAAATTTAGACAAAAATTCTTTCACATATTTTTGTTTATAGATAAAGATCTTCCCTTCGGTTTGCTTAACTTGCAACCTAAGAAAGAACTTTAACTCTCCCATCATACTCATCTCAAACTCATTTTTCATTAAACTCTCAAAACTCATGCATAAATTTTTTGAAGTAGCACCAAAAATGATATCATCAACATAAATTTGCACTAAAATGAAATCATTCTCATAGTTCTTCCTAAAGAGTGTCTTATCTACCTGACCTCTACTAAAACCACTCTCAATAAGAAAGGTGTTTAGACGATCATACCAAGCTCTAGGAGCTTGCTTCAAGCTGTATAAAGCCTTATGAAGTCTATAGACATGATCTGGATACTTAACATTCTCGAAACCAGGAGGTTGCTTAACATACACCTCTTCGTCTATAAAACCATTCAGAAATGTGCTTTTCACATCCATTTGAAAAAGCTTTATATCATGACAAACAACATATGCCAGCAATATCCTAATAGCTTCAAGTCTTGCTACTAGAGCATATGTCTCATTATAGTCTATTCCTTCTTGCTGATTATAGCCTTGTGCTACTAATCTGGCTTTATTCTGACTTACTCTCCCTTATTCATCTAACTTATTCTTAAAAACCCATCTAGTTCCTATAATGGATTTCTTCGAGGGTTTAGGAACCAAGGACCAAACTTTATTCCTAGTAAATTGGTTCAGCTCCTCTTGCATGACTAAAATCCACGCTTCATCTTGAAGAGCTTCCTCAATCTTCTTAGGCTCTATTTCAGAGACAAAAGCTACATTAACTTCTTTTCTGAATTTGGACCTTGTTCGGACTCCTTCTGAGGTCTCTCCAATAATTAACTCTTCTAGATGAGAACTCTTATATCTCCAATCTCTTTTTAAAACAAGAGTCTATGGAATATCCTCAACCTTGTCTAACTAAGTTTGTGATGATGAGGCTTCTATAGTATCACCTAAGGGCATTGAAAGAACTTCACTATCCATGTCATCTTCCTTACTTGGTTGGAAACTATCATCAAACTTAACATGAATAGTCTCCTCAACAGTCTTCGAGGAAAGATTGTAAACCCTAAAAGCCTTTGATGATAAAGAGTAGCCTACAAAGATACCTGGATAAGTCCTTGAATCGAATTTATCCAACAAATCCTTTGTATTTAATATAGAGCACTTGCAACCAAATGGATGAAAGTAAGATATATTCGATCTCCTTCTATTCCATAACTCATAAGGAGTTTTCTTCAATAAAGGTCGCAGCAATATTCTATTCTGAATATAACATGTTGTATTCATAGCTTCTGCCCAGAAGTACTTAGGAAGATTCATCTCACACAGCATAGTCCTTGCCATTTCTTGAATTGTCCTGTTCTTCCTTTCGACAACTCCATTATGCTGTGGAGTCCTAGGAGCAGAGAAATTGTGGAAAATTCCATTCTCCTCACAGAATATTCTAAACTTCTCATTTTCAAATTCTCCACCATGATCACTCCTAATGCTGGCTATAGACATTCCTTTTCTGTAACTTTTTAGAGAGGGTCCTAAAACACTTAAAAGACTCATCTTTGTGTGACAAAAATAATATCCAACAAAATCTAGTAAAGTCATCAACAATAACAAGTCCATATTTCTTTCCACCAAGACTTATCGTCCTAGTTGGACCAAATAAATCCATATGTAACAACTCTAGAGGTCTAGAAGATGTTACAGTATTTTTAGAAGAAAACGATGTTTTGACTTGTTTTCCTTTAAGACAACTTTCACAAAAGAAATCCTTGTCAAAACTTATTTTTGGTAAACCTCTTACCAAATCATGCTTTAACAACTTTGAAATATGTTTGAAACAGACATCTAGCTTTTTATGCCAGATTAGTCTTTCTTCTTCAGTTGATAAAAAACATGAAACATTTTGATTTTGAAAATCTTCTAAATCAATTTTGTAAAGATTATTTCTTCTCTTGGCAGAAAAGAATATAGACCCATCTTTGTTTCTGACTTCATAAAGACTTTGATTGAACGTAACTTAAAAATATGTAGATGATGCATAATATGTGTTTGATTGATATAAAGTCTCATGTATTGCCTTATGTGATGATTTTGGGTTATTTGAGCTTTATATGATAAATTGCTATTATTTCGGATTGTTAATGACGAGTTGTGTGGCTCATTACCCGATGGCTATAAACATGTTAGCCACTGAGCCGTGTTAGCTCACCCCATTCTCCCTCCTCGGTGCAAATTCAAGTTGAAATTTGAACCTTGCAAGGCATCGGGCATCACTCGAAATTTAGCTACTTTTGTATTAAGTTAGTAACTAGCTTTTGGAATAGCTTTGTAAGCATATTGATCATTAAGCATCTCATCTTTTGTATTTTGTACTTGATCTTGATGAATATGCCAATATGTAACCAAAGCTATGCATGAACCTTTGTTATGATTTGGAATGTGAATGAGAGCTCTAGTACTCTCCATCTTGTGAAATTGTTGATTTCCGATCTGTGTAAGGCCTTGAAATAGCATGTGTATGAGTATTTTTATTTTTGAGTTGCTGCTGGGTTTTTGACCTTGGGAGAGCTCGCTGGAAAAATTTGCTATGATTCGTGTTGTTGAGGTGAGCTGTAGAAGTTCTGGAATTTTTGGGTTGTTATAGGTCGTATGGGATCTTTTTGACTCCTTGATGGTGTTAGGTGAGCTGTAGAGCCCTCCCAGGAGGTTTTAAGAGCTATTTATGATGTGTTAAATTGGTAGGCGTGAGTTGTTAGAATTAATTGTGGGTGCTGTCTAAATGACAGATTGTCAGGCAGAGCTTTGAGTCCACTTTTGACCCTCATAGAGTTGGAATATTGGTCGGTGGTCTTCATGAAAGTTGTAGGGAATTTTCTTAGCTTTCCATAGGCACCACGTTTGCTAAATTCGGAGTCCTGGGTCAAAAGTTATGGTAGTTGTAAGTTTTAGTACTGTTGGTGGAGAGCTAGTCGATCTGTCTTAGTGAGAACTTTTGATTTCTTTAGAGTCCGAGCTTGCTGGTGAGTCCTTCTTGAAAAATATAGGTTTTTCTTCTAGCTTTCCAACGCTTCTGACCATGTCTAATTTAGAGCTCGGAGTCAAAAGTTATGAGGGTTAGAAGTCAGATAAGTTGAAGTTGTAGGGCGGTCGTGGCGAAGCGCCAAGAGCTGGCATGCCTGCTCTTCTGACGTTTGGGGTCGATTCGGCCGACCACCCTCTTCCTTCTTTTGGCCATAGCTTGTTGTGTAGACCTCCGATTGACCCCATTTTTGAAGCGATGGATTCCTAAGGGATTTTTCTATCTTTCCAAACTTTATTTATCAGTTTTTTTTTTAAATTGAAAAAGGTGGTTTGAAACCAAGTGTGGAGGTCGGCTGATCAAGTCTGAATATACTTTACAAATTTTGAAATATATGGAGTTAGAGAGCTCGGATCGAAGCAATTCTAGTTTTAAAATAAACTAGAGACATAAACCTACAAGTTTTATGAAGGATCCGACTGACAATTAAGCCTTGAAGGTTTTCAAATTCTGACCTGAAGTCGGTAGTGCTCAGTTTTGACTGTTTTCTTTGAAATAGTAATTTAACCATAACTTCTTCATTTCTAATCCGAATTCAGCGTTTTCAGTGGCGTTGGTATCGTGAGAGCATAAGGAACATATTTTATTAAAAATCCTATCCAAATTTTCTGTTGCAAGTTTCCCTTATTGTGGTGAGTTATGGGTCTTCTATGCTTATGTATGCTTGTGTGGTCCGAATGTTGGGCCTCGGCGACGGGGTCCAACATTGTTTGGTATCAGAGCTTAGGTTTCACTCCTAGGCTTTTGTTGTGATATATGATTCAATGTTTGCATTACGAATTGATGGTTTGCATTAAGTGACATGCATCTCATGCATACATATAGGAACTAAGATTAAAAAGAAATGTAGCTAATCAGTAAATGTTTTCATTGAAGGAGTAAGATGCCACCTTGTAGAAGGACACGAGGAGTTCTGCAAGGTTCTATTGCACCTGACTCTCCACTGAGAGAGGAGAGCATGGATGAGTCCGTAGCCCCGGGAGTGGCCCCAGCTGAGGCTTCTCTAGGGCAGAGTAGTGAGCCCCTCCGATCTCAGACTCAGTCGTTGCCTAGTCAGTCTGAGCAAGTGCCTGCTCTAGACTTAAGACTCTTTCAGGCATTTACCCAAGCCTTTGTTCAAGCTATGGGTCAAATGCCCCAGGCTTCTGGTTCGGCCCCAGCTAAGAGGGGGAGACAGTTTGACAAGCTGAGGAAGTATGGAGCAGTGGATTTCCACTGGACCACGGATCCTGAGGAAGCTGAGACTTGGTTGAGGAAGACCGAAAGGGTCTTGGATCAGATGGAGTGCGAGGATGCTGAGAGAGTGGTTTATGCTACCAGTCTGCTTCAAGGTGATGCCTTGCATTGGTGGGAGACGGTGCCAGGGAGTCAGATGAGACCAGTAGGATTGACATGGGGAGACTTCCTGACTGTGTACAGGAAGAAGTATCTGTCTGAGGTGTACATTCAGCAGAAACAGAGGGAGTTTCTGGGTCTCACCCAGAGAGAGATGACTGTTGCTGAATATGAGCGTCGGTTTACGCAGTTGTCGAGGTATGCTTCAAAGTTGATGTTCAGTGAGGCTGCTAAGTGTCGTCGATTTGAGTCGAGTTTGCATTTAGCTATCAGAGAGAAGGTGGTAGTACAGAACTTTGGTGATTTTCAGCAGCTAGTTGAAGCGGCTCTGAGAGTTGAGAACATCGAGAACATCAAGAGTGCAGTTAGCAGAAAGAGGAAGGAAGAGAGCGATTCGGGAGGGAGGTGGTACTTCATGCACGAGAGAAGTGCGAGCCTTTCTGTGCGATCTGAGGAGAGAAGCGGCGGTGGAAATCGGCTGACCTATGAGGACTCCTCTGTTTCTCACCAAGCCTCAGCGGTGGGCGGCGATGGGAGAGGAGATGGGAGAGGCCACCTCTTCCCAAGTGTGAGCACTGTGGGAGGTATCATAGAGAGAATGTTTGAGCATCGGGGCATGCTTGATTGTGGGCGAGAGGACACATGGCAGACAAAGTCTAAGCCGCATAAAAGAGAGGGCTCACAGATGCAAGCTTCCAGGAGGACAGAGGCAGTGGGACAGAAGACTGTGACTGAAGTGGGTAGCTCTGGGACAGAAGACTGTGACTGAAGTGGGTAGCTCTGGGACAGATCCAGGGGGCAAGCCCCAGCTAGAGTTTTCTCAATGACTCGAGAGGAGGCAGAGACAGCTCCAGAAGTGGTGACGGGTATGATAAAATTGTTTGATGATTGTGTGCTTGCTTTGATTGATCCGAGTTCTACCCACTCTTTTGTGTCGTCGGGTAGAACTGTTTGTGATAGAGTCTTGAGCCCATTGGATACTCCGTTGATGGTGAGTACTCCGATCGGCCAGTATATTATTATCAGTCAAGTGTATAGAGACTGTGAGATAGAGATTAGTGGAGGGAAGTTTGTGGTAGATTTGATGCCTTTGAAGATGGGAGGATTGGATGTGATCCTAGGTATGGATACTTTAGAGAAGTATCATGCCAACTTAGACTGGAAACAAAAGACAGTGGAATTCGAGTCAAAGAATGGCAGAAAAGTGGTATTTATGGGAGATAGGAAAGCCAGTCTGCCTCGAATTGTTTCAGCTATGTCAGCAGAGAGATTGATGAGTAAGGGGTGTGAAGCATTCTTGGCCTATGTGTTAGACAAGGAGGCAGATAGAGAGAGGTTGGAGGATATTCCGGTAGTCAGGGAATTCCCGGACGTCTTTCCCGAGGAATTGCCAGGACTACCTCCTCCGAGAGAAATTGAGTTTCCCGTTGAGCTTCTTCCAAGTACTACGCCGATCTCAATTTTGCCTTACCGGATGGCCCCGACAGAATTGAGAGAGCTTAAGGTGCAATTGGAGGATCTATTAGAGAAGGGTTATATTAGGCCGAGCTCTTCACCTTGGGGAGCTCCGGTTCTCTTTGTGAAGAAGAAAGATGGATCGTTGCGGATGTGTGTGGATTACAGGAAGTTGAATCATGCCACCATTAAGAACAGATATCTGCTCCTGCACATAGATGATTTGTTTGATCAGTTGCAAGGGGCGAGAGTCTTTTCCAAAATAGATTTGAGATCGGGTTATCATCAGTTGAGGATTGAGGAAACCGATGTGTCAAATACTGCTTTTAGGACGCGGTATGGCCACTTCGAGTTTTTGGTTATGCCTTTCGGGTTAACAAATGCTCCTGCAGTCTTTATGGATTTGATGAATAGAGTCTTCAAGTCTTTCCTAGACCGATTTGTCATTGTCTTTATTGATGACATATTGGTCTATTCTAAGAGTGATGAGGAGCACGAGGATCATTTGAGGGTTGCTTTGGAGACTTTGAGAAAGAATGAATTGTATGCCAAATTTGACAAGTACGAATTTTGGTTAAGGGAAGTAGTATTTCTCGGGCATGTGATTTCAGAGCATGGAGTGCATGTGGATCCACAAAAGATAGAGGCTGTGGTTAAATGGGAAGCACCTAAGAATGTGGCTGAGGTGAGGAGTTTCTTGGGATTAGCTGGATACTACAGGAGATTTGTGGAGGGCTTCTCTTTGATAGTTGCTCCACTTTCCAAATTGACGAGAAAGAATCGAAGTTTGAGTGGGTGAGGAGTGCGGAGTAGTTTTGAGGAATTGAAGAATAGGCTTACTCTCGCTTGATTTTGACATTACCTATGGTGATGATGGATACATTGTGTACAATGGCGCTTCGGGAAGGGTTTAGGATGTGTATTGATGCAAGAAGAGAAGTGATTGCCTATGCTTCTAGGCAATTAAAGCCTTATGAGATGAACTATCCTATACATGACTTGGAATTGGCTGCTATTATTTTTCGCATTGAAGATTTGGAGACACTACTTGTATGGAGTTACTACTAGAGTATTCTGGACCATAAGAGCCTTAAGTACTTGTTGACTCGAGAAAGAGCTGAATTTGAGGCGAGGCGATGGTTGGAGTTATTAAAAGATTATGATTTGGTGATAGACTACCATCCGGGAAAGCTAATGTGGTAGCCGATGCTTTGAGTAGAAGTCCACTATGTCACATGTGGAGACAATGTACCTTCCTTGTTGAAGGAATTAGCGGACTTGATGTGACATTGAGGCAAGTTGAGCTGGATCAGTATTTTGGCAAATTTTAGAGTGAGACCGGTGTTGAGGGAAGATCAAAGAATTGCGAGGAGCGAGATGAGTACTTGAGTAAGCTTAGAGCGAGATAAAGATGGCAAGCCCTCGATGTAGAGGTAAAGGAAGATGGATTGATGGTTATGGGTGACAGATTGTGTGTTCCAGATGTGTTAGAGCTGAAGGATGAGATCCTTGATGAAGCGCATAACGCTCCTTATGCAATGCACCTAGGGAGTTCTAAGATATATCGGGATTTGAAAGAGCATTTTTGGTGGAAGGAATGAGGAAAGATGTGGCGAGTATGCTAAAGATGTTTAGTGTGTCGCCAGTTAAAGTGAACACCAAGCACCTTCAGCAAGCTTAATCCTTTGCCGATTCCTAATGGAAATAGGAGAAGATTACCATGGATTTTCGATGGGATTGCCGAGGACTAGCAAAGCATGGCGCTATTTGGGTGATTGTGGATAGGTGACTAAGTCAGCCCACTTCTTGCCAATTAGATGCAGACATTCTTTGAATGTTTTGGCTAAGAAGTATGTGGATGAGGTAATCGACTTCATGGGATTCGAGTTCGATAGTGTCGATAGGGATCCTAGGTTTACCTCCAGATTTTGGGAAAGTTTGCGAGGAGGCTTTGGGGACTAGATTGCATTTAGTATGACTTTTCATCCACAGACTGATGGATAATCGGAGAGGACGATACGGACTTTGGAGGCAATATTGAGAGCTTGTGCTTTGGATTTCAAAGGTTCGTGGGATGATCACCTACCTTTGATTGAGTTTACTTACAATAATTCCTATCACTCGGGAATTCAGATGGCACCTTATGAGGCTTTGTATGGTAGGAGATGCAAAACTCCTATATGTTGGGATGAGGAAGGTGAAAGGAAGCTAGTAGGGCTGAGTTGAGTGCAGAGCTCAAGGATAAAGTCAAATTGGTGAAACAGAGGCTTAAAGCACTCAAGATGGGATGAAAAGCTACTGCAGATGCCCATAGGAAAGAGATGGAGTTTGAAGTGGGTGAGAAGGTGTTTCTTAGAGCTTCTCCATGGAAAGGTGTTTTGAGGTTTGGCAAGAAGGGCAAGCTTAGCCCGAGGTATATAGGCCCATATGAGATCATTGAGAGGATCGGACCTTTGGCTTATAAGTTAGATTTGCCATTGGGTTGTCTAAGATCCTGATGTGTTCCATGTGTCGATGCTAAGGAAGTACAGATCGGATCCTTCATATAGTTCGACCTTGAGAGGTTCGATTGAGAGAGATTTGACTTATGAGGAACAACCGGTGGAGATCTTGGATTCCAAGGAAAAGTGTTAAGGAACAAGAGTGTGAAGTGGTTAAGGTCTTATGGAGGAACCATTCGAATGAGGAGGCTACTGGGAGCCTTTAGAAGCCATGAGGGAGAAGTACCCCTACCTCTTCATGGATTCGTAAGGATTTCGAGGACGAAATTCTTTTAGGAGGGGAGAATTGTTGGGCCCCGAAAAAAAAAATTTTTGAATTAATTATTTATTGATTTATGGATTTATTCGTTAATTATTTTTTATTTTGCCTTAATTGATTTAATTATGTGTTTATATAGATATTTTTATGTTGGGCTTGGGATTAGAAGTTAGAAATTAATTGAAGGCTTGGATTTAATGTTGCAAAGAATGGGCTTTATGGAATAAGTGGAATAAGGAGGAGGATTAGAAATGAGTGGATTATGTGTAGTGGGCTTGTGAGGAGGAGAGCCCAAAGCCTTGTAAGTTATAAGGACCTCAAAACTATGTAGTTTTGAGGTAGGCTTTAAGTGAGACTTAAATAAATCAAAGGAAGAGGAGAAGAAGAGAGGCAAGTGTAAGTCACCAAAGGAAGAAAAGAGAAAGAAATCGTGAGCCAAAGGAGAAGGAGACTTTCGGCCAAAAAGGGAGAGAGTCGTAGGGAAGAAGAAAGGAGAAGAAAAAGAAGAAGAAAAAGAAGAGAATCTACTTGCTAGAGGTAAGTTCCATCTTTGTTTATGATAGGTTCGAAAATGGGAGGAAATGGAAGTTAGGGTTTGTGTAGGGTTTGTAGAAAGAAAGAAGAGAGGTGAGATCTATGGATTTACGGGATTTCTAAGCTAAGGTCTTGGGTATTCTAGCTTAAATGGCTTATGGTAGGTTAGGTTTAAAGTAGACTTTTATTTTGCTTGATTTTTATGAATGTTATGCTTTCCTTTAAAATGTATTTATTGAATAGAGTGTGATTTAATTGAAGGAAATCAAGAGACCCCCACTCAAGACAAGGAGGAAGGGCAATCTTGAATTGGATCTAGAAGATAGGTGGGTAACATTTTATAGTTGTTGTGTAATGGGCAAATACCCTATGTGTGCTATCTTTGTTAATTGTGAGTATATTGAAAGTGTATTTCCCTTGATTTGAATGAAAAGAACGAAACTATGATGATTTGATACAATGGAAGAAGTATAAAATGCTATTTTTTGTGTTTGAATATGTGAGCATAAATTGGTTGTGATTGGGCAAGAGAGAACCTAAATCGTTAGTCACGTACACGTTGACCCCCCTAGCCTTCTCCCGGCAGCCCGCTTGTGGCCCACGAGATCCGAAAATGGACTCGTTGTGTTTACGATAAAAATTCGGTTTATTCATTGTGTTTAAGGAACTCTCGAGCCAATTGTGTGCATTCCATCCTTTAATTGTGTATATGATGCATAATATGTGTTTGATTGATATAAAGTCTCATGTATTGCCTTATGTGATAATTTTGGGTTATTTGAGCTTTATATGATAAATTGCTATTATTTCAGATTGTTAATGACGTGTTGTGTGACTCATTACCCGATGGCTATAAACATGTTAGTCACTGAGCCGTGTTAGTTCACCCCATTCTCCCTCCTCAGGTGCAAATTCAAGTTGAGGGTTGAACCTTGCAAGGCATCGGGCATCACTCTAAGAAATTTAGCTACTTTTGTATTAAGTTAGTAACTAGCTTTTGGAATAGCTTTGTAAGCATATTGATCATTAAGCATCTCATCTTTTGTATTTTGTACTTGATCTTGATGAATATGCCAATATGTAACCAAAGCTATGCATGAATCTTTGTTATGATTTGGAATGTGAATGAGAGCTCTAGTACTCTCCATCTTGTGAAATTGTTGATTTTTGATCTGTGTAAGGCCTTGAAATAGCATGTGTATGAGTATTTTCATTTTTGAGTTGCTGCTGGGTTTTTGACCTTGGGAGAGCTCGCTGGAAAATTTTGCTATGATTCGTGTTGTTGAGGTGAGCTGTAGAAGTTCTGGAATTTTTGGGTTGCTATAGGTCGTATGGGATCTTTTTGACTCCTTGATGGTGTTAGGTGAGCTGTAGAGCCCTCCTAGGAGGTTTTAAGAGCTATTTATGATGTGTTAAATTGGTAGGCGTGAGTTGTTAGAATTAATTGTGGGTCTTGTCTAAATGATGATTGTCGAGCAGAGTTTTGAGTCCACTTTGACCCTCATAGAGTTGGAATATAGGTCTGTGGTCTTCATGAAAGTTGTAGGGGATTTTCTTAGCTTTCCATGGGCACCAAGTTTGCTAAATTGAGTCTGGGTCAAAAGTTATGGTAGTTGTAAGTTTTAAATGCAGTTGGGGAGAGCTAGTCGATTTGTCTTAGTGAGAACTTTGATTTCTTTAGAGTCTGAGCTTGCTGGTGAGTCCTTGAAAATATAGGTTTTTCTTCTAGCTTTCCAACGCTTCGACCGTGTCTAATTTGGAGCTCGAGTCAAAAGTTATGAGGTTAGAAGTCGATAGGTCGGGTTGTAGGGCAGTCGCCCAGCGCTTCATGGTGACGGCGCCAGCCTTCGCCCATGCAGTGGCGCCCACTTTCGCCCATGCCCGTGAGCTGCAGAGAGCGCCAAGAGCCTGACATGCCGGGCTCTTGCGAGCGTTTGGGGTCGGTTTTTGGCCGACCGACCCCTCTTCCTTCTGTTGGCCATAACTTGTTGTGTAGACCTCCGATTGACCCCATTTTCAAAGCGATAGATTCCTAAGGGATTTTTCTATCTTTCCAAACTTTATTTATCAGTTTTTATTTTAAATTGAAAAAGGTGGTTTGAAACCAAGTGTGGAGGTCGGCTGATCATGTCTGAATATACTTTACAAATTTTGAAATATCTAGAGCTAGAGAGCTCGAATCGAAGCGATTCTTGTTTTAAATTAAACTAGAGACATAAACGTACAAGTTTTATGAAGGAGACGACTAACAATTAAGCCTTTAAGATTTTCAAATTCTGACCTGAAGTCGGTAGTGCTTAGTTTTGACTATTTTCTTTGAAATAGTAATTTAACCATAACTTCTTCATTTCTAATCCGAATTGAGCGTTTTCAGTGGCGTTGGTATCGTGAAAGCATAAGGAACATATTTTCTTAAAAAGCCTATCCAACGTTTCTATTGAAAGTTTCCCTTATTGTGGTGAGTTATGGGTCTTCTATGCTTATGTGTGCTTGTGTGGTCCGAATGTTGGGCCTCGGCGACGGGGTCCAACATTATTTGGTATCAGAGCTTAGGTTTCACTCCTAGGATTTTGTTGTGATATATGATTCAATGTTTGCATTATGAATTGATGGTTTGCATTAAGTGACATGTATCTCATGCATACATATAGGAACTAAGATTAAAAAGAAATGTAGCTAATCAGTAAATGTTTTCATTGAAGGAGTAAGATGCCACCTCGTAGAAGGACACGAGGAGTTCTGCAAGGTTCTATTACACCTGACTCTCCACTGAGAGAGGAGAGCACGGATGAGTCCGTAGCCCCGGGAGTGGCCCCAGCTGAGGCTTCTCTAGGGCAGAGTAGTGAGCCCATCCGATCTCAGTCTCGGTAGTTGCTAGTCGGTCTGAGCAAGTGCACCTTGGGCAGAGACTCTTTCGGACATTTACCCAAGCCTTTGTTCAAAGCATGGGTCAAATGCCCTGAGCTTCGGTTCGGCCCCACTAAGAGGGGAGACAGTTTGACAAGTGAGGAAGTATGGGCGGTGGATTTCCACGGATCACGGATCTGAGGAAGCTGAGACTTGGTTGAGGAAGACCGAAGGGTCTTAGATCGATGGAGTCTGAGGATCTTTGAGAGAGTGGTTTATCTTGTAATATGCTTGGTGATGCCTTGCATTGGTGGGAGGCGGTGCGAGGAGTCGATGAGACCAATGGGATTGACATGGGAGACTTCTGACGTGTATGCGAGGAAGAAGTATCTGTCTGAGGTGTACATTCAGCGAAGCGAGGGAGTTTCGAGTCTCACCCAGAGAGATGAATGTTCTGAATATGAGCGTCGATTCTGCGATTATCGAGGTATGCTTGAGTTGATGTTGATAAAGGCTCTTAAGTCTGCCGATTTGAGTCGGGTTTGCATTTAGCTATCGAGAGAAGGTGGTAATCTGAGAACTTTGGCGATTTTCAGCGATTAGTTGAAGCGGCTCGAGAGTTGAGAACATCGAGAACATCGAGAGTGCGATTAGCGAAAGAGGAAGGAAGAGAGCGATTCGGGAGGGAGGTGGTACTTATGCACGAGAGAAGTGTCGAGCCTTTCTGTGCGATCGAGGAGAAAGCGGCGGTGGAAGTCGGCCTAGACCTATGAGGACTCCTACTGTTTCTCACCAAGCCTCAACGGTGGGCGGCAGTAGGAGAGGAGATGGGGAGAGGCCACCTCTTCCCAAGTGTGAGCACTGTGGGAGGTATCATATAGGAGAATGTTTCAGAGCATCAGGAGCATGCTTCAATTGTGGGCAGAGAGGACACATAGCCAGACAGTGTCCTAAGCCAGACAAAAGAGAGGGCTCACAGATGCAAGTTTCCAGGAGGACAGAGGCAGTGGGACAGCAGACTGTGACTGAAGTGGGTAGCTCTGGGGTACCTAGGAGAGCTCATCCTCCAGACAGATCCAGGGGGCAAGCCCCAGCTAGAGTTTTCTCAATGACTCGAGAGGAGGCAGAGACAGCTCCAGAAGTGGTGACGGGTATGATAAAATTGTTTGATGATTGTGTGCTAGCTTTGATTGATCCAGGTTCTACCCAATCTTTTGTGTCGTCGGGTAGAACTATTTGTGATAGAGTCTTGAGCCCATTGGATACTCCATTGATGGTGAGTACTCCGATCGGCCAGTATATTATTATCCGTCAAGTGTATAGAGACTGTGAGATAGAGATTAGTGGAGGGAAGTTTGTGGTAGATTTGATGCCTTTGAAGATGGGAGGATTGGATGTAATCCTAGGTATGGATACTTTAGAGAAGTATCATGCCAACTTAGACTACAAATAAAAGACAGTGGAATTCGAGTCAGAGAATGGCAGAAAAGTGGTATTTGTGGGAGATAGGAAAGTCAGTCTGCCTCGGATTGTTTCAGCTATGTCAGCAGAGAGATTGATGAGTAAGGGGTATGAAGCATTCCTGGCCTATGTGTTAGACACGGAGGCAGATAGAGAGAGGTTGGAGGATATTTCGGTAGTCAGGGAATTCCCGGACGTCTTTCCCGAGGAATTGCCAGGACTACCTCCTCCGAGGGAAATTGAGTTTCCCGTTGAGCTTCTTCCAGGTACTACGCAGATCTCAATTCCGCCTTACCGGATGGCCCCAGCGAAATTGAGAGAGCTTAAGGTGCAAATGCCGGGCTCTTGCGAGCGTTTGGGGTCAGTTTCTGGCCGACCGACCCCTCTTCCTTCTTTTGGCCATAGCTTGTTGTGTAGACCTCCGATTGACCCCATTTTTGAAGCGATGGATTCCTAAGGGATTTTTCTATCTTTCAAAACTTTATTTATCAGTTTTTATTTTAAATTGAAATAGGTGGTTTGAAACCAAGTGTGGAGGTCGGCTGATCAAGTCTGAATATACTTTACAAATTTTGAAATATCTGGAGCTAGAGAGCTCGGATCGAAGCGATTCTTGTTTTAAATTAAACTAGAGACATAAACCTACAAGTTTTATGAAGGAGCCGATTGACAATTAAGCCTTTAAGGTTTTCAAATTCTGATCTGAAGTCAGTAGTGCTCAGTTTTGACTGTTTTCTTAGAAATAGTAATTTAACCATAACTTCTTCATTTCTAATCCGAATTGAGCGTTTTCAGTGGCGTTGGTATCGTGAGAGCATAAGGAACATATTTTCTTAAAAATCCTATCCAACTTTTCTATTGCAAGTTTCCCTTATTGTGGTGAGTTATGGGTCTTCTATGCTTATATGTGCTTGTGTGGTCCGAATGTTGGGCCTCGGTGACGGGGTCCAACATCATGTGCGATAGATAACGTATCCCACATCTCCTTCGCAGTATCACATCCGTGGACTTTGTCGTACTCACTTATGCTTAGGGCACAACTCAAGAAGAACTTTGCTTTAGAGTTCAGTTGAAATCTCGCCTTCTGATCAGCCGTCCATCTAATTCGTGGAATAAGATTTCCTTTATCATCAGTTGGTGTGTATGGTCCATTCTCTATTATTTCCCAAAGGTCAATATGAGTAGATTCGATAAACAACCGCATTCTATCTTTCCAGTATTAGTAGTCTTCTCCGTTGAACGCCGGAGGTCTAGTGACTGAGGCACCTTCCGCAATGTATGTATGTGATTCTGCCATAATCTTTAATCCATACGTTGTTAATATGATCCTTGGACACCAAGCTCTGATACCAATTGAAGTGAATCACACGTTAATACAAGGATTATTTTACGATGTATAAATGTACAAGAATGGGGGGTTGAATTATGTATTTCTCCTTTTTGAAAATCCTTTCAAAAATGTTTTGTTAAAAGACACTTGTTCTTTTCACAAGAACTACTGTAAATCAAAGTTTTAAAATGTTTTTCAAAAACTTGTTTGAAAACTAGTAAGATCGAAACTTTGAAAGATAAGAGAGATACGGATAGAGAGTTGTAGGCACAGCAATTTTTATACTGGTTCACCTCAAACCGTGGGCTACGTCCAGTCCTCAGATATCTTTATGAGATTTCACTATCTCTCAACAACTTTATAAGTATTCTTTTTCTCTGAGCCTCTTCAGGTCTCTTTACAGTCAGTATTCTTTTACTCTTAGCCTCTGCAGGCTATCTGTACTACTTTCTTACAGAAAGGTTTTTCGAGCTTTGTTACAGTAAGATAGCTCTAGGTTTTGCACAATAATTTCTCTCAAGTATTGACAGCTTTTTGTGTTCATATTCGTATACATCGTGTATGTATCTAACTTTGTAATCTTTGACTTCGACTCATATTTATAGTCTTCGTCTGCAACTGTTTCTTGATTCTTGCTTCTTGCTTCTTTTAATCTTGTTTCTTGAAAGAAGCAGTTATTCAGTTAAGTTATGTAACTAACTC